>OY754312.1:1072500-1672500 GCA_963573325.1 Astragalus glycyphyllos
ATCAGAAGTCGATTAATGTGACAGTTCAAGTGATTGATTCACTTGAAACTGAAATTATGCGCCAAAGTTGGGTAGGGGTTTGCATTTCCCTTTTTTATTTCAAGTGATTGATTCAAGTGATTAATGTCAATTGGTTTATTTGTTGCTGTCTTAAAAACTGAAACAGGTGTAGTACAATAGGCACCATCTTCGGTAAATAAGTAGCTGCTAGCGAGTCAAACCAGAATAGTTTTCCATATTTTGGTGTAACTGCAGTAGTTGCAAGCAAATCGGACCCCAGAGTTGATTTTACAAATGAAGAAACCATTAAATGGAAGGGTGTTTTCGACTGAACATGCTGCAGCAATATTGCACAAAACAAGTAAGCATACCAAGCTGGATAAAAAATAATATTCAAAAAAAAAAGATAATCAATTGATATTGTCCTTATGATAAGTCATGTCTCATATGCATATATACTTTTCAAGGTGTACTTCAATGTACAAATAAATTAATTTCAATGCGGTACTCTCTTTATAATATCAGTTTCTTTTACATGAAATGTCAACTTGCGGTACTCTCTTTATAGATCGTGCTCAGTTTTGTTATTTTGTTTTTGTTTTTGTTTTCAAGAACATTCTTGCATGGTTTACAAATGTGTGGCTGCAGTTTCGAACATATACATCTGTACATAAAGCTTAATTGGTTTCAAGATTAAAATATCTATTTAATCAACTTCTATGCTGCTAAAAGGGAAAGGTGGAAAGCTGCTAAAACAAATTCTGCTATGAAGGAGGTTGTATTTTAGTGTGAATTAGTCTTTACAGTAAACTGATGCTTTTATAAGGAGGTTATCAAGGGGAGAGACTATTAATATTCTTAAACTGAAAAAAAATGTAATTCTATTGTCAACTAATTAAGCTTTATAGGTAATTCTAATGTAACATTTCCTTTTCGTTCTCAACTTTTTGATGATAACTGTTTAGACTCTTAGGAGAGTTTTTTTTTTGGTTTTGCACATGCCTTATTTCTGGCAGCCCCTTTAAAAATCTGTCAAGTTTTGTTTATCTGCTAAACTTAACAGGGACTTAATGTATTTAGTTAGCAACAAACAAGTTGTTTATCATATTTTCATGCAATCAATATGCAGGAGCAAAGCAGTTAGACCATGATAACATGTAATAATTTGGTACATTATAACAACATCATTGTATCAAGTGAGTTCCATTTTCTTAAATTGTGGTCATTGCTCTCGGTTATAGTTATTTTCTTCATATGAGTGGATATACTTTATTTGCCAAGAGGGAAAAACTATCGATTGTTACAGATTTGGTGATGATAACTGATAAAGTATCAAATGCTTAAACTTTTGTTTATGATGTTTCTTCTGTTACATTTATATATTTTAGTTCTTTGAGAAAATTACAATGACCACATGGTCCACATGGCTAAAGTCATGGATTGAATTTCCCTCAATTTGAACCTTTAAATTATTTTATACTGATATACATAATTTAAATGAGTTATATCTTTTTGAGATACTTATAGTTTGCAGGTATTTCTCTTATGTTTCAGTTCATGTCTGATACAATTTATATAAGCTTTTATGATATTTGGTTTTATGTGCTTCATGATTGTTCATTTTCCAAATTTCACCATCATTGTTTCACTATTATGCTATTGTTGCTCTGTATGTGGTTTTCAACATATTGTCATAAATTTGTTGAAATCCTCATGATTTAATCCAATGACCAAATGCAAGAAACTCCTGGCCCTTTTGTTTATTGTGTAAACAGACTTATATGCACAAAGCTCCTGATCTGTCTTTATAGTCTTAACAGACTCTGCTTATGTTCTTTTTCTGGTGGCAGATATTTTTTAATTAGAAATATGTAGTCATTTGCATAAAATACAATCAAAAGATTTGTTTACTTAAGCAGAAATATGGCAGTTATTTTCTAATTAGAAGTGGGATTTGTTTACATAATAGTCTATTCCTCCATAAACAATATCTAACTGAATTTTCCCCATAGGTTTCAAGATTGCAAGAGCAGTTGGAAGTTGAGAGGGATCTTAGAGATGCATTGGAAGATGGTTTGAGTATGTCTTTAGGACAGATTTCCAGTTTAGTGCAGAAGCATATGTGGCCAGCTTGAAGCCGAAGGTTGTAGAACTCCACACTTAATTAGCAAAGACAACATCACTGTGGTTCACTTACTAATTAATGCGGGTGACCGATTTCAGCATGCTCAAGATCCTCCTAAACTGTGAGTATGTGGATGTGGTATCTTTAACGAGTGATTGGATTGTTATGTTGAAAGTTAACAAATAATGTTTAGACATGGCTTTTCCATCATGTTGGAAAAAAGTAAAAAGAATGAGAAGGAATCCATATATCAAGTTTTAGTCACCAATACTGGCATGGGGATCAAAGAGGCGTGACTCGTGTGAAGGCACGGGTATGCAATGAACACAAACTTTGGATCCAACCTCAGGGTTAAATTGTTTTATTGTATATTATATGATCAAAATACTCCAAATTTTACAAATTCAAAAGCTACATAGATATCTTCTCCAAATAATGTATATATTTTATCAATTAGTTTCTTATCACATAATTCATCTTGCATGTACATATCAACTCTTTTATCTAATTTTACAATTTTTTAAGTATTTATGACTTCATAGCAATTTATAACAACTACGGTATCACCCGTGCGGATTCACCGGTATAAAACTAGTTGATACTAACTCTCAAGTCACTAGTAAGTAGTACTAGTAAGTACAGATTCTAAAGGCTGTTTGGCGAAGGCAAATACGTTAAAATTTGAAGATTTATATTTAGATATGTTTTGCATGAATATCAAGATTAATCATCAATATTATTATACTACTCAAATACTGAAACCCAACCATCAAGCTTTTGTATTTCTCATTTGTCTTTACATCTGGGAGTGAGAAAGACTTTCCTGTACATCTTCTATTTCTATTTGTATCATCAGGCTTCCTGACAATCTATCAGCTTTTCTTTGGTTTCTCAAAACACCAACCAATATATAACCAAATTCCATTTACATTTGTTTATAGCCCGTAGACAATCTACTACTCCAAGATACTAGTAGTATACTAGTAAATCTTTTAACCATACGCCAACCAGTAGTTTTGTCAAAAAGACTCCAATTCGGTGAAACCACGTTAAGATTCCCACTTTCCTTTTCTCACACGCTCTTCCTCTTCCTCTTCCCCTTCACTTCTTTTCACTATTCATTGATTTTCACATTTTTTTTACCTTGGGAGATGGGTCCACACCACCCCAACTCACGTGTTACTTTAACCTATCTCTTTTTTTTCCCATCGTATCTCTTGTTTTTTCTCTTACATTACTTTTTTTTTAATCTTCATTTCACACCAATCTCACATATACTGTAATAACGTTAATCATAATTAATAGCCAAGTGAAATTTTAACCCGAAAGGACAGGGCATCACCAATTCACTAATCAGTACTAGTATCATACATTACTATCAAACCTTTTTCTTGATGCAGACCAAACAAGGAATTATAGCATTGCATTGTAGCAAATCTTTTTCTTAATGATTCTTAATAATAGAGAGAAAGAAAGGAAAAAGGTTGCATGATTAATTCAAGCTTTATGCGATTGCGATCCAATTCAACCGCGCGTGAGTTGAACATCTTTTGAAAAGCAATGTAATTGACGCTTTCATAGTAGACAAACGTAGATACAACGTTGCTCAAAAAACGAACCTATGTTCTCGGTTGTTGTCTCCATTTCCCTAAATATAAATATAAATATAAATTCCCTAGATATAATAATACTCCCTCCATCCAATTGTACATGTCGTTTCAGGTAGTGGCACAAGAATTAAGAAAATTAGTTAATTTTGTATGGAAAAGAGAGTGGTGAATTATTTTACCAAATTGTCATTCATTAATGAAGGATTTGACCGGAAAAAAATTGATGTTTCATTAGTATTCTAAAAAATCATTTATTATACGACAATTTTTTTTGGCTAGAAAAACATATAATATTGGACGGAGGGAGTAATTATTATCAAATCTATATTCTAATATTAAACTTACCATCCGAGACCAGCACAAGTGATTGGTATGAATGAGGTATAAGCGAATCGTCTGCACGTAATTACAAAAACTACCCGACTCGAAGAATTAGGTTTACAACCAATTTATAAAAAAAAAGAAAAAGAAAGAAAGTGTGTTAGTTTATGAAAAATATTCAGAGTTTACGCTTAATTAATTAATTAATTAATTTTGGGTACTATGTTTTAGTTTGGTTTTGTGTTGACCAATACTTGGATGCGCGTGGGATATGGTTTTTGTCTTGTAATTAGCCTTATCCTACGCACCTGTCTCTATAGTCTTGCTTGCACGCGCTTCACTAGCAGCACAAAAAGAGGGAGAAGAAAAAGAGTTGAAGAAGTGAAAAAGCTGTTTTCATTTTTGTGCAGTGTTACACAAGTGGGAGGTGTGGGGTCCGTCGTCGTTTTGCAACATCATAGGTTGCTTTCCATCTCAGTGCTGTCGTGTGAGTAGCATAGAGGTTTTTTTGCAGGTTTTGTTGTCATGTCTTCTGTGTGTGGATTACATTATTGTACATTCTTTCCTTAAAGAATAAATTTTTGGGATGCTTTGATGTCACAGTGTATGCCGTTTGGGAATGAAAAAGATGGTTTTTTTGGGATTGAGGTGAGTGAGCGAATGTGAATTGATTAGTCTATAGCCACTGAGAAAGAGAGAGGTTTTCAAAAATCTTTTTTTTTTTTTTTTGCTTTTAGACAATGTTGAGAGAAATCCATTGTTGAGGAAGCTGGTTTAGTGTTTTTTGGAGTGGTGCAAAAATGAATGATTCTACGGTGAAGAATTTGGCTATCACTGAGAAGGTGCAAAAACCTGGTGGTTGTGTTGGCATTTTCTTTCAGCTTATTGATTGGAAGAAAAGACTCGCTAAGAAAAAGCTCTTCTCTAAGAAACTTCTCACTCCTGGTTAGTTTAGTTACTTTGCAGTTTTTGTCTAACATACGAGGTATTGTTTTGTTGTTCCTGGTTTGTGGAAACTGATATACTTGTTTTGATCTTTGTTGTTGATCGTAAACCAGCTCGTGCTAAAAAGTTTAAGGGAGATGAAAAAATGCCTAATTCCAAACTTCACTTGGTAAGGCTAGCTTTTATGCTTGAAAGATTTTGTCAATTTTTGATTTTGTGTTCTTGGATAGTTAGCATAGCATTTACCCTTTTTGCTGGCTATTGTGTTTCTATTTCAATTGTAGATTGCTAATGAAAATAGTGGAGGTTTTCCAAATGCTAAAAAAAGTGTAGAAGTAGATCAAAAGAGTGAAATGAAGGTTCCAAGTTTGGTAGCTAGGTTGATGGGTCTAGAAGCTATTCCAGCTGCTCAGAGAGATAAGGGGAAAGGGAAGAAATCTTTGTGTTCTGATAGTTGTGATGGTGATGGGATTAGGAAGGAGTGTTTGGACAATCATTGTGAGTTGGATAGACAGGTTATGGATTTGGAAACAGGAATTGTAAAGCAAGATTCAAGACCTCAGAAGCTTCAGAAAACTGGGGTGTCTGAGAGAAGGGCTGTGACTAGGTTTGGGGCAGAAACCTTGCATATTAGGAGTGTTTTGTCGCGAGCAAAAAAGTATAACCAGCACCACAACCATCACCAGAAACTTGCTTCTCCTTTGAAGAGTCCGATAATTACTACCGGAAAAAGCGCTTCTCGAAGCTCTAGATTAATAGGAGCTGCTGCTAAAATTTTAGAACCTGGAATGCAGAATAGAAGCAGATCTAAAGGTTCTCTCACTTATCCTACTTCAATGTATCCTCCTAAGACTGGCATTGTAACAGATGGTGCCGGAAACAAGCCCGCGGCTATGGAAAATCAATCTTGTTATGTTGCCAGCACATCTTGCAAAAATTGTGGCAATTTGCTTGATGTAATTGACTGCAAACTTGAGGTTGGTGGACAATCAGCTGTTCCTCCACCCATTGTTTCGGATGCGATCGCTGCTACTTCTATGGAATCATCACAGAAAAAGGGAAAGTCATTTACTCACTCTCATGGACAAGAAAGAGATATTGTTCTTCCGAGAAGTAGGGAAAAGTTCTCATCTCATCATGTTACTGAGGAAGAGGGAAAGAATAATGCACAACAGTTATGGAATGAACCGACTACCGGAAGAATGGCAATGCCCCGTGAAGGTCCAGATAAATGGAATTCGCCATTCAAACCTTTAAGGACACAAGAGGATGATGCATCTTCTTTTGCCTTAAAGCACAAAACTCAAACACAAGAACAAAAGTCAAGTAGTGAAAGCTATTCGTCCGGTTCTACAACGAGTAATGTGCAAGTAAAAAGAGTATCATCATCTGCTAGCACCATGAGTGGGACGAAAGACTTTGTTGCTTTGAATAGAAGCTTAAGTGGTCGAACGAGGACGAGGTCACCTACCAAAGTTGATAGTTCCAAATTTGACTTAGAGAAAAAACCTTGTAATAGACAGCATAATTCTTTTTCTCATGTAAGGACCTTTGATAGGAAAAGAAGGACCTCAAATGTCACACAACTAGAAGGCGCGGCTGCTAATTCAGTTGGTTTGAAACCGAGAAATCTTCGCTACGATCCACTGAGTGGAAAAAGGAGGAACTTCAACTCTTCTACATTGAACAATTCCAATGTAAAAAATAACCGAGATGGTCAAGGAGAAACAGTTAAGGTTAGTGACAAGAGGATCAATGATGTAGTTTCATTCACAATTAACTCCCCTTTGAAGCAAAAGATAGGAATACCTGCTGAGGAGGAAGAGACAAGCAGTGAAAATGAGAGGAAGACATACTTCCAAAGACCTTCGCCCTTGAAAGTTGATGATTTAGGTGCTTTTCTAGAACAAAAATTGAAGGTCCTTCAAGAAAATGAGGAGTTGATATCAACAAACATTAAAGGTTCTTCGAGCACCACGATTCTTCAAGAGCTGATATCTGCTCTAAGTTTACAGCATTCAGTCTGTCAAGATGGTCATATGCGTAGTGAAAATGTTGATTTTCATGTAAGCTTTCTTCACCAATATTGTCTCACTCCACCTAAATTTAGAATTTTTGATTGTTTCGCATTTGTTATCACTTATTTGTTGGCAATATCTAGTTCCTCAGTTTTGTTGGATACTGATAGTGCCGGGCTCAACTTTAAGTCTAAATTGGAATTCTAATATTCTTGACATTGTTTTTGGTTTGTTTTACTATTAGGATGGAGCAAAACAAGAAAGGTTGTTAGGAACCTCAACCTCTTGTAATGCTAATCATCTTAGTCCTGGATCTGTTTTGGAAGCTTCCTTTTCTTCAAGTAGTCTCGACGAAAGCTCAGGTAAAGTAGAACTTCAAAGATTGTGATTTATGTAAAAATGATTCATAATTTCAATTTATTTGATTTCTGTGATCCTTGATTTAATTTCAGTGCATGGTTTTCACCCTTACTCAGTGAACTTCTCACATGATCAACCGGAACACGATGATGAACTTTTAGATTCTGCAACATCCTTTAACAAAGGAAAGATAGGCAAGATTCTGGCTGATATTGTCAATCAAATTCCCAAGGCATTACAATGTTTATATTCTTTTAGAACACCATTCACAAGAAGCAACCTCAACAATATGAATGATATTTTCTTGAATGCTGAATTGGTGCTTGGAATTGCAACTGACCACAGTGAAAATGAAGTGCCGCAGCTTCTAATTTATCGGTTTCTCCTCGATGAATTGGACACTATGGCAGGTGATGCTATATGGACTGATTTCAGTGGTTTTGTAGGTTGTAAGGATTCTAAAAAAAGAAAGGAACTCAAGGGCTTTGTCTTTGATTGTGTTATGGAATATCTCGAATCGAACTGTTGCCAATATTTTTACTCTGGATTTAAGGCGTGGAAAAAACTGCCATTATGCATAAAGGATGAGATGTTGGGTCAAGAGGTGAAGAGGGAGATGAAGAAATGGGCATGTATGGCTGGTATGTTACCTGATGAAATAATAGAATGGGAAATGAGCCACTCCTTAGGGAAATGGATTGACTTTGATATTGAAGCATTTGAGGCTGGTGCTGATATAGATGGGGATATACTTCAAATTTTGGTTGATGAAGTTGTTGAAGACCTTGTAGGAGGTTGCAAGAACAGCTCTATTTCCTTCTGAAAATTCCTCTCAGCTCACCACTACTCATTTATTTTGTGAAGTGTTCTTCTGGTCTAACAATCAAGATGTATTTTTGTAAAAATAGGATTATGATATTTCTAATGGAGGGCTTGCTTGTTAGGCTCCTTAAAATTAGTGGACAAATAAAGTCCTGTGACAATGCTTCTTTCTTAGTATTATATATATGTCTTGGTTTGCACAAATTAACCAACACTTATAATCTTTGTAGCACCTTCACTTTCAATTGAAGACGTGTTCGGTGTCCGACACTTCAATTACTTGTATTTTTCATATTAAAACATGTGTCTGGTGTTTGTATTTGTGCTGGTGTTAATGATTCATAGGATAATTTAAATGCTTTTTGGTAGGTATGGTGTGACACCGTTTACCCCGAAAGTAATTATAAGTAAAAAGTTATGAAGATGAGTAAATTTGTTTTTTAAATTATAACCAGCAATTCATTTTCTGAAATTGTTTTTGCAAGGAAAAGATATCACCAAATTACTCAAATCATATTAACACGATCCTTAACAATATAAAAGACTAAAAAGGTAAAACTTTTCTTTCAATTAAATAACCAAAATGACGTGAAATATAATATTCCAAAAATTGCAACCCAAATCCCGATGTCACATAATCAGAGCAATTAACCTTCAATTCACTTAAATAAGAAGTAACATCAATACATAGTATCACACTACAAGCTCGGTGATCTGTAGTGATCACATCTCCACCGCTGCACTGCTACTCCACTGACACCTAGAAGCCAATCTAAAAAAGTGGTGCACGGGTGAGAAAGTGCGTCCAAACCATATAAGGAACATAAGACTGAAACTAAAATAGCAAAGACCATCACCTATCAACTAGCAATCAACAGTAGTATACAACTTTCATAACGCACATGCACAAACAATCCTTAATTAATCTTCAACTAATCCTAGTATAGCGACCTCGCGTATGGTCCTAGGATTACAAGCAGCAACAACAACGTCAACAGGATCAGGACCATCAGCATCATTGACAACAACAACAACGTCAACAGGATCAGGACCATCAGCATCATTGACAACAACAACAACTATAGGACCAGGATACCTTGCCTGAACGGGATAACATGCCCGATAATGCCCTACAAAACAACAACTATAGGACCAGGATACCTTGCCTGAACGGGATACCTTGCTCGATAATGCCCTACAAAGAAACAACAACTATAGGACCAGGATACCTTGCCTGAACGGGATACCTTGCCCGATAATGCCCTACAAAGAACAACGTCAATAGGACCGGGATACTTTGCCTGATAACGCCCTACGAAGAACAGCAGCACGAGGACTCTGAGGACCGGGATACCTTGCCCGAACGGGATACCTTGCCCGATAATGTCCTACAAGAACAACAGGACCGAGACACTCGAACGGGATACCTTGCCCGATAATGCCCTGAAGAACACCCAAAAGAGGACTATGAGGACTGGGATACCTTGCCCGAACGGGATACCTTGCCCGATAATGCCCTCACTAACGACGACAACGTCGACAACAATGACGACGACGACAATGATAACAACACCTATCACCATCCTTTGAGGAGCGACTCGCCCATACTGCGACGAGTCCTTGCCCATACTGCGACAAGATTCCTCCTAGAATTTAAATTACTAAGGTACGACTGGCCCATATTGCAGCGAGTCCTTGCCCATACTGCGACAAGGTTCCTTAAACAACTCTCGATCACGAAGATACAACTCGTCCATACTGCAACGAGTTCTTGCCCATGCTGCGACAACATTCTTCAACACGAACCAGCTTGCTAATCATCGCAGAAGGATAACTTGCCCCTCGCGAGACAAGTTTCCGATAACAATACACATAAAACCAGCCAGCAATAACGACAACGCATTACCATCATGTAACTTAATGACTCAACAACTCCGAGTCAATCTCAGCTACGTTAACAAACATTAAGATATCGCTCGAGAACTCAAACCATATTAATTTGTATCATTTATTCTCTCATCTCATTATAATCCATTAGCACATTAGACACTAGCTCGTCTTATAACTTTTATAACTAAATCTTCTTTCTCTATCTACGGTATGAGCAATGCTCAAGTCGTATAGGCTCATTAATTCATTCTAACTATTCTGTTCTTACTATTAAATCAACCTCACCGTCCACGCAACTTTACCTTATTGGTAACATACGGGTCATCCAAATCAAAGAACATCATTCAACATGAAATTGACTAGATTCATTCCCTAAACTTGGCATATTAGTTACATCCACCACAATGTTTCAATTACAGTCATCCAAATTATTTACAGACCATTTAGATTATTACAGTCATCCTCAATGATTACAGTCATCCAAATTAATAATAAAAAGTAAATAATAAATAAATACAGACAAATGTGAATAATCAAAACCATATTAGTTCTATCCCATTACAGTCATCCAGAACAAGTATAGTTATCCAAATTGAATAAATATAAATAATAATAATAAAAAATAAATACAAGCACAACTAAGAATTGCGAGAATCAATACTATCATAGTTCTATCCTCTATTCCCCATATAGAACAGAAACCTTTTCCCCCCGTACCTGATATCAAAGTGTATTCCAATAGCGAATCCACGAAGAGAAATCATGAGCTCACGAGTGTTATTTAATTCTAGCGGGGGTATGTCGAGACAACCAAGTGATGTCAACTTCATCGAAACGCGCCAGCGGATAATGGTTATCAAAGAAGTCAACGAGAGACATCCAAAAATAACATTAGTTTTTCCAAAAGACAACTAAGGTTAACGTGTTCGGGTCCGTGGCTCACAGTAACAGTCAGACGCGTGTTGATTGCTCCACAGAAATAGATTACTACGTGATGTTAGTTCCTTGGCCAATAGGAATTGAGAAAGAATGTGAAATAATCACTCAGAAAATGGGTAGGACGTGGAATATTGTATTGAACTATGTGATGAAATTCATGGCTTTATGCATTCAAGACCTCACCAATAGAAATAAATATTATAATTAGACTATGTATGTACCAGTAGCTTGATGGCTTTAAGCGAGAATTGGGCTTCAAATAAATACAAGGTGTTGGCTTCAGTGGGTAGGTAATACCGTGAATCCCATACATATCAAAGCACACAGCCTTGTGTTGCTATATGTTCGAAGAGGATTTGTTGACAGATAGAAACAATGACCAAGGTGTATGGTAGTGGCGGCGGCCGGCTACTGTTCGAGTGAAATGCGACCACAATCGAAGAAACAGAGGTCATATTCGTGTTCAGCGGCCATTTTCGAGAGGGTATGTGAGTTTTGGGGTCTGGCCGTGGAGGGAGGAGTGAAAACGAGATGGTGGAAGAAGTGGTTAGGGTTTCGCTGATTCAGCTACGTGAGGAAGGAGAAGAACAGTGCATCGGGTTGGGTTGTGGGCTTCAGGAGCGGGCCGCGTGGTTTTGGACTAGACTACTAATGGATTAATTGACGGGGGTGCGCCTAGTAAGGAAGTGGGGGCTGTATGCGTAAAAATGCATAAAAACAGATTTTTCTCTACTTTTAAAACTCATTTTAAATATACACACTATTTTAACACCTTAATAACCTAAAATAATTTCTAAAAATCAATTATACTTGAAACACCAATATTTCATACAATAAAATAAGAAAACTAAAATATCAATATTTCAAACGCAAATATTCTAAAAATCAAATAGTAACAATATATTACTATAGCATATAAAAATATATTTAAATGTGATTTCAACTAAATTTTCGTAATTCAAACACGCAATAAATTACAATAATTTAATCTTATCAATTAAAATAATTCATAAAATAATCACATAATAAAAGGACCACAACTCACGAAAATCGGGTGTTACATATGGAAACATAACAAGAAGTTGATTGAAGTATACTGCAGGTTGAATGTCCTTCTAAGCAAATAAAAAGAACAAATAAAAAAATATTTATTTCAAATTTCAAAATAAATAAGTACAACAAATAAAGTCTTTCCCAATGAATCAATGCATCATCACCAAAGCCTCTAAACCCTAAATAAAGGCTACAAATAAGTAATGAAGAAATCAAAGCTCTGTGGAGCTTAAAACACCATTCTTCCTCCTCCTCTAATCTCAGCAATGTTTGCATAGCTCTTCCTAGCAACAAGAACACTTCCACCACCACCAATCCTTCTCTTCTCTCCAGCGTTGTTTACAGATTTAATCCCTTTTGAAGTTGACAAAACTCCCCCATAACCTCTCTTGGTCTTCAATGTAGGCGGCGTCAGCTCCATAACTGTGTTCACTACTGGTTTGCGGTTCTCCTTCCTCAATGCTGCAGAGAAATCTGGGACAGACTGAGCCAGAAGAGAGGACCCTTTTGTAATTCTCGCAGGTTGTTGATATTGATATTGAAACCTAACCTGTTTTTTTGGTGGTGTTGGAATTTTTGGTTCTTCTTCTTCTTCTTCTTTATCTTCAATATACTCTTGTTGTCTCATGGATTTCATTCGCAGTTTTGTTTCCCTCAACTGAGAATATGCTTCGTATCTGGGTCCTCTCTTCATCTCCATGTGTGGAGGTGAGAATGAACAAACGAGAATGGAGGTGGATTTGGTTGATGAATTCAAAATAAACGGCGTTGCTCTCTTCTCTTCTTTCTTAGACTTTCTTCAACTTTTTTCAGTACTTTGAGGAAAATAATGTTTAATTTTGCAACGGTCTTTAAAGAGAGGGGACCCATTTTCTCTCTCTTTAATATAACGTTCTAATTGCGAAGTGGAGATAGTATTCAACAATCTAACCTCTCTCTACCGCACGTGTAATTTTACATTAATTAATAGATTTACTATCTCATTTTCATACCTTTGATTTTTTTTCCCTCTCTCACGTTGAAGCAATTATGGATAGTAAATGTGGGCAAATTAACACATACTCCACCGTTTCTCGGTGAAAAATGGAAGATGGTAGGTAGAGATAATATAATACCTTAATAGGGTTGTCAATGTAGGAAGCTGACTAGAAGGTGAATGACGAGAATAGGGTTTAGAGTTGATTACACTAGTACGATATGATAGTACCAAATTGATCCGGTACTAAGGTACCGAACTTGTCATAAAAGAACATTGCCAAGATAGAAATCGGTTTCTAAACTAATTAAAAATTTGTAAAAATGTCTCCAAACTAATTTAAACATATAAAAATCGGTTCTTAAAACAATAATAAAAAACAAAATAATTAAATATATAAAAGAAAAATAATCAAAATCAATTTTATTTAAAAATATTAGAAATAATAAAAATACTTTTTTAATTATGTAAATATTATCAATATTTTATATCGTTTTTTTAACAGAATAAACTCAGGCCATTTCATTAATCAACACGTGTGAAATACAATATGGAATTGAAAGATGAACTTGGTGACTAGCAAAAGCTTGAGCCGCCCTAGCTAAGCTATGAGCAACACAATTGGCTTGTCGCCGAACAAAACTGAGACTACAGTTATATAAATGTAAAAGAGAGTCACGGCAATGACTCCATGTTCCGTAGGTAGCCTGAGTTTTCCTTTAACCGCGTCCACCGCCTGCTTACAATCCAGCTCAATATCTGTTTCGTACAAGCCCATGGTAGGTAACCAACGAAGAGCCTCCAATAAACCGAGTGCTTCGACCTCCGGAGGTGATAAAGAGCCATCAATCCACAAAGTTTTGGCTGCATAGAAAGAACCCAAGTGGTCCCTAACACAAATACCGATTCCACACCGATTGTCACTCTCAAAGATAGCTCTGTCAATGTTGCATTTGAGACGGCCAAGGCTCGGTTATATCCATTCAGCCACCCAAACACGCGCCTCATGGATATAATTCCTGACTGGTTTACGGGTATCGTTCCATACAAGATCATTGCGCCTCTTCCACAAACACCACAATATAGCAGCCACATCAATAATAACATCAGAATTTAAATTTTCCAGCAACATAAACATTAAATCCGTAGCACCTGTAGTTGTGTTGAAGTGCTAGGAAATTGAGGTCCAAGTTCCAGCTTGTTGCCACGCTTCTTGGGCTGATGGACACCCAAAAAATAAATGTCGTTCATTCTCCGGTAGCTCATTACACATAGGACAAGTACGTATCTTGACAAGGGACACCTCTCCGTGATAATTGGCATCTAGTTGGAAGACACCCTCTAGCAATTCTCCACAAAAAGATTTTTAATTTATGTGGAACTTTGAGTGACCAAATAGAATTCCAATTTCCTTGAACTTTCAAATGAGAGAAATCCACGAGATGTTCCATAGCATGATAATAGGCAGATTTTACCGAGTAAGAACCATCCCGACTAAACTTCCAAATCATTTGATCCTCATGAATAGCTAAGGACCGTGGCATACTCAATATACTCTTAGCATAAGTAATATTAAAAGATGCATTGACAAGGGGAATATTCCATGCCTCATGTGAATCATCAAGCAAATCCGAGACAAAAGATAAATGAGTGTTAGGTGGCTTATGAGTAGTAACATAAGCATTTGGAGACTTTCGAAGCCAAGGGTCGTCCCAAATTTTAATATTTGAACCATCACCAACTCTCCATCTCAAACCTTCCTTGACTAATACCTGTGACGCATGGATGCTACGCCATACGAAACTTGGGTTATGGTCTAAAGAAGCCCCCAAAAAATCCCCCCTTCGGAAGTATTATTGAAAAATCTTGATTAAATTGGTCGTTTTGGACTACCCTATGGCTCATACCTATTAAATTTCCCTTCTACTCACCACACCCCCCTTATCTTATGAAAAATACTAAAATACCCCTATTACTCAAAAAAATTCCCCTATCCTTCTTCCTTCTTCTTCCCCTTCATCTCTTACACACTCCCCCCTAAACTACACACCTCCTATCTCTCCACTTCAAACCCTCCACCATCTTTTTCTTTTTCTTTTTTTATGATAAGATGTGATTCTGATTGATATTATCATTATATTAGGAAATCCAAGTCGTGATTGATATTGTAATTATACTATTGTCAAAAGTTAAAATTGTAATTATATTATAAAAATATATCTAGTAATTATTTAGGATCACAATCAACATTTATTATAATTGATATTCTATCGTACTCTGCAATATCAACAAGTACGATACTATGTTCCTGTACTAAAGTACTGAACCAAGCGCGAAACCAGAAAAAAAAATTAATGCACACACAATTTCTCTGTGAAAAATGGAGGATGGTGGGTAGAAGGCGAATGAAGATAATATGGTTTGGAGTGGAGAGATGGGAGGTGTGGGGTTTAGGGGGAGTGTTTAGGAATGGAGGGGAAGAGGAAGGAAGAAGGATAGGGGGATTTTTTTGGAGTGTTAGGGGCATTTTAGTATTTTCATAAAGTAAGGGTGTATATGGTGAGTAGGAGGGGGTGTTTAATAAGTATGAGCCTTTAGTATGGGCCTATATGGCTCATACTTATTAAACCCCCTAACTACTCACCACACACCCCCAAATTTTAAAAATTCAAAAAATACCTTCACGTGGAACATAAATGGAACCCCCGCGCCCCCCACGCGTTCATGTTTTGGAATGGTACGATAGTAGCCAACTGGTATGGTACTTTGGTACCGGGTACTCGATTGCATTACAATTAGTGGGCATGACTTGAAAAACTGACTTTGTCAAAGTAAGTCTCCCAACAATGAAGAACGCCTTTCACTTTCCAAGAGCTCAATCTCTGATTCATTTTTTTGATTATAAAGTTAAACGCGTCACAATTCACTCTTTTGTGGAAAATAAGAACCCCAAAGTATTTACCCAAATGTTTAGTATGTTGAAAGCCCAAAACCTCACTAATACTCTATTTGGATTCCCAATTCACATTTTTAGAATAATAGACCCTGGTTTTGCCTAGGCTCATCTTTTGCCTCGAGCTCTCACAAAGACATTGACGAAGGTTCTTAAAAATATTTGGTTGTTCTAAATTCGCCTCAGCAAAGAGAATAAGATCATCTGCAAAATATAAATGGGAAATAACTGGACTTTAACAGAAACTTTCACTGGACTCTAGCTCTTGTTCTCCACAGCTATGTTTATCAAGTGGAAGAGTCGTTCAAGCAAATGCCTATGATCTAATTTAAAAAAAACGACAGACAGATAATGTTTGTTTCAGATAACGTGATACACCAATCGAGGTTAATCAAAGGCTGATCCAACGAATTTCTCACCTCATCTCGACACCAAGTGCCTCCGTTATAGCGTGCATTAAGAAGCTTGCAAATATCCGCAACATTAGCAAAACACGTGTCCCGTCTAGATGATCTCATACGAGCCGGACCAACTCGACCAGGGGACATATAGAGTTGTATTGAAGTCCCCCATGAGTGCCCAAGGACCCTCCACCACCAAGTTGAGCTCCGTGAGTTCATCCCAAAAACTCTAATGCTTAGCAAAATGAGGGCTACCATACACTGCCATCAGAAGCCAAGGTGTGTTATTCCTCCAACTCACCTTCATGTGAACCAACTAAGAAGAATGTGATTGAATATCCACGTGCCAAAATTATGAATCCCAAAAGGCATCAAATTTCTCATTGCATGTTCAATAAACTGGACAATAAAGTCTAACAATCGTCTAACAATTAGGTCTGCACTGCTTCCACTCATATGAGTTTCCATCCGCACAAGACGTGAAAATCTATACTCAATCCTTAAGTCCTTCACTAGACCTATGAACCTCTTAGCTGTAGTTTCCCTACAGTTCCAACATAAAATATTCATGGAGACATATTTTAATTTCGGGACTGTGAGGTCCCCTCACCATCCAATGACATAAAGTCATCACTAACAATGGTCATAACCTTATTCATACTATTAACAACCAGTTGAGGTTGTTGGACAATCTCACAATGGCTCCCTTCAAGCATAGGTTGTTTCTTTTTCTATCAAGTGTTTTCAATGATGAGCTATTTTCTCCCCCTCCAGAGTTAAACAATTTCTTAGCCATATTAATCAAGTCCTTTCCAAAAGCCTTATATAATTACTTTTCATTAAATTCAACATCAATTTCTCATCTGTTGTGTTAATATAAGGCCCGTACTTCGTCCAACCCCTAGCTATTCAGTAGACACCCCCAACACGCGTGAAAAGACCAAAATATCATTAATGAATCTTGTGATCCTACGATGGTTCGGAGCACGATTGTCCGAATCGGTTCGAAGGTGGTGCCACCGAACCAGTTCGGTAGAGAAACAACCGAACCTCACTGTGAATCAGAAATTCAATCAGAAATTTGATGGATGAACTTGCCTCCTTCATTGTTTTATAAACTGCACCCAGTCACGTGGTAAATAATACTCCCTCCGGTCCACTTTATAAGAGAAAAAACATTTATTGAATGAACCTAAAAATTGTTTTTTCTCTTATAAAGTGGACCGGAGGTAGTTTTCAAAGTCTTTTGGTTGTGGGAATAGTTTGGATAACGGAAAATAGAACTAATCATTAATTCTTCTCATCTGCTTCATTACAGAAAGTTGTTCTTTTATATTCTCAATTTCTCTTACATACTTGCACTGAAATTCGCTGGTTACTTAATCAACCTTGCCATTGCATAGCATCATTGCATCAACAGCCAAAACACAAAATGAGATGCCTGATGCTTATACTTTTCTGGATATTATTACAGAAGGCAAGATTTATGAGAGTTTCGGAATTGGATGCAGGATAAGAAGAAGGGCCTTGCAATTGGATTTAGAGAGTATAGTTTATCAGAAACATTAACAAGTTTGTGTTGGGGGTGTTCGGTGCTCAAACTAACCGAGCTGGTTCGGTGACACCTCCTCTGAACCAGTTCGGGCAACCGTGCTCCAAACCAGTTAAAATTCAGCGTGAGGGTTTTTCACGTGAGGGTGTTTTGGGAATACTTAAGGGTTGGGGGTGTTGAGTGAGTAGCTGGGGGTTGGACGAAGTATGAGCCTAATATAACTTCCACGCTTCCTGTGTTACTAGCTTCCTGGACATCCACCTTCTTACTAAGCCCAAGTCCTTTTCTAAGGCCCATGCTTTTCTCACATCCCTCCCTACTCACCCCACACCCCCTAACCCTGCGAAATGACCAAAAGGCCATTAATGAAACGCGCATTTTTTGCCAATTCGGTTCGGGCAACCGAATAAATTCGGTTATGGGCAACCGAATGTGTATTATTTGGCACACACCCCATTTTGCACTATTCGGTTGACCTCAACCGAATCGATTCGGTTGACTTCAACCGAATGTGTATTTTTTTGAAACACACCCCATTTTACACCCCATTTTGCAGATTGGATTTTAGCATAAAAAGCTATTTGCACACTATTCGATTGACCTCAACCGAATCCATTTAGGGGCTTTGGGACTGTTTTTAATTTAAGGGTATTTTGAGAATTTAGGGGCTTTGGAGGTGTGGAGTGAGTAGCATGAGGTGTGGGGAAAGTAAAACCCTTCTTAATGGGCCCTTTTTTGGGTACAAGAGACAGCTAAAAGCCCTTTTTAATGTGCCATTTAATCTCCTTATTTTTGTTCTTTATCCCACTTTGGTTATTCTCATTGGGGATAGAATTGAAATTGAATTCCAATCATGATTCTTTTTTTTTTACTCAGACGATCCTGTAGAATTGCAAAACGAGAATCACTCTCCAGAAATATTGCCTTTTACTGTTACGTCAGATTTATTGTTATTATTAGAAAAGATTTTGACCGTTTTTACATTTTTTTTTACATATATAGTAATTATAAAATTTTATAAACGATGTCAAAACGAGAATCACGCTCCTAGAATAGATCGAAGAAGATCTCTATCATAAAGTTTTATAACAAAATTATATTATTAATTATACTGATAAATTTCAGGAGCATTTAAATAATTCTTTTACCTATATATCAATTATGAAGCCTTGGTGAAAGAACAGAAAAAAAAAATCAATTTTTTTTGAAGCAAGCAATTATGAAGCCAAAATTACGGACGAAATTTTTTCAAAACGTTAATGGTAAAACTCATTACTAATTGGCCTATAAAAAGGCTAATTAAAACTCGTTATTGATCAATTTAATTATTTAAATTATCCTTTTTGAAAAAAATATTAATTATCCTAATTAAAGGCTAAAACTCATCAATATTTGGCCTATAAAAAAGGCTAAAACTCGTTTTTCAATTTAAATTATCCTTTTCTGAAAAGAATTTAAATTGTCATAAAATAATTAAAAGGTTAAATATCTTTGTCCAAAAAAAGGCTAATTCTCATCACTAATTGGCCTATAAAAAGATGGTTTCCCAGCTTGTAACAAAAACAAAAATAAAAACAAAAAGATGACATCATCCAAATATTTTCAAATCAAATAAAAAAACGAAGATATACCAATTGAATTGAAAATCTCTTGTGAAAATCTAAATCAAAAATTTCAAAAGTAAAACAAATCAAAATCACAAATTACCACCTCATTTTCCTCGTAGCCCCATTGAATGCATTGCATGGCAATCCCTATAAATACGCACCATATATTCCTCCCTGATTCCATTCATCATCAATCAAAACCTCAACAAACAAGCAACTTTGGATTCACTAGATCAATTCTCCTCAAACACAAATCAAAACAAATCTCTTCAGATTCTACCCTAGTTTACCTTATACACTCTCTCGTTATATATGCATCTTCTTCTCCTTCATCCACCACTCACCAATACTCTAATTCTTCTCCTTCATATTTTCTCACACTTTCAACTATCATGGCTACTTCAAGCACTATGAGCAAACTAAACTCCGAAATCACCAAACATGTTAATGGCTTCCACCACTCTCCTCCTTCACCTTTCACTTTTACCTTATCTGAGTCAACCCTAAAAGTTAACAACCATGTCATCCTCTCTGAAATCCCCGAAAACATCACCATCACCACCACTGCGACCACCACTGCTGGCACCTTCCTCAGCTTCAAAGCCACCGAGCCCAAAAGCCGCCACGTAGCACCCATTGGAAAACTAAAAAACATCAACTTCACTAGCATCTTTCGTTTCAAAGTTTGGTGGACCACTCTCTGGATCGGTTCCAATGGCCAAGACCTCGAAACCGAAACTCAATTCCTCCTGCTCCAAAACTCTGATCCAGTTTCCAAATTGGATTCGGGTCGACCCTACGTTCTCTTTCTCCCAATCATTGAGGGTCAATTCCGTGCATCATTACAACCTGGTTCAAACGACAACATCGATGTATGCGTTGAAAGTGGTTCAACATTAGTAACCGGATCACAATACGACGCAGTCGTATACATCCATGCAGGATCTGATCCTTTCAAACTCGTAAAAGAAGCGACACGTGTAGTTCGGGCCCACCTAGGAACATTTAACCTTCTAGAAGAAAAAACTGTTCCTGGAATAGCGGAGAAATTCGGATGGTGTACATGGGATGCATTTTACCTTAAGGTACACCCCCGTGGGGTTTACGAAGGTGTGAAGGGATTAGAGGAAGGTGGGTGTCCACCAGGTTTTGTTTTAATTGATGATGGTTGGCAATCAATAGCACATGATGATGATGATGAAACTAATGAAGGTGTTGATAGAACAAAAGCTGGTGAACAAATGCCATGTAGGTTAACTAAGTTTGAAGAGAATTACAAGTTTAGAGATTATAAAGAAAAAGGGTTAGGTGGATTTGTGAAGGAATTAAAAGAAGGGTTTGAGAGTGTGGAATATGTGTATGTGTGGCATGCTTTGTGTGGTTATTGGGGAGGGATAAGGCCTGAAGTTGAAGGGATGCCTATGGCTATTGTGGAAAAGCCTAAGTTGTCAATTGGATTGGAGGGTACTATGGAGGATTTGGCTGTGGATAAAATTGTCAATAATGGTGTTGGGTTGGTTCCACCAAATTTGGTTGAAAAAATGTATGAAGGGATTCACTCTCATTTGGAGAATGCTGGGATTGATGGTGTCAAGGTTGATGTCATCCATGTAAGTGTTTCTCTTCGACTTTTACTAAGTTCTAATTTTTCTTGCTATATGTGTAAAATTAATGTTTTGTTTTAATTTTTTTTAATGAAGATCGTACAAAAATACTTTTAGTTTAGGTGAATGAATGATGGAAATAAGGTGTGCAGTTATATTATAAACTTTTTTTGAATAATGTTTGAAATTTTATACTTTTACTTTTTGAACTATTTTTGTGGGTCATAATATTTTGTGGGTGTGTGTCACAAAGGAGGAGATATTTTTTTTATTGACAAAACAGAGGGGGAGATATTGTTAAGTTTCTTTTGGCCTTTTTGACTTAGTTTTGACGTGATTTTGACTTCATTGTTTGACAGTCACAGTTAATTTTATTTTGACAATTTTCTAATATTGTGAGATGATGAATTTGTTCAAAAATTATTATAAGCTTGTAGTAATGTTATTTTGACATTTTCTTTTGGTTGATGAGTTTTCTTGACACTCATGGATTATTGTTTATAATGTGAATTGGACATCTCTGAATCAGTTGCTAGAGATGGTGTGTGAGAAATATGGTGGGAGAGTTGATTTGGCAAAAGCATATTACAAAGCTCTAACATCCTCAGTGAGAAACCATTTCAAAGGTGATGGTGTCATTGCTAGCATGGAACACTGCAACGATTTCATGTTACTTGGAACTGAAGCCATATCCCTTGGTCGTGTTGGTATGTCACATAGAACACATTTTTTATTTTTTATGACACATTAGTATATTACTATTTGATAACTCAATTTTCATACCTTAGTTAATACAAAACTGTCCCAACATAACATAAAAAATAGTAATTTTATTATGATTGAAACAGGTGATGATTTCTGGTGCACTGACCCTTATGGTGATCCAAATGGTACATATTGGTTACAAGGTTGTCACATGGTGCATTGTGCATACAATAGTTTGTGGATGGGAAATTTCATTCAACCAGATTGGGACATGTTTCAATCTACACATCCTTGTGCTGCTTTCCATGCAGCCTCTAGAGCCATATCTGGTGGTCCTATTTACGTTAGTGACACAGTCGGAAATCACAACTTTGATGTTCTAAAGACTCTAGCTTTGCCTGATGGTACTATCCTCAGATGTGAACACTATGCACTCCCAACTAGAGATTGTCTCTTTTCTGACCCTCTTCATGATGGCAAAACAATGCTCAAAATATGGAACCTCAACAAGGTTAGCATATTAACCCTACTTTACATTTTTGGTATATTTTAATAAATTGGCATGAAATTGGACTCTTTTACTATTTTACTATTAACTATGAAGAAAATATGAAATTCCTTTTTTACTAATTTACATTCAAATGTATGCTTCTATAGTTATATTGTTTAAAAACAAATTGGTTACCAGAATCACATTTGTAAGAAACGGTTCCCGACCGTGATCTCAGCCGCAACATCATAGTTTTTGATGTTCTTGTGGTTACAACGCGACCGCAGTTGAGGTTGCATCTAATGGTAGTTTTCTACAATATCAAGGATTGCGATGCGATTGAAATAAAAAACCTTGAATAGTATCATAAAATGGTATGAAACAAATGTTTAGTTTGGCTAGAACCTAATAATATTGTGATTTTACTTTTTGATACAGTACACTGGAGTTCTTGGGGTGTTTAACTGCCAAGGAGGAGGATGGTTTCGTGAGATAAGGTCCAACAAATGTGCTGCTGAATTTTCTCATTTGGTATCAACAAAGATCAATATCAAAGACATTGAATGGAACAATGGCAAGAATCCAATTTCCATTGAAGGGGTGCAAACTTTTGCTTTATATTTCAGCCAAGCTGAGAAACTTCAACTATTCTCACCATCTGACACCGAAGAAATTTCATTGGAGCCATTCAATTTTGAGCTTGTGACTGTTTCTCCTGTCACTATCTTTTCAAGCAAGTCATTGCAATTTGCTCCTATTGGTTTGGTTAATATGCTCAACACTGGTGGAGCAATTCAGTCCTTGGAATTTGATGAGGCTCAGAATTTGATTCAAGTTGGAGTAAAAGGCACTGGTGAGATGAGAGTCTTTGCTTCAGAGAAACCAATCACTTGCAAAATTAATGGTAGTGAAGTTGATTTTGAATATGAAGATTCCATGGTTGTCATTCAAGTACCATGGCCTACTACTACTTCAAAATTGTCCAATGTTCAGTATATATACTGAGCATTTTGACAACTAGACATGATTTTCTTTCTTTATTTTTATATTATGCTCCTTATAGTGAACAATGTTAAGTTAAGGGAGCTTTTTATGCCTTATTTGCATGTTTGATAACTTGGTTTCTAGTTTTATACTCTACTTGGATTTTTAATTGATTGGATTACCTCTCACGCTCTATTTATAAGAAGTTCTTATTATTGATTTGTCTTCTCAAACGCAATTGTCACTGGGAGTGATGCAATTAGTATCAACTTATATATTCTCGTTTTGGATCTATGCAGAACATGAATCAAACAACAGATTGTTGTCTTAGCTCCCTCTTTCATTTTCATTTGAGCTATTAGAATATACAAAATCCACCTAGCCTTGGCTAAAAAATGTGGGAAAATAGGACCAAAAAGTTGGTTTTACAGCCTCGGATAACATCAAGGTAAATTTGCAAGTTTGCTCACCTTTGAACCTGTATTGGTGCTTGATTAACATGTTTAATGGCATAACCATCCTTGTGGTATATGGCTATAATGATATCTTTCACATTCCAAGCCACACTTGTGTTTTTTTTTATTACATGTTACTGTAGTTTTGTACATTTCGTTGTGGCAATTGCAAATGTGCTATATTTTTTTGGTATAAATCGATTATTCTCTACTCGCAAGAGATTTAACACTACTGCATTCTTAAGACTGTATTCGAACTCATAACCTTGGTTAAGCTGGAAGAAATCCCTCCCTACCATCGCATCTAAGTGCTCTTTGGTGCAATATGATAAAATGTATCTTTTATAATGTTTTTTTTAAATGTTTTGTTATTTATGTTTATTATTTCTTTAAATTATATACTAAAAACATAATATTATATTTAATTATTTCTGGTTCAACCCCGATTGAACCCGACCAAACCCCTGAACCTTGAACCGGTTCAATATTTGGCCTGGTTTTAATTACATTGGCTGAAAACGAGAGCCTTAAGGAGCAATGGGATGAGATTCTTGCAACACACGAGCATATCATCTATACTATAATCATCTATACCATAATGGTGCAAGCAAAAACTCATATTTAGACATCTACAAGATTGCCTTACCATGTGTCTAGTTTTGTGGTTAAAAATGTAAAATACTAACAAAATGATAAAAATTTGCAGCGTTTCTTCTCTCACATGACCAAGATGTGGGCCCATATTCATAGTTTTTCTCTCTCACACACACTCTCTCTCTCTCTCTTAGCTTTCTTTCTTCCTTTTTATTTACTTCCTCTTCCCTCTCTCACGTCTCTTCTCTCCTCACCCATTTCTTATTTTTTTTATTTCCTTCTTCTTATATTTTTCTATATATGCTCATTTCTTGCTTTTTCTTTTTTTTTTTGACACAATTTCTTTCCTTCTTCTTATAATTGGGATCAAGTAAACCACCAAAAAGTATAATATATATATATATATATATATATATTCATGCATATACTTCCTTCTCAAACCAGAGATAAAGTCACCCATTATCATCACTGGCATAACCTTTGTGGATTTGAACATGATAAAGATCCATTTGTTAAGCAATGTGAACCCGTGAGTGCAGCAGAAAATTTCTGTTGCGGAAACAAAAACAGAAACTGGATCAAGAATCGATCCAAGAAGAGATATCAATTTCAGAAAATTGAAATCGCAAAGGGAAAAGGAATATCACGATCCAAAATGAAATCGGAACTCCGCTTCAGATCACAATCATAAGAAATTAAAATGAAAGGAGGACAATGAAGCGGAATGCAATACGGCGATGTGAAAGAACGCCAAAACACGATGTGTGGAAATATAGAACACACAACGGAGAAATTGAAATCGAAACTCAAGAAATGGGAAGTCGAAATCAAGAAAATGAAGGTTGAAGTCGCAAATCAACCGAGAAGATAAAAATACAAATCAGGAAATGAAATTGCAAATCGCTCATGAGGAAATGCAAATCAATTTCTTACTTTTTGTTAAAAATTCTTTCATTCTTCGGCATTCATTTTTTTTTATAAGCCCTTTTCAATCATCCTCATTTTCTTCGGTACTCATTTACTTCTTGTATTTTTATTCTTATTTGAAAATACTTTTTATATTCTTTTTTATGGATTTTTTCATACTAATTTGAGTTTATTAATTTATCCTTAGTTTCTAATAAGAATAACTTCCTCACAACTTTATCTCTTATTTTATAGCTTTTATTACCGCTAGAGTTTTGTCAATGTATCTACTATCTACTATCTACTATCTACTGTAGTAAATAAAATGTGGTAACCGCCAATGTGACGCAGTCGATGCGCTCTCAGTTTTTTTTCTCGAAAAACATTAAAAAAAATATTAATTTTTTGAATATATACTATATCTAATCTAATATAATAAAAAGACATGATAGAAATGAGAGCGGCAACTAGAGCTGTCAATTTGGCCTGGCCCTGTGGCCCGATTTTTTGGTTGGGCTTGGACTCTAAAATTTGTAGCCCAAAATCAACGGTATGTTTTTTGGCCTGGCCCGATTGACTTGATGATATTATTGGGCCGAGTTTGGCCCATGGGTTTCGGGTCGTCCCGTTCGTTTTTAAATTTTAAAATATGGCCCAACAAGAAAACAAATAGAGCAGTTTTTTAAGTAAAAAAAAATTGAAAAAGTAAAGCAATTCCTTCTCATATTTTCTGCTCTGCTACATAACTTATGTATCATATGATGGTTTTGAACTTGAATCTAAGCTTGCAATATTAATAATAACCGCATGAACTTACAGGAAAGTTGGTAGTGGTAGATGTCCCCCAGTACTTTAGTGCAGCGTTGTAGATTAATTAATTAATTAATTAATTTCTCTATTTTTGCAACTAAAACAAAATAAATAAATAAATAAATAAATAAAAAGGGACTTGAAAATAAGTCGAAAGAGTGAGACACTTACCCAAATAGACCGATGTGATGATGAAAATAACAAGGGACCAAAAGCCAATATCATGAGGAAGAATAAAAATGTGTTAGCAAAAATTTGATGAACATATATAGTTTGATTAATTGAGATCATTCTAAAGATATTTGTAGAAAACATATATAGTCAAAATACCTTACTGGTTTAGCAGTATCATCAGCAGCAGCATCAGGAGGGTATTTTGGTCTTTTAAAGAATTTTGGTCTCAGCAAGTAGGAGCAGCCACTTAGCCTCATCCTTGTCTCCATTCTTGCAAGTGAAGATGGAGTAGCTCAGAAGCAAAAGGATATACGCCCTGACAGCAGCATCCATGTCGCCCCCTGTATGGAATTCATAGCAATTATCTGAAGCAGCCAGTCATAACGAAAGTATGGACCAGTAGTCATCCCACACACCCTACGAGCCTCATTGATATCCACACCCAGATAAACATGTGCTAGGTGGATGGCCTGCTCCGTGGTCACAGAAGTGGGTGGAGCTCTGAAATAATTTCCCTGGATGGGAAGATGCAGCAGGCAGGACACATCGTTCAGAGTAATCGTCATTTCACCAAATGGTAAGTGAAATGACGACGTCTCTGAGTGTCATCTCTCAACGAAGGCGGAAATCAACTCATGGTCCACAGTGGAATGTCCGCTGTAGACAAGGGGGGATAATTTGGAACCCCTGACATAGCTGAACATATGCTCGTTCTGAATGTACTTAAATAGTCTCAAAGTAATCTTGTTACCATGGTTCCATATTTGCAGAGTACGCTGATATGTCTAAATTAAAAATAAATAAACAAAATAAGGCTATATAAAGGAATAAATTAAACTAACAACACTATGTAAATAAATTCAACTTATCGGGTCTGCCAGTACACGAGAACAGACATGAGCTGCTAAACCAGTAAAGAGAGGCTCTTAATCCTCCTGATACTGCTGCTGATCATACTGCTCCTGATCCTGTGAAATTTTTGTGTGAAAAGAGTGAGGGTGGGAGTGGGTATTTATAGGATTCGTGAATGAATATCAACCGTTGATATTGTCGGTGCAATCTATACCGTTGATCAACATTGGAAGTCAAATCCTAACCGTTAAAATTAATAGAAATTTTAATTTAAAAATAAAAATAAAATTTTTTATCACAAATCGTATACACCTATGGGTGGGGGTATATACGATTTGTTACATTACAAGTCGTATGTACCCCCACACCTAGGTATATACGATTTGTATTTTAACAAATCGTATATACCCCCACCATAGGTATATACGATTTAATATTTTCAAAGTCGTATATATCTATGGTGAGATATATACGATTTTCGTCAAATTTTCTAGGGGTATTTTCGTCAAAAAATGTATGGTGGGGGTATATGGGAAGATGGTGGGGGTACCAAAAAAAAACCAATTCTAAAAGATCAATGATTTGTGGCTCGTTGGGTTGGCCTATGGGCTGGTGTTGGGCGAGTTTGGGCCGTAAATTTTGTAGCCCATCAGAATATTGGGCTGACCCTACCCGACCCTACCCGTATACACTGTTTGGCCCGATGGGGCGGCCCGGCCCGAACCCAGCCCATTGATAGCATATGTTTTAAACTTTGTTAGTTATATCAAATTTTCGTGTGCTTTCTAAAATTTTTCTAATATTTTTTTTAAAGATGTATTATAGCATCTAAATTAAATTAGTGAAAGTATAAAATCTATAATAATATACCTTTAAATTAAATTTAAAAGGAGCACAATCCGTCGCAAATAGAGACCAAAGTCAAAATCCCTCGCTAATATTTTTTGTGGCCAAAAAACAGTTACAGATTTATGTCCATCACAAATTGTAGGGGTGTTCGCGGTGCGATTTGGTTCGGTTTTGAGACAAAAAGTGAACCGAATCGCAAGGTAAAATTACATGCGGTTTAGTTTGGTTCGGTTGGCTTCCTAAAATAAAACCAAACCAAACCAAACCAAACCAATGCGGTTTGGATTGGTTCGGTTGGTTCGGTTTTTTCCAAGACAAAACATAATTTAAAACAAAGTTAAAATTAAGTAACATAAAAAATGGCTAACATAAATCTTTAAGAAAAAATTTACTCAAATATATGTAGTTAATAAATTACTTTATTTTAATTCTTTTAAGATAGCTAAGACAATGTTTAAAAGAATTTGAATTAAATATTTTATTGTAATTTTAAAATATAGCATAACAATATGGATTGTTTGTAAGTGAGTCAAAGAATTAATTGGATTTGGGTTAGCAAGTGAGTGAGAGTTGGGCTTTAGTTGCATTTGGGCTAGTAAGTTAGTAAGGAATGATGTAATTCAACAAACTTTAGTGTTACTTGCGGTTTGGTTTGGTTTGGTTCGGTTTTTGAAATCAAAATCGCGAACCGAACCGAACCGCGCGGTGCATTGAAAAAAAGAACCGAACAAAACCGATTAGAAGCGGTTTTTTGCGGTTTTCGGTTTGGTTCGGTTCGATTTGCGGTTTTCCAATTGGTTTGGTTCGGTTTTGAACACCCCTAACAAATTGAGCCGCTAAATGGTTTGTGACGGATTTTGAGGTGTTTAGCGACAAATTTACTCCTCTCTAAATTTGTTTTTTCTAGTAGCGATTCTAAGTCTAACGAATGCCATTTCTGTCAATAATTAAATAGTGTGTGGATTAGAGTGCATCTCCAAGACAAAAGAGCTATTGGTAATGTGATCACTATTTTTTCCTTACAAGGGGTAATGAGTTTGAGTACTTTAACATTAGATATTAATAATTTTTTTGACGTTTCAAACAAAAAATAGTTGTATGGTTGTTAATTAAGCTCATTTTTGCAAGGGGTGTGTCCTAATACACCACCGACTAAACATGTAAGCCTAAATTACCAAAGTCTTTTGTCAAGGATCATAAATAATTAAGCACTTAAAAAAATTTACATTCTCAGACAATTCAGAATCTGATCGCTGGCTTAATATTACATGGTGATGGTGATTGTTATAGACTAAGATGCAAATTCAAATTACCAAACCCAGCTTGTTCACTAGAAACATGACCGCCACCATCACCATCACCACCACCACCACCACCACCGTGGTTGAAGCCACGAAACCCGGGCAGAGGCATACGGTGACGATGACTCCCATCAAAGGCAACACCACCATGAGCTACAGCATGCGTCGCGGTATATACCCATGATGGAGGTGGTTGAGAATGAGATGCAATGAAATGATGATGATGATGTGGTGACATAAATGTGTTTTGAATATGTGAAGCAACGAAGCCACGAGCAGCTTGCATTTGAGCACGTTTTAAAAGTTGTCTTTCTTTCTTGTGTGCATTTTGGTGCCCTCCTAATGCTTGTGAATTTGTAAATTCTCTCCCACAGTATTGGCACTCATATTTTCTCCCATCACCTAAAGGCTCACACTCTTCTTGTTGTAGTGATGGTGGTGAGCCTGATGAAGCTGCTTCGTGAATATTGATTCCAAAGAGCTTTAGAGATGTTATGGTAGTAGGAGTAGTAGTAATATTTGAGTTTGCATGATAATCAACATTGGCCATATGAGAGAGAGAGAGAGAGATGGTTGATGTGTTTGCTATCGCTACACAACATGTGATGTGATAATTTGAGAGGTTTTTATAGGAGAGTACACAAGTGTGCACATGCTAGGGAACAGGAAAGCATAATAATTTGTATTTGTACAAGTGAGATGATAATGAAAGCTAGCTATTAGAGTTTGTTGGGAACATTTCAACGCAAGAGAAAACGAATCTAATGAAATTAGCACATAGAGAAGAACAAACAAATATGTGATTTTCTACCTAGCTAGCTATATCATCAATCAATGGATGGATCAGTAGGAGAATTATTATAACATTTAGAGAAAGTGTGATACACTACGCATCACATGATAAGTTGCATTACGCAAGTGATTTATATTTTATTTTTATATTTCGAAATGCGAGATCGACGAGCTTCTTTTCTGTGGAGGTGATATCATAAACAGTATCCATTTAAGGTTACAAATGTATATGTTTAAGTGCCAGATACTTTTCTTTTTAATTATATTAAATTAAATTTTTGTGTTTTTGTTTTCTTGGATTTTTTAGTAGAACAAAGGAGAAGAATATTATTTGTACAAAGTAGATATTTTAGTTGACGAGCAAAGAGATATCAAAGAAGTATAAACACAAGATATAGAGTTGCCCATCAAAAAAAAAAAGGTATAGAGTTTAAACTCTACAAATTAATTAACTAATCTTTTCCCTCTTCTCCCCGACTAATTTATAATAAAAAATCACATTTCTATTTGCGGGTAAACTTAAATAATTGATACATAGCCACGGGAATCCTATATATTATTAAAAAGTCTATCAAGTGATGGTGGTTAGGGCACATAAAACAAAAGGGTATATGCTTCTTGGATGAAAATGCCTGATACGTTTGTAATCTAGCTAGCTTGAACCATATACATTATTAAATCTCTAGTGTGATTAGGGCTAGTTTAATTTTTTAATCGAAAAAAGGATACTTTAGATTAATTTTTAATTTAGTTTAAAGTCTCAATTAAAATGATTAAGCTTAATCATGATTCTTTATTTCTCAACAAAGTCTTTCACATAGGTGGTTATGAAAAAAGTAAAGTCAATGAGTTTCAAAAGAAATAAGATATAAAAGCAATTAAATCCAACCTTATATAAAAAATATGTTTAAGAAATTCACACTTACAATATGATTTTGTTTTACTATTTTTTCGTTAGTTATATGAAAATTTTGATAAATTTGTTTAACAAATGCTATATGGAAAGGAAACAATTTTTCAAAACGAAAAGCTTAGAGCAAATGATGATAACTATGGAAAAGTGAGAAAGTCAAACATTGAGAGAGAAGGGACTATAGAGAATTGAAATGATGTGGTTAAGTGGAATGAAGGTCCACAATGACGTGTGACGAATGTCAAACATGTTTGCGTGATTCACGTTGAGTTAGTCATTAATTATTTGGACAAATCTATAAGAATCTTACTAACTTCCACTAGCTAGTTAGATTCAATGTATGAAGATGATATCAGGAGACTCCAAGTTCGTAATAAAATGGTTCATATATACTCCCTCCTTATCAAAATAATGGTCACTTTAGTAAAAAAATTTGTTCCAAAATGAATGTTGCTTTTGATTTCCAATGCAATATTAATTAATTTTTTTCAATTGTACCATTTATGTACACTACTTCCAAAGCACTACTTCTACTTTGCATTAATGATAGTGGAAAAAACACCAATAGTTGATAAGCATAATTTGGTAAAATATCTATTCTTTTTCTTCAAATCATTGCATTTCTTAATATGTGTGTAAAAACCTTAAACGATAAATTATTTTGATACGGAGGGAGTAGATAGCAGTGTGAAGCTGATAATGCACGGGATCGCAATATTTTGGTTTGCACTATTGCTTACTCACGGAATATCTCAACATTTTTAACGAAAGATTAATCTCTATTCAATTTCGAATTGGCCAATATCAAGTTTGTCTACTATAGAAATCGAACCCGAAAGCATTAGTTGACTCTCGTAACACATGGCAGATTAAGTTAATGGACCAATAGTATCGATTACGGCCTTACGGGATCACAATTTTGAGACACTATAACCATGCATCATCGAGTTAGATGCATGGAATTATATAATAAAGGGACATACCTCTTCCAATACCTTCTTTGCTTTATCTATTTTTAGACATCACTTAAGGGGAACTAAACTACTCATTGTGAGTTGAATTAACAAATGTCTGTTGCAACTGGCAACTCTCACAATTAATATTTAATTATAGAAGAAAGCAACATAGCCTAAATCAAATTATGACAATTGCGATGAGTTTTTCATTTTTTTTATTTATGCAAAAAGAGAAGGAAATAAGTTTCGTTAAAATTTTATGATGAAAAAAGCATTAAGAAGGAAATAAGTTTAGCCTGCTTTTGTTATTTATTGTAAGAATTTTGCCTATAAAAGGGATTGTGTATCAAACAACTTTTTTTTTTTTATCAATTTGTCAATAAAACAGCAAGAAATACTCTTCCTTCTAGCTAGTGTGTGAGTCAAAAATGTTTTGAGTTAAGAGAGCTCTTACTTCGTCAAATTTATTTACCTCAGAATGTTTCAAGAGGGACATGGCAATCAATATCAATATTCTTTGGTCTAGTCCCAAGTTAGCTTAATTGAAAACTTGATTACGGTTATTGAGAGATTTTGATATTCACTTATTTCAAAACTCACAACATTTGGAGCTTTATGGAACTTGAAGTAGGCAATGAGGAGAGAGCAGCTCGCACTTTCATATATTCGCCATTAGGAAAAGCTGAAAAGGTGATGAATTAGAGATGAATTTTGTCATTTTCCTTCTCTAAGTTTATGTCGCTATTTCATATTTTCTAGCAATGATTCATCAATACTTGGATGACTCGCTTTTGCAGAATAGATAATGCCAAACTACCTGCCATGTATGTTTTGAATGTTGTTTCACTAAGGAGTTGATAAAGCCGAAAGTTTCAAACTACACAATCTTTCTATAGAGAATATGAATCGTATGATATGTCTAGTTTAGAAATTATAGAACAAAATTTATCACAACATGCTACAGATCTTTTCGACAAGATGAATGTGTATTGAGAAGACACACAGATAGCAAAGTGGTGGAAAAAATTCTACGCACCGAACTTTGATTCATGTGCTGGCTACGTTAATTGAGTCGCACAATACCCACAAAGTAAATGAATTTTAAACTTTGATCATGTCATAGTAGAGTAGCAGGGAATTATTTAAAGCCATGTTAACAAAATATAGAAGAAAATAAAAAAAGTAAATAAAGAAGCCTTGAAGAGTTTGATGAATCTCAACAATGTTGCGAGAATCTAGTCAAACTGAAGCAGGAAGAAGTCATGAGAATTTCAATAATGGGGAAGAGGAAACCATAGAGGTAGAGGTATAGGAAAATTTAGAGGACAATAATTTCAGATGTTCCAATCAAGGAAGAGGTGGAAACAGTTTTGGGCTACCAACCTTGGAAAAGGGAGAGGTAATTATTATCAAGAAAGAACAAGTTATAATTGTTATAACGGTAGAGAGAATGGACATAAAGCTGCATATTGTAGATTCAGACACCAGACAAACAAGGTTAGAAATAAACACTAAAATGTTGGCGAGAACTTCGATAACTCAATTTATTTTTGGCAAGTAAAACATTCCTAAAAGATGAAAATCTTTAGTATTGCGATATTGAGTATAATAATCACATGAATGAGAAAAGAAGTTACCTTCTTCTATTGATTAATTATATTGTAAATTCTTCAATGAAATTCGAAGGTAATTCAAATATATCAAATTTGAGGAAGCCAACTTTTTATCAAGTTAAAAGACCGATCACATAATTGTTTTGATATCTTTTATGATCTTGGTCTACATCATAATCTATTGAGTATGTGACAATTGTCATTAAAGGTTTACAACATGCAAATTCACAAAGTCTGCTTCACATTGATCGACAAAAATGGAAGAGGGAAGCTACGTTGAAGAAGAAGAGGGAACTTAAGAGGCAAATGTGCCAGTTGAAAAGAAAGTCCACAACAAATGAAAAAGGAAATGGAACCCAATAGAAATGAGCTTCTCGAACTTACCCTAAAAAACGACAGGTTTGAATGTTATAAGAGCTCCAAAATTTAATTATGGTAGTTATTCGATTGAAATAGGGCTATGAATGTTATAACTCATTATTTGACTAATTTAGGTAAAAAGTACAATACAGAAAAGAAACAAATTTTCAAAGCAAATTAACTCTGGATAAGTAAGAAAGTCAAACATTGAGAAAGGAGGGAGTGGAGAATTGAAATGATCCTTTAGATTCACTGCAATCAACTTTTTCCATCTCTCTACTTGTAATTTACTTAAATAAAATAATTCAAAGACTATGATTTCTCCAATTACATATTTAATGACTCCTATGACTGGAGGGAATTATGGTCCTTCTTGATGTAGGAGGTTCGAAGTCTCTTATGTGTCAAATTGGTCATTAGGTCTGCATTTAAAAAAACATTATATGAAACATTTTTATATAGAAATTATTTAAATAAAATAATTCAAAGGCTATGATTTCTCCAATTACATATTTAATGACTCCCATGGCTGGGAATCATGGTCGCTCCTGAGTGTAGGAAGAAGCTAGAAGTCTCTCATGTGTCATATTGGTCTAGGTCTGCATTTTTAAAAAACTATATATTAAAAAATTTTATTTAGAAATATCTAAATAGCTTTTTTTTGACAAGAAAATATCTAAATAGCTAGACAACAACTCTCACCTTTTACTATTTGTTAAAATTGTTACCTTTTACTGTGGTAAATTCAACCGTTTTCATCAACGCTTTAGATTTCATTGGATTTCTCGAAATTCTGGCAGTATCCTAGATTCACTTCCCAGTGGATCGATCGGTTACTTCGTTTCGTGTTTAGTACGACCACCATTCTGTTCAGTAAAAAAATTGTCCCAAAATATCTATCGTGTTTTGACTTGTCGCATTTTAGAGTTTGCGATCAGTTATGCAATTGTCAACTTTTTGGCGTTGAACTTAAGATACCACTTTGAGGGTTTCATAATCAAAGGGTTTTGGTGAACTTCAATTTGAGAGTTAATTTGTGTGAGACCAATAACAAAAAGAGAGTAATGACCAGCTGCTTTGGTTCGAGGTCTGGTTCGGTCAATATGGAATCCGAGTTGACTAGTAGAGGAAGAGGTTTTAGTGGCATTTTTGGCTCCAATCCTAAGTCAAGACCACCCAGGTTTCAGCCTTCTGGTTTGTCTTCTGTTGCTCATGTATTTGCTTTGTTAGCTATTGTGGATTTTTTTTGTTATGTTTATCAAAGATTTGTAAAGTACTTGATTTCATATATATTGTTGATTACTTGATGCCCTGTTGACTTCTCTGAAAGATGGTGAAATATATTGAAACATTCGTGTCAAATCTATTAGCACTGTCAGTGTATAGTTTTTAACATTGTTTTGTTGAATTGTAATTTGTACCAATGTTTTCTATCAATGTTCCGCTTCTGCTTGTCTATGTAAATGTGCATTCATGTTTGTGTCAGTTGGTATTGTTGAATTAAGCCTGTTTCCAAACTTACAAGCATGAAATTTTATCCAAATGTCTTGGAGTTTCCTCAGTAAGACTAATTTATTTGCTTAGTGATCAAATGTCTTGAAATTTTGTGTTGCAATTTTCTTTAGGAAAAAATGTGTCATCAAGTTCAACACACTCTTAACACCCTCTTTCCAATATGAAACTCATGCGGGTGGGTCCCACTAAATGATGTGGGTTTTGTTCCTATTTAGCGAGACCCGTTTCGAAAGTGGTGAGACCCACGTGAATTTCACCAAATAATAGGAGTATTGAAAGAGTATTAGATAGAGAGTATGTTAATAACCTACTTGTGCAAAAGCATGCTAGAGTCATTTGTATTTATTCTTTACAATTGCCTTTTTTTTTATCCGTTGATTGCTCTTTTTATCATACAAATGTTGTGAATGTGCTTGTTTCCCTTAAATGTTACTGAGTAAAATTGCGTTGCAGATGAAGATACTGAAGATCTGGTCCCCAAGAATGCTCCAGGAAGACCTTCTGGAACTGTTCTGCCCTATGTTGGTGTTGCTTGTCTTGGATCCATTTTATTTGGCTATCATCTTGGGTATGTGTTTAATCTTTGTTTAGTATGCAAATCAACGGAACTACAATATATCATTATCTTTACACCGGCATCTAAGTTAAGTGAATGATATAAGCCACTTCTTTAGGCCTTAAGTTGATGGCTGCAAAAGAAACTGAGTGGAGTCTTATGTTGAATTTTAGCTGTTATACCACTAATTTTAATTTGATTATTATTCTTAGGTGGGAAACTCTGATAATGCCCTGTTTGGTGTAGGGTTGTAAATGGTTCTCTTGAGTACCTTGCCAAGGATCTTGGAATCACCCAAAACACCGTGCTACAAGGTTTTTCATTTCTCATTTGGTTGTTTGTAGTTGCAAATGAGTTTAAAATGTTCGATTGATTTTATCTGCAAATCCATGAACAGGATGGATTGTTAGCGCGCTACTTGCTGGTGCTACCATTGGTTCATTTACTGGTGGATCATTGGCTGACAAATTTGGTCGAACTAGGACTTTTCAGTTAGATGCAATCCCTCTAGCAATTGGAGGATTTCTTTGGTCTGTCAACTGTCCTTGATACAAGGATTGTTCTTTAATGTATTCTTTATATCTGATTCTTTAAATTTTAATACAATTACAGTGCTACAGCCCAGAGTGTTCAGGCGATGATCATTGGTCGCTTGCTAGCCGGTATAGGCATTGGTGTTACATCTGCAATCGTACCATTATACATATCCGAGGTGGTTTCTTTATAAATTTTTTAATACTGCGATCAGCCGATCACGTTTACATATTTTTACATTTGAGCATTTGCCTGTGGTGATTCTTACTAATGGACAGATTTCTCCAACCGAAATTCGCGGTGCACTTGGATCGGTTAATCAACTTTTTATATGTATTGGGATTCTTGCAGCACTAGTGGCTGGTTTGCCTCTAGCAGGAAATCCTATGTGGTGTGTGGTATTGAGTTGTTTCATCTTACCATCTTTTTCAGCTGTGTATTTCTTCTAAGGAAAAAAATGTGATCTAGAGAGCATGTATATTCTCTTCTACCTCGTCTAATCTTCTTTGTTTAATTTTACCAGGTGGCGGACAATGTTTGGAATTACAGTAATTCCATCTATTCTATTAGCAGTTGGAATGGCAATTTCTCCGGAGAGTCCCCGGTGGCTTTATCAGGTTCTCCTGCAAAGTTTATCTTTAGAAGTTTGGTGCAATTGCAGTAATTTTCTGGTATATTTTCTGAGAAAATTGCATTTGTTATTCTCAGCAAGGGAAAATCTCTGAAGCTGAAAAGGCTATTAAAACATTGTGTGGAAAAGAAACAGTTGCTTCGGTTATGCAGGACTTGACAGCAGCTAGTCAAGGTTCTTCTGAACCAGAAGCAGGATGGTTTGAACTGTTTAGTAGCCGATATCGGAAAGGTATCCCAAAACTTAAGTTAAGTTCGGTTCCACATTTAATTAACAAACGGACAAAAGGTTTCAGTTTGTTCTGAAATAGATTCGCGCTTACTGAATTGCTGAAGCACTTCTCTAAAATATTCGCGGTTGCAGTTGTCAGTGTTGGAGCAGCACTTTTCTTGCTGCAGCAATTGGCTGGAATAAATGCTGTGGTATATTATTCAACTTCCATCTTCCGCAGTGCTGGAATTGCTTCTGATGTTGCCGCAAGTGCTCTGGTTGGTGCAGCAAATGTTTTTGGTTAGTATTTTTCATTTTAAAAAATTGGTTATTTTGGAATTTTCACAAACATGTTATTATTTCTGACCTATTGTTGATTTTGTTGTAGGCACTATTGTTGCTTCCTCCTTGATGGATAGAAAAGGAAGGAAAAGTCTCCTTATCACAAGCTTTAGTGGGATGGTAATAAATGTTTTCAATCAGAACCGTACCTGAGATTTTGGATGCCACGTGCGAAGTCTGAATTTGGTGTATTTTTCTGTCTTTCTTAGGCGGCTTCTATGTTGCTTCTTGCCGTGTCTTTTAGTTGGGAGGTCCTAGCACCATACTCAGGCACACTTGCAGTCCTTGGAACTGTCCTGTAAGTCATTTAATTTTGTCACTAAAATTGATTCCAATTTTTGTTTTTTCATTACTCATTTGACTTTTTAGTATATGAATTTCAAACAGCTATGTTTTATCCTTCTCTCTTGGTGCTGGTCCTGTGCCTGCCCTTCTTCTACCAGAGATATTTTCTTCTAGAATCAGAGCCAAAGCTATTTCTTTGTCATTAGGCACACATTGGGTGAGTCATTTCATTTCTTGTTTTCATTTTATCTCCTTTTTTCATAGGTGAAAAAGCATAAAAATATCTGTTTATATTTTTTTGGCAGATTTGTAACTTTGTGATAGGGCTGTATTTCTTGAGTATTGTAAACAAGTTTGGGATCAGCATTGTATACTTGGGATTCTCTTCTGTGTGTCTACTAGCTGTTATGTACATAGCTGGTAATGTTGTGGAAACAAAGGGTCGTTCATTGGAAGAAATTGAATGTGCTCTTAGTCCTCTAACAACTTCAAATCCTTCATAGATGCATGTGGTCTTCATTCTAATGCCTTCCTTTAGAATGTTTGTACCTTAGTTTATTCATATGGATATCTTGTATGTCAAGTTTATTAATTTTTTTTACTTATTGAATTCGTTTTATGAATTAGGTTAAATTTACTACTAGCCACTTTGTGGAATTTCCATTTAGGTTATTATTATTTATATTTTTAATAGTTTTCATAATTTTTGCCAATTTTTATATAAAATTTATAGAAATCATCATTGACTTTTTTGAAAGTATCATTGACTTTTATTAAATTATATGAGTATGTTTAAAAATTTAAATTAAGAATAAAATTAATTTAAATACGTTATCTTTCAAAAAGAAGTTATAAATCTAAATTTTCAAATAGGTCGATATATGTGACTATGGATTTGGAACCGAAGTAGAGAGGTCATTATTCGGTTAAGTCTGCTTTTTATGCGGCTATGAACAAGCTAATTGATAATTCGGAATTGAGGGTTGCGGGCGACTGGTCGCTGATTTGGAAGCTACAAGTTCCTCACAAGGTTAGAATTCACCTCTAGCGCACAGCGAGGAGTGTTCTACCATGTCGCTACAACTTGCGTAGGCGCCACGTTCCTTGCCCGGGTGAGTGTCGTTAAGCACACATGAATCGTAGAAGGTTAAAAGACATACACATGGGTTCACGGGTTGAATTGAACTGAATTTAATTTTTTTGACCAATGAATTTAATTTTTAAAATCTGTTATCCGAACCAATTAGTACGGGTCTTAACAGGTTGGTTCGGATTTGATCCGATCACGAATATTGTCCAAACCAAACGCTTCAGTTTGGATTAGGCAGTGGGTTGATTCGGATTTACTCAAAGAAGGGTACAAAAATGAAAATTAAATTCATTTACGTACCGGAAAGCAATTTTAATCAAAATAACCCAAATAATATTATTTTAACGAAAATAACTTTGTCATTAATGTAGCAACACAAATTACGTAGCTAAATGTTATTAGCCGCTCCTCTTTTCAAGTTTGGTACCTTTTAGAGGTGGGGGCGTAGGTTGGCTGGAGTGAGTTTTGATGCATTTAGAACTCAAACCAATTAAATATTTATGGTTTGGACTCGGTAAAATTAGACCCAATATTTCATATAACCCAACCCAAATTAGGTTGGGTTAGTAAAACATCACTTTAAAAAAAAAACGAGAGGGAAAACTATAACGACAATAATAGAAATAATAAAAAAAAAAAGGCAACATTAAATCTCTTATCATCAACATAATGAGCGCAGAAATCAAACTAAATCTTAATATTGTTTTATTCAATTCTTATTTATCATCAATGTATTGAGCGGATAGTGGATAAGCTAGTTGATAGCAAATGATATGTATGATAAAAATAGCAGTTAAAATAGCTAATAAAAGTGAAATGACATAAAAAAATATTTAATTAATGATTAAATTATTTAATGATGACAAAATGTTCAATGAGGAAAGAGAAGTAATTTAAGAAAAATAAAAAAGGTAAAAATATCATTAAAAAAGTGAGACGTTATCCATATCCACTAGCGTTTGAAAAAACGCTACTTAAAGTAGCGTCTGAAAAAATGTTAAATGCTATCCGAAAAATACTAAATGCTAGTGTTTACCAAACACACATACTCTTCACCCGCTAGTTTTATCTGCTATCCGCTAGTGGATGTGACGCGCCAAACAAAGCCTAACTCTTATTTTCACCTAATTTCAATTATAAGATAGGTCTTCTAGTAAAAATAGACCATTTGACCTTGAAAATGAGCACGATAGATGGTTTTCTTAAGATTAGCATATCACCTTAGGGTATGTTTGGGAGGGGGTTTTGGGAGGGGAGGGCGTATTTTTCAATTCTAAATTGAGGAAGCTATAAAATGTCTCTAAACATAAATCAAATGTGATTAAAAAGGTTATATTGATATCTATCAACTTGTTCTTTTAATTTTTTAAAATCTCAAACACATTAAAATATAGACAAATCTTTTTCAAGCCCTCCCCTCCCTTCCCCTCGCAAAACCCCCTCCCAAACATACCGTAAACGAATTATAAATTGAGACGGTAAGTATTTCAGTAAAAAAGATTCACAACTGCTTTTGCGCAATTTTATAAAAATTAGCTTAATTGTGTAATTTAGTTCCAAAACTAACACTATTCTTTTCTCATGTTTTTTTTTGTCGAGACCAGGGTATCCACCGCCGAACGCAGTGACTAATCTTTTCTCATGTTTTGTTCCTAAACCATAAGAAAGTAATCCGTAAAATTATAAAATCTATAACTTACGTCCCTAAATTTTTTGAAGTAGGTTATGTTTGGTAGAAAGTAGCGGATAACAGATAGCGGATAAACTAGCACATAAACAGATAGCGAATAGCGGATGAGCTAGCAGATAGTAGTCACCAAAATTTTGTGAAATTCATTCCGATAGTCTATTAAGGATTACTTATAAAACTTTATAGATTAATAATTTTTTCTAGTATTTGATTTCTAAAATACAAATTTTTTAATAAAACCATAATAATTTTAAAATATTATTATTTATTTAGAAAACTTCACTTACTCTAGGTTTCGATACTTATTGGGCTAAGCTTGCCTCATCCAAAGACACACGAAATACTTTTTTTTACATACGAAATACTATTCACTACTTTTTTTGACAAAGAAATACCATTCATATTACTAGTTTTGTATAAAAGATAGAAGATGGAACTCAATAGGGGAAAAATAATAATAATAATAATAATAATAATAATAATAATAATAATAATAATAATAATAATATTGTGACCCTGTATAATTAAGAACCGTAATTACATCTTTTTTAAAAAAAACCGTAATTACATGAGCTACCACATGCTAAATCTTTTTTAGCTCCTTCTTCTTGAAATTTTGTCCTTCCAAATCACAAAATCAACAATACTCTGCTTGGCCTCAAATTACAAGTTTTTTTCTTTAAAATTACTACTGTGTACGTTATCATCCAATACTAATTGCTAGCTATATATAACTTCAATTAAGGCCTAAAATTCTTAATATCAACAAAATTACTAACTTCATTCACAAGAATCAGAACTCATAAGCTAGAAAAATACATTGCACTACGCAATCTAAGAATGAAAGCTGGAAAAATATAGATAGATTTAAAAATACAAATATATACTTATATCCTTAGGGCGATTTGCTTCTTGAATTCTTTTTTTTTTGTGTTTCAATTGCCTTCTAACATGACGAATTAATTAGTTCTTACAAGATGAAATCTTTCTTTTTTATACTTGAGGTTATTTCTAAAACTTTTTTAGCAATATAAAATCTCATACACCTTCCTATATTTATAGAAACTTGGCTTCCAAGCTTTCTTATTCATAAAAAAGGATTATATATAATAATGGATTTGTCCATTAATTATTCGGAAAAAAAATAGAAAGAATCAATTGACTGATTGCCATGCTTTTTCTCACTCAATTATCATTGACATACTTCTTCTCAAATTGCTACCAAATTGATTTCATAATTAGCAGCGAACAAATCAAAATAATTACTTTGTCAAAAAAAAATCAAAATAATCAAACACATTGCCAGGCGCATATCATTAAAATAAAATTAAAAGGACTACAAATAATTTGTTGCATTTCTCATAATTCTCACACATTGTCTTCTCGTAAAACCACACTTCTTGTGGCACACGTATCATGTTCGCGAATCAAAACAAATCATCTTAAAATCTTATATCAAAAAATTGCAAATCAATAATAACATTTTAAATTAATTTTTTTCTTTTTATATATTGAAAACAAAATTTAGGTTTTTTTAATCAAATATTAAATGTAATAGGATATTGATAATCAATAACTGCAATAATATTTCACCAAGGTTTGAGATATTTCACCGACCTTAACAAAGGACAAAACTTTAGACTAACACGCTTGAATCCCACAAAATTTCAACAGTACAATAATACTGATAGAGGTCTCTCAAATGTGTTTTCATTCACTAATAATAATGTGGTACCTGTGGATCATAATTATGGTAAGGCATTGGAGGATGAGGAGGACAGTATCCTCTCTGATGATATGGTGGGTAAGTAGACATGGGCATAGGTGGTGGGTAAGCAGACATGTGCATAGGTGGTGGTGCTCTTCCATGTTGGTCCACCGTCTTTATCCAATAAAGCTCAACTTTTTTTCCATGTTTTCCAATCCGCTTTAAAATTTTCTGTGGATCCGCTCTACCTGATATGTATATCATCCCATCTTGCGCATACTCATAACTTAAACCTAAAAAAATATACGTCATGTATACATTTATTTCATCGTTTCATTGAAAAGAAAAAAAAATGAGGACTTGATTAAAAAACACATAATGCATATTTACCTTTGATGGTCTTCAGTATTTTGGTGGGAGTTTTAAACCATCCTTTTTCTTGAGTATCTCGAACTTTCAAAGCACAAATCTGCAACACAAAAAAAAATAATGAAGAAAATTGTAAGGAATAAGAAAAGATCAAGAAAAGATCAATTACATATTCAAAAGAGATGTTAGAAATTAAAATAGTAATAGAGCAAGGGTGTCAACCATATTAGTCAACATTTTGACGTTAAATTGCCAAAGAGACTCAAAAAGCGATAGGTTAGAAAATGCAAGAAGGCAATGGGTTGTGACTTGTGAGGGAGGGTTTTATAGGGTACCAGTGTTACCGAATGAAATAAATTTGTGTAACAAAAGATTTTGTTCTCATATTCTCATAATGGTAATAAAATAATTTCAAATCAGTTTTAAGGAAGTTAAGATTCTTTGGCAAAAGCAAACAATAAAATTGGGATTTGGTGAATAAATTACAAAGTTAATTGATAGCATTTTATACCCGATAGAAGTTTATAATAAATTGACCAGGACTTTTTTTGCCCAACAATCAAATAATTTACAAAAAAAAAAAAGTTGAAAAAAATCATTGATTTTAAACTAAATTGAGGAACTTGCGGTCATACAAGAATGCATAGGATCTCAATTTCTGTATTATACCTATACCTATGTATGGTACATGCTATACTTTATTTCATCATTTGGGCTAATGGGAGTTGCTAATTGGACCCTCTGTTTTTTATTCAAAAATTTAGACTCTCTGTTTATAAGCTCGTTTGTTATAGATTATTTTATTATTTTATATTAAAATAATTTTAAAAAAATCAGTTCTAACATTTTCAGTCTCTTTGTTTTTGCTTTTTAAAAAAAATCATCGATCAGCTTAGAATCAGAAACTAATGTGAGTAGTTTCTCACAAAAAGTTGTTGCGATAGATAAGAGAGCATGTTATTGGAAAAATTGGAGGTTTTTTTCTGACAAAAGTTGTTGCGATAGATAACAACTTTGAATATTTTATATTTTGACCATATGTAAGGGTTTTAGGCCTTTAATTCTTCGATTATATAAGCCTTTAAATTTAGGCCTCCAATTTTAGTGAAAATATATAAAAGACAGTTTTGTTTCTGTTCTGTGCAACAATTCTCTCAGCAGCATGGTGGTAATTTATTGTATTTTATTTTCAGTAGCTAGTTATGGATACGAGCGGAAGGTCCAACCATCTATGTCAACCCCTATTCTTTGAACAAAATCAATTTTAAACAATCTATTTTCGTCCGCTTTCATCCAAGGTTGGCCATAACCAAAGCAGCCTAAGCTAGGGCATAGGCCTCAAAATAAAATAGACTCCATTCATCTCAGTGTCATTTTGAGAATATTTATTTTTCTCAAATTATTTGTGACTTTAGGATTTCAAGGGTATTAATTACTTTTATCTAACAATATCTTTAATAATTAGTATTTCAACTACTTTATATTAACTAGGTTTAAATATTCGTTCGGCTCTGCAAATACAAACACAACCCAAATAGGCCCCTGTAAAAAAAACTTTAAATTAACCCTTGCAAATATAAATTGTTTACGGTTAAGCCCCTCGGTCAGTTTTCCCTCCAAAAAAAACTTTAAAATAATAATAAATGCCACGTGTCATAATCTCATTTGACCATTATGCCACGTGTCATTGAACGCCATGTCATCAACCCATGTCACTGACAAGTGCCACGTCAGCAACCAATGGGTGGCTGCCACGTGGCACCTCACATGGCAATGAAGAGAATAGTGTGTTACCAAAAAAGATGATTTTGCCATCAGTGGGGTTTGAACACACAACCTAGTGGTGGCCACTAAGCCACTTGATTGCTTGAGTAAATATTGCCAACTACAAATATATGATATGTAAAACGAAAATGGGATCTGAAACGTTTAATTTCAGATCTTAAAACGAAAATGGGATCTGAAAACGAAACGGATCTGAAACGTTTATATCCAATTTCCTTTAATTCAAATTGAAAACGAAACGGATCTGAAACCTCAAGTGGTGATTTCATTTACTTCAGTTTTATTTAAATTCAAATAAAAAACGAAAATGGATCTGAGGAAAACGAAAATGGATCTGAACTTCCGATTTCAAGAAAAAATTCGTAATTTCTTTAGGGGCTTTTGTTCGATTACGTAATACGAATTCTAGTTGCTTAAAATCATGCATTATATTTGCTTAAAATGACAGATAAAGTCGGGTCAAATCGGGTCAATTGTGAACCGTTTTTGAGTTGTTGGGTGAAGAAGATAAATACTGTCTTTTTTATTACCCAACGTTTTGATTCATATTAAATAAATGTAGTTGGCTATTGTTTCACAAGTTATCAGGTAGTTGAGTGGTATTTGATGTTGTACTCCACACCCAAGTCATGGGTTTAATTCCCACTTTTGCCAAAGTCTTTAATTTTTTAGTAACACACTATTCTCTTCATTGCCATGTGAGTGCCACGTGGCAACCATCCATTGGCAGCTGACGTGGCACTTGTCAGTGCCATGTGTCCATGGTGACATCGGATGATGACGTGGCATTCAGTGACACGTGGCATAATGGTCCAATGAGATGATGACACGTGGCATTTATTAATATTTTAAAGTTTTTTTGGATGGAAAACTGACCGAGAGGCTTAACCGTAAACAATTTATATTTGCAAGGGTTATTTTAAAGTTTTTTTTTACAGGGGCCTATTTGGATTAGGCGTGTATTTGCAGGGCCGAACGAATATTTAAACCTATTAACTATTCTCTTACGTAACTTTAGTTTAAGAAGGGTAATCTAGTAAAAATAAACTATTTTACCTTGAAAATGAGCATAATAAAAAGTTTTCTTAAAATTAGCGCATAACTTTTTTTCTTTACTAATGTGCATAACCTTAAACGATATATAATTTGAGAACTAACAATATTTTATCTAAGAACTAATAATTTAATAAAAATAGCTTAAACCCTTAATTTATCCAAGAACTAGCAATATTTTATCTAGGTTTTCTACCTAAAACTATATGAAAATAACTGGGTCTCCCTAATATGGACCTCAGAAAAGAAGTCCACCGGTGCATCTTTACCATTTTTAGTAGGTTTTAATAAAGTATTTTTTTTCATTTTTTAATTCCAAAATTCATTTTTTACTAAAAATGGTAAAGGTCCACCGTAGACTTTTTTTAAGTCCATATTAAGGGCCGCCGAAAATAATAAGTAACTCCTAAAAATTGTAAAACTTATTACATAAGTCTCTAAAGTTTTAGAAGTAGTCAGTAAAATTTGGTGAAATTCATCCCAAGACTACTTATGAAATTTAGAGACTAATAACTTTTTTTAATATTTGATTTCTAAAATACAAAATTTAAATAAAACTATAATAATTTTACAATATTATTTTTTATTTAGAAGGCTTCACATGAGAATTTGCTTTAGGGTATGTTTGGATTGGTGGTTTTGGATGGAATGGAATGGAATGAGGCGAGGTTCCATTGTTTGGGAACTTAAAAAAAGGATGGAATGGAATGGAACCTGATGGAATACATTCCCTCCCATTCCATCACATCTCCTCATTTTTGTTCCCTCCCAATTTGGGGGGTAAGGAGTGGAATGGCTCACCCTAATTAGTCTATTACAATTCTGCCCCTATTATTTTATACACATTAAAGTTCCCTCTTCTTCTCTTTTGATCAGTAGCTCTTCTCTTCTACTGGACTCCTCCACTTCTTCTTCTTCTTCTCCATCCAGGAAGCTTCTCTTCTCCATTGACAAGGTATGGCTCAATCCATCATTTTTCTCATTTTATTACCACTGTGACTATCATTGTTGTTGCTTCTCCATTAAAAATCGTTCCTTTTTTCTTCTTCAGATTAATCGTTGTTTTTTATTACTTTGCTTATTGTTCCTATTGTTATTGCTTTTTATTCTCTAAAATCGTTCCTTTTTTTGCGTTCTTTTTTTCTTCTCTACGCCATTGTTATTGCTTCTCAGTGACTTTTGTTTTTATTGCTTTTTCTGGGTTATAATCGATTCCTTTTTGCTGTTATAGATGACTGAAGAAATAAGATCCAAATTTATACAATTGCTACACATGATGGTAATTCAAATATCATGCTTTATAGTTCTACTTGCTGCACTAAATTGGGACTGTCATGTGTTTTTAATAGTAAGGGTAATAAAGGAATAAAAATGTTTTAATTGATTCCGTTCCGTCCGTTCTCCAAACAATGGAGTGGGAACTTTGTTCCATTCCATCATAAAATACCCAAACAATGGAATGGAATTTTTATTCCATTCCACTCCACTCCGCTCCATTCCATTCCATTCCGTTAAGTTGGGTGTATCCAAACATACCCTTAGGTCTCAATACTTATTGGGCTCATACTGCCTCAACCAAACACACACGAAATACTATTACTAGTCTTGCCTACCAACATAATGTGACACAAGTGGTTGATACTTGGGTCCCTTAATCATTTAGTCCTGAATGGGTTTGATCCTTGGCTGGTGCGTACGGAAAAACATTTGTTTAGTTTTCATATTCGTTGTGGAGGATACCTTGGTTAAAAAAAAGTTACTAGTTTTGTCTAAAAGTTGGAACTCAATAGGGGAAAACAAAGTGAATAATATTGTGACACCTTCCTCAAAAATAATATTGTAACACTATATAATTAATAACCGTAATTAGAGGAGCTACCACATGCTAAATATTTCTGAGCTCCTTTTTCTTGAAACTTTGTCCTTCCAAATCACAAAACCAATCCCTTGATTATTGCGTGTGATAAAAATTAAGCATGAATATCCGGGGAAGAAAACAAACCAATAAATCCTCTGCTTGCCCTCAATTTACAAGTTTTTTCTCTTTAAAGTTCTACTGAATACGTTACCATCTTTTAGACCTTTATTTACTATATATAACTTCTATTAAAGCCTAAAATTCTTAATAGCAACAAATTGCTAACTTCATTCACAAGAATCAGAACTAAAATAGAATACAGAAGAAGCTGGAAATTTACATTGCACTACGAAATCTATCTAAGAATGAAAGCTACGTACAACAACTTGAGTTCAAATTCTTTGCTTATAAAAAAAAAAAACTTGAGTTCAAATTATTAGCTCACAACTGACTTTTAAGAATGTGTCAAAAAAAAAACTGACTTTTAAGAATTGAACTAAGAAGTTTCTTATATATATGTGGCTCGTTCATATCTTGTTGTGTGACTATTGATAATTGACACATGAAGCATAAAGCATATTCTCAGCTAGTTTCTATGCCATTCACTAGTCATTTACATGCGAAAATAAACAATGTTTATCACTTGGTTTTCTTTATAATTAGCATATCTCTAGTAGTAATAGTTGCAACTTCATGCTTTATGAGCCTATCATTTACTTCACAAGCCTTATTTTCATCTTCATCACTAAACATAAACCCAAACTCAACTACTATTGCTGCTACTACTACTGCTACTACTACGAGTGCATTGAAGACACCTCTCTTGCTGCATAACATGACAGACCAAGAGTTGTTCCTCAGAGCATCTGTGGTTTCTGGAATTCAAAATTTTACTATCAAAGTAGTTCCAAAAGTGGCTTTTATGTTCTTGGCGAAAGGCGCGCTTCCCCTTGCACTCTTGTGGGAAAAATTCTTCAAAGGCCATGAAAATTTTTACTCCATTTACCTTCACCAACATCCTTCTTTCAACGAAACCGTTCCTCAAGATTCTGCATTCTATAGAAGAAAAATCCCTAGTCAGGTTAGCTTATGAAAACAACTTTTAACTTTTCTGAAAATAAATTTACGTTATTTTATTTTTTATTGTAAAAATATTTTATACATAAATACTTATGCTGTAAGCGCTTAATTAAGCTGTGTCTATTGCAGCCAGTGATCTGGGGTACACCATCAATGATAGAAGCGGAGAAACGTCTTCTAGCAAATGCATTATTGGACAAATCAAATCAACGTTTTGTGCTACTCTCAGAATCATGCATTCCATTATTCAGCTTCAGAACAATATATGACTATCTAATGAACTCAAGCTTGAGTTTTGTAGGTTCATACGATGATCCAGGAAAAGTTGGCAGAGGAAGATACAAACCAAAAATGTGGCCTATAATTAACATAACAGAATGGAGAAAAGGGTCTCAATGGTTTGAAATAAATCGCGATCTAGCTATTCACGTTGTATCTGACACTAAATACTATACTATATTTCAGAATTACTGTCTTCCATCTTGTTATGCTGATGAACATTATATTCCAACATTTGTGCACATGATTTATTCTCAATTGAACTCTAATCGTAGCATCACTTGGGTAGATTGGTCAAAAGGTGGTCCTCATCCTAGGAAATTTGAAAGAGATCATATTACAATTGAGTTTTTGAACCAAATTCGTTTTGGATCAGCATGTGTTTATAATGGAAACATTACCAACATTTGTTTCCTTTTTGCAAGAAAGTTTCATCCCAGTGCATTGGAACCTTTATTGCTTGGTCTTGATCTTGATCCTTAGATCTAACAATAGTTAGAAATCCAATATACTAAGTAATGTAGCAATTTTTTTATTTATTTTTTCCTTACAATATCTTGGTTTGTCAATGTACAATCCTAACAAGGATCAGGGGATTGTAGACATCGTGTAATGGATCATATCATAGGTTGAAATAAACTGGAAATTTTTAATCAATAACTTACTTCCAAGAAGTCAAGAACCAATTGACCCACTTTGGGATCTAGAGAAAATACTAATACTTGTTGAGTACTTTTAAATTGCGAGGTTTTTGAAATCTCCTCAACTGTATTGCGGATTCAGATTTTGTGCAATCGTGGACTGATGCATTTGTGCATTCAGTAGATCCAAACCGCTTGATATTGATGGTTCAGATTTTAACTGTATATATTTTATCTGTTTTTTAAAGTTAAAAATCTAGGCCGTCGGATCAATATTGGACGGTCGGTACCTCTTGACTGCACAAGTGCACCAAGTTGATGACTGCACAAGATCAAATTCCCTGTATTGTAACCGTAATTGCAGTCGCATCAGCCACATTAATTTATCGCAATATTAAAACCGCAACCACGATTTAAAACCATAGCTCGCGCGTCTAGAGGTTGACCTTATTGAAAATTCATTTCAATGGAAAACAAAGCATAAACTTGTAGTTGTTACTTAAAACTTGCAGAAATTAATTAGTAGTCTAATATGACATTACATATAGTTAAAGCATGACACGTGGCTACAGTAGAGTAGTAGAATAACCAACTAACTAGATGATGAGATGGGAGACATGTTATTCATGGATCATTCATTCTTCCTACAGCCTAATATAATATACAATCCAAATATATGATTATCAAACTATATTCTCTTTCATTTCCAGCACTGTAGGGATTTCAATTTTGTGTTCTGCAGAGTTCACTGTACCCTCCATTTCTTGCTGCTGATCAGTACAATTGTCTTCTACTTTATTCTTAGCATTCTTGTATATGAGATATAAGATCATCTGAGAGATCCCAAACAGAAATCCCAGCACATTTGGCATCTAATAATTAATCCCAAAAAAACAAATCATCAGTTTTCTTATATATAAATTTAAGAGAAAATTAATTAATAGACTAGAAATAGATAGATATACAAGTAATTTTATTTATATATACTCACCATAATGTAATTATCCTTGTCAAATAGTCCATAGAAAAACCACATGGTGGCACAGAGAGTAAGAAACAAAGACAAGGAAAATGGCATATATTCCACACTTCTGGTTTTTATCACCCTCCTCTGCAATTAAATTTTTATTAAATTATTTTCATTCATAGGAAAGAAAATGAAATGATAATTAAGCAGAAAATAAGTACCATGATGCTTAAAGGAGCAGCAAAAACTGCAATGTTAAAAATGGCACAAATCCAGCCAACAGCATGAACACGATTTGGTCCCTTAACAATAAAAGTAGTGATTATCAATGTTACGCCAATACCTCCAACATCAGCAATCAGTATAAAAGCCAAAGTTGATATCTGCAAATTGCAATCCATGCATTAAAAAACAATATAAATTTATGATAGAGAAATTAATTTACATGAGAGAAGAGTTGAGAATTATATACCTTGAGCTTCTTGGGAGCATATATGATGTACATTATAAGGTATACAACTTCTATAACACATCCAATAGAGTTGATTGTGATAATCAAAATGGCATTTGTCTTTAAGAAACCATAATATAGCAGTAACAATGCACTCAGAAGTGCTACCACATATGGGATTGATTGATATCCTTCTGATGATTTTTTCTTGTAAATTGAATAGAAAGTTGGCCTGCCATGTTAACATTTTCATACCATTAATTAATTTCAAGGTTTAAGTTAACACATAATATTATATATATTTTTATTGTAAAGACCACTTACAAGGGAGCCAAGAACACCAGGAATGCCACAATGTTACCTATAGAAATAGTATACACAAAAAAGAAAAAACAGAGAGCATCAGTGAAGAACAAGGATCAAGATATATTATAGAATGAAAATAATTAACTAAAGTAGTAGCCAAACTTGTGATCTGGATCATGTGAATTCACCATCTTGTGTATTCGTGCATTCAACAGATCTTGTCTGTCCAACTTTGACCAGATGGTCTAGATCCTACTGTTATGTTTTATATTTGTTTTTAAAGTTAGAAATCTAAACCATCCGGTCAATATTGAACGGTCCAGATCTGTTAAATGTATGACTGTGCGAATTTGCTTAGTGCACAAGATCTAAATTCCTAAGCAACTATTACACTCATAATATGATGAAAATCTTAATTGAATTTAATACCTAGGAGACCAAAGATCAAAACCAACTCATGATCAGAAAAAGTAAACATTTTAAAGAGATAGAGAATTGTTTGCAAATTGCTAAGTGTTAGAGGAATATTGTATGAGTAGCTAGCTAGGAAGGAGAATGTGTGCTTCAACCAAGCATGCCAGCTTCTATATATATAGTGCAAAATTTTAGGAATTGTCCACTAGGACCACCACCATGCAATATGCATACCCCCATTTTTTTTATCATAGAACTCCCTCTTTTAAGAGCACTAAATAATTATCATCTAAAAAGCTTACCAAACCAAACATATAATATATCATTAGTCCGGTAACTTGTAACATTCTCCATTCTCACCTTGTCTAGTCTTTTCTCTTGTCAAAACCATGATATAAATTATCAGCCATATACTTAAAGTTTTAGAATTCAAAATGAACCTTAAATAATATAAATATTGAAACCGTAGGTAGTAGTTAGTTATAACTAAACTGATGAAGGGCATGCAATGTAATTAGAAAATAATGACATAAGGGAAAAGACTAGACATAATGGTTAAAAGATTATTAGGATATGCAATTAGTATTTAACCATATGCAATTAGGATATGCAATTAGTATTTAACCATATGCAATTAGTATTTAACCATATCCCAATAGTATTTAATCATCATATGCATATCCTAATAGTATTTAACCATTATGTTGTGTTTCAAGTAGAGGTACAATATCCTAATAGTATTTAACCATTATTTTCAATAGTATTTAACCATATGCATATCCTAATAGTATTTAACCATTATTTTGAATAATATAATGTAAAAAGATTATTTTCTTTATACATTGTATTGTACCTCTACTTGAAACACAACATAATGGTTAAAGACTATTAGGATATGCATATGATGATTAAGTTACATTTTTAGTATATCTTTATACATTTTACATGCTATAACAGAATATGATATTTGTCTAATTATTAAAATAAAATTAATGCTTAATTTCTGAAGAGGGGGCAAATGAACTTTATATTATGATAAGGTAAAGGACAATAATAATTTAATGACGCAATGGAATGGACCGCATCCACTTTGTAGAGGGCGGTGGATTGGAGGCTAGTGTTCATGCATTCCGGGAGAAGAAATAATAATAATAATAATAATAATAATAATATATAATAATAATAATAATAATAATAATAATAATAATAATAATGTGCTAGCTATATGTACCCAAAAAAAAATAATGTGCTAGCTATGCTTTTAAAATTGCTCTAACCCTTTAAACTTTTATTATTAGCTCTTTAACAACAAAATTTGAAAAGAAAAATATTTGAACCAAAAGCTGTATTTTTTAAACGGGTGATTCTAGGGTGAGGGAACAAACTAAGCTCCTCGCCGGTGTTACTGACCATTATATATAAGATAACATGCTATGAGTGATTGAGATTGTATCAATCAACATGAAATCTCAGTGATCACTCATAACATTTGATGTTATATCTAACGGTCAATTTAAGTCATACACCAATGATGAATCTCTTACTTAGAAGCACCTATTTTAAATATATCAATTTAATTAGAAAATAATGACATAAGGGAGACAATCAACTAAGAAAAATCGTAGAGATATATGCAAGTAACTTTTAGACCCGTATTTTGAAAGGTTTTCTCCTTTGTTTTTTTCCTTCCGTGAATGAGTTACATAATAAAATGTAAATCCTCTTTCCTTAAAATCTTTTTTTTCTTCTATGTGAGTGGAATGCCAAATCAATAGGGAAAAGTTTCACAATGGAAAGAAATAACAAAATGGCACTAAAAAGTGAAAATAGCCATGGTTACGCCTTGTAGTTTTGATTTGGATATGATGTTAACCCTATTGATAGGTAGGTCTAATTGTTACAATCTCTCTTTGGCTTCTTCAATTTTTCATAATGGATCCAAAATAATTAGCATTACACGCAATGATTTGGATCAGATAGGAAATATATTGTATGGTTAATAAGATAATGGTGGATAAATTTTGGTACAAGCAAGTACTTTTGATTTTGATTTTGATTTTATTGTTAAAAAAGTACTTTTAATTTTGGACTATATAGATATGATGATTTGATTTTTAACTAATAAAAATGTTTTTATAATTTAAAAGTGATGATTGGAGAAATCATAAATCTTTTGAAAATATTAAAAGGCAGAAACCCATTTTAACGTATGTAAACTAATCTTAATTAAGAGACTCTTAAGTATTAAAAATTTTGTGTCCAAAAAAGCATTAAAATTATCTAATTTTATTTTTATAAGTATACTTTTTGACTAAAAAAAGATATTCACTTATTCTAATTGATAGATTACATAAAAAATAACACAATTTAAGCATTGCTAAAGTTGAAAAAAGGAAGAAGATAAATCTGCAAATAAACTTACAACACCTAAATTAATAGCATAAAACGACAAAATGTCTACAATATGACAAAATAAAAGTCAGGGACTCATGTCTCTGGATCTATAATTTTGAGGCCCTAATCTTCTGTTGAATCTGCAATAAATTGAAGTCATACGTCAATCTAAACCAAACGAACATCGCGACAAGACGGGAAATTAAAAATGTCACCCTGATGACGAAAAACAATAACGCCACATTTAGACGACAAAATCAATAAAAAACATGAAATAAAAATTAGATTTATGTGAGTATCACTTATTTAGATAAAAACAGAGAGAGAAACAATACATAGAAGGTGATTCCATGTCAACAAATTGACCCAAAATCACCCATTTTGGGTGGGTGAGCAAGAAGGAAAAAAGGAGTACGTATAGTCTTCATTCTCTCTCACTTCATCATCTTCTCATTTTGTCTTGAAAAGTTTCGAAGTTGAAAGAAATTAAATTTTCTTAGTAAAAAAAAAAGACAATATGATTGTGAAATTGTCTTTGGATTTGGATTCTCTAATTTTGAGTTTAAGCTTTTTTGGAGAGAAAATTGGCATAAAATAAGAGAGTATATACTACCAAAAAAGGTTATTAGCGACAGAACAGTAGTGGCGGATTCTAAAGCCTTAGGTAAATTGTCATTTTCGATCATGATATAACATTTTAGATTAATTTATGACGACTCGGATTTTATTTAATTATTCCCGGTATATTTATTTTAAATTGTTTTATTTGTTTTACATTTTATTATTTGTTAATAATATAATAATAAATATAAATAAGCAGATTTTGGGGAAAAAATTAATCCATTAGCTTATTGGCGACAAATTTGGTCGTCGCTGATGTTAACGCGTGATAGAAGTGTTGAGACAAAAATGGCCATCGTTAATTAGCGACAGACAACAGCTCACGCTAATTAGCGATGAATTAGAGACGGATTTGGTCGTCACTAACTTGTGACGGACAACAACTCACACTAATTAGCAAAGGACATCTTAATAGGTTAGAATTTGGTGGAGGTGATTGACTTGTCTCAATTGTAATATAGTGGGTTGTGGTACCCCTTGTACCACTATTAATTCAATTTGACTTATCAAAAAAAAAACTCACACTAATTAGCGATGGACTAGAGACAAATTTGGCCATCACTAACTTGCGACAGATTTTTCAAGTTCATCGCTACGTGTTAGCGACCAACTTATTTGAGAGGTAATAATTTTGTCGCTAATTCCTTCGCAAATAGTAATTAGCGATGAATTTTCTACTGTTAGCAATAGATTTGGCCCTCGCTAACTGCCTATTTTTTGTAATGATATTAAATGGGAGATAAAAAGACAAAGAACCTTCTACAATTGGTTTTAGTGATCAATAGTTGAAACAATTTCCTAGTTTTGTATCCACTGCATCAGCGCATATCTGAACAATGCACATTTAATGAAGTTGTTTTCGACAAAAAATAATAACATTTTTTTTGTTTTAGAGGAATTTTGGTTTAGTACCATAATTTTTTTACATTTTTCCGTTTAGTCCTTTTTACTAAAATACTTTTTATCCATTAATTTTGAGTAGTAATTATTTGAAAACAAAAATCAATAAGTTTTCCTTTACTTAAAATTCTAAAAATTATCACTTTCTACTAAAAAATCTAAGCATTAGAAAAAATTTGGAATAAAAAATAATTAAAAAATTTCAATCATAAGATAGAAATTTGATAAAATTTAAAAGGATTTGATAGGCATAATTTGCTGAGAACTTGTGTTTTTGGAATAGTCGTAGAGATTTCAGTTGAAAATTTAAAAATTTATATTAAATTCATTAAAAAAAATAAAATGACATGCCAAGAATAATAAAAGGATCCCATCGAACCTTAACTATATACTATCTTAACTTGTCAAAATAAAAAACCTTAACTGTCTCAAAATAATATGTGAACTGTAGGGTAGATTAGTTGGCCGGGCCTTAATTATTTCCATAAAATGTGATTATGAATGAGATTAGTGGTATTCAGACTCCATAATAATATTCTTAATTTTGTGGTTCTACAAATTGATTGATCACTGCTTGGTAAAGGTGGTACACCAACCAGGGGACATGACACGAGCCCACCAAGACGTGATCGTTCTGTCAAACGTGAAAAAACAAAAAACAAATTACTTCCAAAACAAAAAAGAGAGAACTTCATAGTTCATATTATGGCTGATCGACAAATAGATAACCTTCGTTCTTTGGCGTTTCATGCTGTTGGGCTATTCTAGTCCTAATATGCACTTATTTCATCAATTCATGATGCACTTCCATTCACCATAGCATATAAACTATACATTAGTAGATCTTTTGCATTTGGCTATTATGTTTTACTAGCAGTATACTCGTGCATATGAACTTTATAGTAACACATTGCTTGGCTTTGAGACTTTACGGACTTTATATACCGTATGGTTGAGATTGAAAACAAGCAAGTGAGAGTATGTGTCTCACGCGCTCAAGAATAGCTCAAGTTAGCTCATTTCAGTGCATCACACGGTAACACGTGGCTCAACATTTTGGCTCATTTGAGGCTTAAGTATTCAGATTGGTGGAATTTACCTATGTCAGTTTAGAAGCGGGTTTGATAGCCTTGTACTTCATCTAATATATATTTGCATACCTATCGTAACGTGCTAAAACAATATATAACATTTTATTCACAAAAATGCCACAACATTTTTGTTTAACACCGGCTTTAACATAAACCGGTGTTAAATCACAAATTTTTAAGTGTTTCGTGTACTGGTGGATACTGAAAAATAAGAAGTTGAACCAACAGTGACAATGGTGACGCTAGCAACATGATCAATGGACCTAAGTGCCAAAATTTAGACTTCAGAAGCGATCAAAGTTTGTAGATTCTTGCAATGTGTTAAGTTACGATGATTTGAGTCATTGTTTCTTACGTTTTCAAATTAACTATAGGATATGAGATACAATATTATAAATAGTCGAGATTTCATCCTGTTTGATACTATCTCAACGATCAATTTGACTGATACACCAGTAAGAAACTTAATTAGTTCATCACCTTAGAATACATATAGTTTTTATCTACAAGAATCTACATTAATATATTAACAGAAAAGTCGAATCCTACGAAGACTTTATGCATGAAAAGCAACAAATTTCTATTCACCATCTGATAATGTCTTATTTTGACATGTTTTAACATTTTGTTTTTTTAAAAATATATAAATCAACGGCTGCCTTGTACTCACAACATCTCTTACATGATATCCTTCGTAATATATAGCAATATTCCTCATATATTAATTGTATCTTTACGTATTCAAAATTATATCTATCTTTCATTATATACATACATTGATCGATACATTGATCGAAGAATATGCATGTGTAAGTGGTTCAATCAACAGACCGACCTGATGCATGTGGCAGCCATGGAGTGGCTATGAATCTTAAAGCAATGTGAGTATTATTTATTATTATATCCATTCAAAAGACTATACGTACTCATGTTCCTTTGTTTCTTTGCTTTTGTCTTAGTAAACGTGGAAGAATGAGGAAGGAGAATCATTACCAATCTAGGATCAAAAAGCATTCAGCATTATACCACACATGATAATATTGAGGTGACAAACCATGAGCCTGGATTTGACTTGTCATGGTGCCAAAACATATAAAGATCTAGTACGTGTCTTCACATGTACTTGACATTCATGATCAAATATTCATAGGCACGCTTATCAATGTGAAAACAAATATGTAAATTATCGTTTGTTAGTTAATGGAGTGGCCTCACCTTTACGGCGTTCAGAATTGTTTGGGTTGTTTTTAGCACAATATGAAAATATCTGGTCATTCTATGATGCACGTATACATTTATGATTGAATTCTTTTTTATCTTTGCTCAGTTCCCTTATGTATCTTCTTACAACGGGCTTTTTTTTAAGTTGCTTTTCTGCAATATTCCTTATCAATATAAGGGGGAAAAAGGAGTATTAATAATGGATATCTATGATGATGGTAGAAAATAAAAAGTAGCATCTTTGTATGAGTGCAAATAATACAATCCAATGAGAGTATTCATAAAAAAATGATGCAATGAGATAATTTTTGGGATTGTTTACGGTTTGTTTGGATGGGAAGAGAAAATGAAAGCAAGCAAAGGAAGAAAAGAAATGTTAAAGGAATGAATAAGTAAAAAAACAAAAGGAAGAAAATATGTGATATATATATATATATATATATATATATATATATATATATATATATATTTGATATTATGTGCATTAATACGCCTATTTATCTCCATTGGTTGAAAGAAAAACCATTGAGAATTCAAATGTGAGTGATTAGTCCCACATCGGCTAAGAATAAACTAAATGAATGAGATATAAGAGAGGAGACTCATATATCTAATGTTTTAAGGTTTTGGGTGGAAATGTGGTGTTCAGATCTCTTTGTGGTCCAAGTCATTAGCTCGGTGTTCCTCCTAGTGCTCCGGCTCTAATCAGGTAGGTGACTCACCCTTGCGAGGACTGTCAGGGTCGGTGGGGGAGAGGGAAGTGGATCCTAATTTGGATCAAGGCTATAGCATGGCGGGTGACTCACACTTGAGGGGTAGATTGTTGAGAATTCAAGTTAGACTCACATCGACTAATAATGAGCTAAATGAATGAGATATAAGAGAGGAGACTCATACCTGATCACGCCTTAAGATTTTGGGTGTGGTATAAGAGAGGGGGCCCATATACTTGTGTTTACCTGGGATTTTGGTAAACACCGCTGGTCTCCAATTTGGTTAACTTGCAAGATCAACCAGGGAATCCTAAGACCATTTGTGCTTAGAGTTTATAGTTTATTATGATGTTCTTGAATTGTCTCGCGTTTTAACCAGAAAAAGAGGGATTCCTTCGCGCGAAGTTATCAGAGTACTTCAGAGAATAAGAACTTGAACGATAAAAACAAGTAAAACGAAAGAAAAAACAAATTAAAATTGCATTAAAGTTAAAGGAAATGGTGCACAAATTCATACATTGTTTCTCTGACTTGTTTTTCTCTTGAATGCGGAAGTTAGAGCGTGAGAAGTAAAATATGAGTTTTTGTGACCCTTGTTTCTTCTCAGAAACTACTATTTATAAGTGGGAGGAGCAGAAACTGCCCTAAAAAACAGTTATAAAAATGTTGGTAACTACTCCTCTTTTCGACCAACTGCTAGCTTTTCAGCGCATAACTACTTAGTCTTCTGTCTGTCGAAGCTTGTGTCCATTTTCCTCTTTCTTGTTTTTGTTTTTTTCTGGAAGCTTGTCGAATCTGCCCTGAACATGATCTTTGTCGAAATCCTCTGATCTATGTCAAAGTATAAGTCAAACCCTGTTGACTATTTTAAATGAAGCCTGTCGAAATTACAGGCTAACAAATGGCCCCCCAAAAATGTCTTTTTCGACTGAGCTTAAGGCAAAGGAAGAAAGAGAGCATTTTTGAATTCAATGTCGAAACAGGTTTTACACTTGATCGGAATATCTCACCTACTTGACGTCATCACTGTTAAATGTTGTTGGCGTTATTCCTACATTGGTGTACCATGTGGCCTTCCACGTTCTGCTTTTCAGATTAAGGATTTACTCCACAAATTGGCTGAACTTGCTGTTGATGGAGTCCTTGATGAATCTGTTAGTGACTTTGTCTTAGCTGTCCAGCCTCTTTTCGAACAACTTGCTCAAGATATACAGAAAAAGAGGGATCATGACAATCTTCTAGAGCTTGAGTCGAAACGCAAGGCAGAAGTGGCAGCACTTGTTAATGCCACTCATGCTAGCTTTGCCTCCTTGAAGACCAAGTCAGAAGCTGAGATGAAGGCTATCGAGGATTGCAATGCCGAGATCAAGAGACATCAAGAGAGTATAGCCAGATTGCAGTCGAAAATTCAAGCATTGGAAGAGAAGAAAGGAACCGTTTTAGGGTCTTTGACTTCTGGCAGTTCTGAGGAACTTGCTTTTCAATAGCCTTTCGATTTCCGCTTTGATCTTCGACATGATTTCTGGTGCAAATCTTCTTGGTGTTTGCTTCACAGGCTTCTTCTCTGGTCGAATAGGTAACTTCAACTCAACCACCTCTCTTTTCAGCCCTGGCATCTCATTGTAATCCCAAGCGAAGCAATCTTTGTATTCCTTTAGCAATTTGACAATCTGCACTCTGAAATCTTTGTTGATCTTTCTACTAATATATGTTGGTCTTCTTGTTGAACCATCTCCCAAATCAATTTCTTCTAAGGGATCTTGTGCCTGTATTTTCTTGGTCAAACCCATTGGATCTTTCTCAAATCCTAATGGTTCATCATCATAGACACCATCAAGTCTCTGTGTTTCGACCATGATTTCTTTGTTATTATCTTCTGTGGCTAAAGCAACCATTTGATGTAACTCAGCTTCTAGAATAGCTTTTTCTTTGTTTTCGGCCACATAGGCCGTAATTCTTTCCCATGCATTGGGCTTTATAATCATTTCAAAGTCTATCCCAGCCAGTAGGCTTAACAAAGCCTCTTGGTCTATTCTCCTCATCAATGATTTCCCTTTCCCAAACGAAACCATAATTTGGATGAAGACTAACAGAGGAGAAGACATTGTCTTGCTCAATGAACCCAGCATTGGAAGAAGAACATGGAGAGATATTTGCCAGTTGCTTGTCGAAGGTCTTCTTGGTGATCGTATTCACTTCAGCCTTGAAATAACTTTGGTCACCTTCAATGTTTCCAACCAACCCATCTTCTCTCCAAATAATGAGCCTTTGGTGCACAGTCGAAGGGATTGCCCCCACTCCATGTATCCATTCTCTTCCAAGCAGCAAGTTGTAGTTTGCCTTGGAGGGTATTACCAAAAACAAAGTTGGCCTTTTGATGCTACCTACTGCTAATTCGACTTCAATGGCCCCAAGTGAATGGCAAGTTTTGCCTTCATAATTAGTGAGAACCACATTATGTGGCCTCAAATCAGTGTCACATTTGCCAATTCTTCTTAGCAAATGTTGAGGCATCAAATTCACAGCAGCACCACCATCAACAAGGACCTTGTTGATTCCTACATTGTTGACCTTGGCTTGAATGAACAGTGGCTTGAGGTGATTCATCATGCCACAATCTGGCCTTTCAAAGACAGCATGTTGCTCTTCGATGCAGCCATTCTTCAACACATAGTAGCATATGGGTTTATATGTAGTTTCCTCGTCGAAATCTTCTTCGACATCATTAACCTCAGAAACCACATCATACTCAATTGGTAAAATTGAGATGACCCCACATAGCACGTCAAACTCTGACCCAGAATCAGCAAAGGAAGAATCTAACTCCTCTTCTAAATTAAGGTCTTCTTTTTTGAAGCCTTTTTTAATTTCAGAAAGAGGTGGGAAAATTCTCTCAGTGGCTGGTTTCCTAACCACTTCAGTCGAAGGTAAGATTACCTCTTTACCCTTCCCTTTATTTGAGGTTGTTGCTTTACCTGCAGCAATAGCATCAGTCTTCTTTTGGCGTTGAAACCTTCGCCATTGAGTTCTTGTCATAGGATTCTTCCCTTTGTAGTTGTTACTATAGGCATACTTCTTGATTTCAATTGCCTTGTTCTGGTTAATACCACTTGTGTTACCTTTGACCAGCTTAGGTGGTCTAACTCGATGGATAGCATTGTCCCCCGTGTGGTATATGGCTTTGCTTCTCCCACCAGAATGTATCCACTTTTCGACAGGAGTACCAGAAGGAGGAACATAAGTACTCAGCTTTCCTCTTCCAGGAGTTTTGGTCGAAGTAACCATGTAGGGAATTCTCCTATCAGCAAAATCAAACTTGGGCCTTTTATCCACCCATTTACCTTTGCGCTTCATTTGAGGCTTGAACTCTTCAAGTTCTTTAGCAGCCTCCTTGTCAAAAACAGCACTGCACCTTGGGCACAACATCACTTCTGAGTTGCTTAGCTTGCAACGATTGAGGAAATCAACCAATTCCTCTTCAGCTTTTGGGTACACTGCTTTCACTTTGTCATCTTCTTGGCCTTCAGTGACCATTTCGACATCCATCTTTGAACTTATGGTAGTTCTCTTCATATTGGCTTTACCAGGCACAGTTTTAGAGGTTTTGACCATGTTGATGCTCACCTCAGTATACATTGCCTCAGCATCAGGCAAAGGATCAGCATCGATCTTCATTGGTGCCTTTGGTTTGTCACCAAATTTCAGCCTTCCTTCGTTGAGTGCCTTTTGCACCAAATCCCTGAAAAGAACACAACGAGAAATATTATGACCCAAAAAATTATGGTATGTGCAAAAACCTCTTTTTTGCTTTTGTTCTAATGGTGGTGTTTTTAGTCCCTTAGGAACCAAAATCTGACCATCCTTAACTAACAAATCAAATATTTCGTCGCATTTAGTAACATCAAAAGTATATGTTTTTGCAACGAATTTGTCGTTTTTAGGTTCGACAGGACTTTTACCATTTGAAGGTTCTAGCAATGTACAAGTATATGGAGGTCCAGGTTTTAACTCAGCAACATTGACCTCTTCTTCGACCTCCTCATAGGAGATGTCGAATTCTTGTCCTTCATCTTTAATTTCGACATAGGCAACTTTGTCTTTTTTATTATGAAACCTATTAGTTCTAGATTTCTCAGCTTTCAAACTTTCGACTTGCCTAACTCTATCAGCCAATTGAGTCATGTCTCTCAAATGTTGGGTATCTAGCTTTTTCCTGATGGAATAATCCAAGCCACCAGCAGCCATTTCGACTAGCTCATGTTCAGGCACTTGAGTGAAGCACCTTGCTTTGAGAAGTCTAAACCTGTTGAGATAATCATCCACAGATTCAGCCATTTTGCGTCGAACACTGGCCAATTCTTTGAGACTAATTTTACATTGTCCCATGTAGAATTGCTCGTGGAAAGCTTTCTCTAATTGGTTCCAATTAAACATGGAATGTGGGGGTAAAGTAGTAAACCAAGTGAAAGCATTCTTTGTTAGAGAATTAGGGAAAAATTTCATTCTTAAATTCTCATTTTGGGCTAAGTCTCCAGCCTCGGTTAGATAACGAGCAATATGTTCGACAGTGGATTCACTGGTTTCCCCAGCAAACTTAGTGAACTTAGGGATTTTCCAACCCCTTGGCAATTCACTTTGTAAAACATATTCAGACAAAGGAGAAATAAAATTTGGCCTATGCATACCTAAGTTAAGGCCATTTTGGGCTAAAATTGTTTCGACAAGATTAGCTATGTTATTTTGTGCTCCGAAATTATTTTGTTGTACTTGTCTGACTACTTCGTCAGCGTTTTGATTTCTATTTACCAACACTACATCAGGTGCATTTTCGACCAACCTTTGTATGGGTTGTTCGACAACTTGTGTTTGTCCCTGATTTCTAGGCAATTCAATGTTAGGCCTTTCTAAAGGGATTTCGACAGGCCTCACCGGTTGGGCTTGGGGCATTGGCTGATGTTGTACTCTGGGGGTACCAAAGAAATCAGCAATTCGACCCATTTGAGTTGCCAATGCTTGGTAACTAATATTGGTGTCACGTATCAAAGGATTGAACACTGTACCAATTTGCTGGGTTAACATATTAACCATATCATGATTAGCATCATCTATTTGTTGCCTCAAAGCCAACAAAGATGCTGTGGTTAATGAGGGTTGGGCATTTCGACCATAAATGCCCTCTGGGGAAGTATGCACATTATCTGCATATGTTGATGAGTTCGCTTGTAAACCTACCATCATGGCAGTTGGCATGCCATAAGGGAAATTTCGACCAACCATGGGCATGCTAAATGGCATGTGCCCACTAATCATATAAGGGCTAGACATTCCCATCGTTTGTGCTTAGAGTTTATAGTTTATTATGATGTTCTTGAATTGTCTCGCGTTTTAACCAGAAAAAGAGGGATTCCTTCGCGCGAAGTTATCAGAGTACTTCAGAGAAGAAGAACTTGAACGATAAAAACAAGTAAAACGAAAGAAAAAACAAATTAAAATTGCATTAAAGTTAAAGGAAATGGTGCACAAATTCATACATTGTTTCTCTGACTTGTTTTTCTCTTGAATGCGGAAGTTAGAGCGTGAGAAGTAAAATATGAGTTTTTGTGACCCTTATTTCTTCTCAGAAACTACTATTTATAAGTGGGAGGAGCAGAAACTGCCCTCAAAAATAGTTATAAAAATGTTGGTAACTGCTCCTCTTTTCGACCAACTGCTAGCTTTTCAGCGCATAACTACTTAGTCTTCTGTCTGTCGAAGCTTGTGTCCATTTTCCTCTTTCTTGTTTTTGTTTTTTCTGGAAGCTTGTCGAATCTGCCCTGAACATGATCTTTGTCGAAATCCTCTGATCTATGTCAAAGTATAAGTCAACCCTGTTGACTATTTTAAATGAAGCCTGTCGAAATTACAGGCTAACAACCTGATGCCTTAAGGTTTTGAGTATGACTTGATTTCAGACAAAAAAGGGAATGAATTTGAAAATTGCAACTTAACCCTTCTTCAACTATAATTTCTTGCATAGGTCTATTTTTTTGACTCATTTTTCCATTCATAAAACAAAGATATATCCATTATAAATTAATAAAAAAACCTTTTTGGACACATTTTACTTTACTTAATTTAAATAGATAAATAAATATATTTTTGACAAAACAAATAGGCTTAAATGCATTTTTGGTCCCCCTATTTTGATCATTATGCAATTTTGATCCCCTTATTTTATTTTGGGCAACTTTGGTCCCCCTATTTTACAAGATTGTGTAATGTTGACCAAATTGAAATTTCAAACTCTAAGATATTGTTGATGTGTCAATATTTTAATTGACGCGACAATTTAATTTGTCTTATAATGACATATTTATATATTTTCTCTTTATTATATGTCATTATAGACATTTAAGTCATTTTATAATTGCTGTAAAAAAAGTCATTTTATAATTGAACGACGTGAATAGTGACGTCAAACTCGTTATTTGTTGTAGCGAGAGGGAAAGAAAGAGAATCAAAAGTTATATGATTTTTTAATCAACTAGCTAAGGGGAACTGAAGAAGTGTAAGAAGGAGGTCTATGGTTCAAACCCTAGAAACTAAGATTCCTCCGTAATAATTAACCACTAACATTTTCCTAAAAAACAGAGAGAGTAGAAAGTTATGTGATCTTTTAATTGTTTAGTAGAAAGTTAAAGGAAAACAATCCAAACTGCTTTGGGGACGCGAAGGCTTATCCTTGAGTTACACCGGTTAATTAGACTCATGTTCTCTCGACCCGAAGGCCCACTCAATGCAGCACTAACTTTACTTTTTTTTAATTAAATAGAAAGTGATGGAAAAGAAAATGTATATTTATATATTATTTAATTGCAGAAAAAATTTATTTTATTTATCAATTTTGTTTTAAATTTAATCTAGTAATTGTTTTCATATATTAATAAAAAAATCTATCTAGTTTTGTTAAATGTTTTTCGTTAAAGGGTATACATACTCCATAGATTTTTTAGAATCAAGTTAGAGACGACTCTCCTCCCCGTTTCTTGAGAGGATCCTCGTCCTTATTATAGTAACCCTTAACACTTAATCTCTTAACTCAAAAATAAATAAATTTAAACTTAAAAGGTTAACACTTAGATAACTATATAACTGAACATGCGTCACATAGATAAAGACATAATTTTAAGAGTTTTACAAAATATCTGGCTATCTAAAGCCACTCAAACATATGTCATAGTATTACAAAACAACGGGAAAATAAGAACATAAAGCAACGCCAGCTAAAAAGTTATCTTAGCGAGACTCCAAAGATTGACACAATGTCTAAACAAAATACAGGTTCACTCAATGAGACACCTGACTCCTCTACCATCGCCTTAATGCATTCAACGCTAATCGTGGAAGAAAAACCACCACCATCTACTACAAAGGGCTCCTCGACTGGATCTAAGCGACACGAAAACCATACAAAAGAAAAACACATAGAGCTAAGATACATGTATAAGTCGGAATAATGAGAAGATAAGATAAAACTTTATTTAAACATGTCACAAACACATCAAATCAAAATATTTCTTATCTTTTATCCTTTAGTAACCAGCATTGTTACGTTTCGTATCGTAGTAACCAGCATTGTTCTTTTTAAAATGAGATCCACTATACTATCTTTCTTTCCTTCCTAAAGACAAACCCTGTTAGAGAATCCAAAACGACAAAACACCAGCGAGACCCTTGGGCCCGGTTAGCTTGTAATTGGGTTTGGGCCTTGTCCCACTTTATTGAAATTCAATTACATTTTTGACAAAAAAAAAAAGACAAACCCATAAAGGGTGTGAAAGGGTTCATAAAAAACATCCACATATAGATTATGGGGTTCATTAAAAACATCCAAATCTGATCAGAAAACTGCGTTATTTTGCATTGAGATAAACTTTGACGAATATTGGCTTGTTAAATAAGCTATCTTAGGATACAGGGTTGACTTGATGCTCTCAGACTCGATTCCTTGAATAGATAAACTCGATGTTGGCTAATGCAGAATTTGCTCCTATACACGACCGAAAATTAGAGTCTTTCACAGATTTGGATATATGTTTCTTAATCTGGTGATGCATCTAGAATTTGCTCCAACATCTAGAATTTGGTCCCAAAATATAAGGCATCACCAAATGCATCTAGAGGGAGTAGTATTTAGTAGATTTTGATACTCCTTTTGTTCCCAATCTTTGGTACTTTTATCTTGTTACATACAAATTAAGAAACAATTAATTTGTGTTAGCTAAGTACTAAAGTACCCAATTGTAATGAGATAATTGAAATCAAAATGAAAAAGTTAATAGTTGTCCTAGGTCAAAGACCCAATAAATATAAAGGGCATATTTGGACAAATTTGGTGAATATTACATTGAGTTTTTAAAAGTACTATTGTTTTGGAACAAAAATAAAAGGCTAAAAGTACCTGAGATTAGGAACGGGGGAGTGGCGTAAATAAAAAGGAACAAAGAGAGTAGTTTAGGGAGCTTTTATTGGTTACATGAGTAGTTAGAGAGTAATTACAGCATTCAAAATGGAGAAATTCTCGTTTGAGTACCTAAATGGGTCTCACGTATACATATCATTTTTTCATAATTTTTTACTAAATGGGTCCCACTTTCATGGTAGCTATAATTTTTTTATTACCTTACTTATTAAAATCAAACTCTTAATGAGTAAGAACTCCAGTTGGAGATTCTCTTAGGAGAGTGTGATACTTAATGATTAAAATTTGAGTTTTATAATCTTGCAGCTCATAGTTTAGCTCAGAAATCAAGATTATATGCTAGTTCCCATGATTTTGATTTCATTCCGACCTGTATCGAGACTATTTTACATAATGAAATGATATGAATTTCATCTTGTCAAATATTTTTGGCTTTTTTTTCATACCCCCTTCATTATCACTCATACCCCCATTTTCACTTATATCCCAAAAATACCCCTCTCATTTTTTCACAATTTTCGGTCAGACCCCACCATTTTGTGAATTTTCCGGAAATAGCTCAATTTAAGGTATTTCCGAAAAAAAAATTACAGTAATTTCCGGAATGTATTTTTTAAAAAAATTGATTTCCGGATTTACCTATTTTTCCGGAAATATGAATTACTTTCTGGATTTATGGTAAATCCGGAAATTTCACCCTAGTTTACTTCCGGATTTACCATAAATTTGGAAATTTTCAGCAGTACACTTCTGGATTTATGGCGTAAATTCGGAAGTGTTAAAACAACATTCCGAATTTACGTCATAAATTTGGAAGTGTAGGTTTTTTTTTTCCGTTTGTTTTATTCATTTTTTTAATAACCGTGTGTCGTTATTTATTTTGACAGATATGGCCACGGCAGACGGACCCTTCCCTTTACTATGGATTTATCGACGGCATTTACGACATCACAGGTATATATATTTCTAAAACGCTAATTATTTATCACTTTGTATTTATTTATTAATTAATTTTACGAATAATTTTCAGGTTTTTGCTACTCGGGATAATCTTATGCGTTGGGCTAGAGATATCGGAAAGGCCAACGGAGTCATTGTCATTATCATTCGATCTGAGTCCACAGATAATTGTAAAGGGAAGAAAAATAATATTGTTCTTGGGTGTGATAGACATGGTAGATATAACAATGTAGTGGATGTTGGGTGTTCTTCCCGACACAAAACATCGAAAAAATGTGGTTGTCCGTTTAGGTTGAAAGCGAAACCACTGGTACCTCCTCATTTTGATTGGAAGGTTAGAGTTGTTTGTGGTATTCACAATCACGAGGCTCTTAAGACTATCCTTGGAGCGTCCATATTTGGGGTGTTTAGCCAAACGGAACGGTCGACTGTTGAGGAGCATTTGTGGTTGGGAGTGAAAGCACAGAAAAGTCTTGAGGCAATTAAGAAGAGATTCACCAACAACTGTAGTAACATTACTCAGTTGTATAGAACCCGCAACAGTCTCCGGAAGGCAAAGAGAGGTAGTAGGACTGAGATGCAGGAGCTTTTGACACTTATTCAGGAGCATCATTACTTGTGTTGGAGCAGACAGAATGAGGGAACCGATAATGTGGAGGAGATCATGTGGTCACACCCCGATAGTATTAAGTTATTGACGATGTTTCCTCAAGTCTTGATTATGGACTGCACTTTCAAGACCAACAAATATGCATTGCCTCTCCTTGAGATTGTTGGTGTCATCTCTACTGAGAAGACATTTTCTGTTGCTTTTGCTTATCTATCTCATGAGAGATATGATGATTACTCTTGGGCGCTTCAGAGTCTTAGAGATTTGATGGTCTGTGATATCTCACTTCCTCGGGTGATCCTGACTGACAAGGAGGACGGTTTGATGAAAGCTATTAGGCTTGTGTTTCCGAAGCCACTAATTTGCTATGTTCTTATGACATCAACAACAATGTCCATGCAAGAATTAAGAAGGTGGTCAAGAGTGATAAGGTTGTATCATTGATGACACTTTGGCGTAATGTGGTTGAGTCTTCATTTGAGGATGAGTTTTATGATGCATTCAATGATTTTGAAAAATCATGTACTGATAAACCCCGGTTGATCAAATATGTCAACACCGAGTACCTGTTTCCTCACAAGGAAAGATTTTGTGGACAGTGGACGGATAGAGTGCGACACTTAGGAAATACCACGACTAATAGGTACGTCTTTATTACTTTGACCAAGTGTTTAGTATTTTTACCGTAATTTAAATTTTTTTGACACGTGTTTAATATTTTTACCGTAGTTTAAATTTTTTTGACACGTGATTGTTATTTTTACCATAGTTTAATTTTTTTTGACACATGTTTAGTATTTTTACCGTAGGTTAAATTTTTTGATACGTGTTTAATATTTTGACTGTAGTTTAAATTTTTTTGACATGAGATTGTTATTTTTACCGTAGTTTAAATTTTTTTGACACGTGTTTAATATTTTTACCGTAGTTTAAATTTTTTTGACACGTGATTGTTATTTTTACCATATTTTAAATTATTTTGACACATGTTTAATATTTTTTAGGGTTGAGTCAATGCATTGGGCATTGAAGAGATCATTGGGCTCTAGTGGAGGTGATTTATGCAAGTCATGGGAGAGCATGCATGGGATGATCGAATCACAAATTGATAAAATTATCGGCTCTTTTCAAAAGAGCATCACCCGTGTAGATGCCCATCACAACACTCCTTTCTACAAGGATCTACACGATTTGGTGTCTCATGAGGCATTGGATCACATACATCATGAGTTTAAGAGTATGTTGGATCAAGTTGGAGCCGATAAGAGCCGTTGCGATTGTGTGATTAGGGTTACCCATGGGTTACCTTGTTCTTGTGCGCTTGGCATGTTGCACGAAAATGGCCTTCCAATCCCACTAGAGATGATTGACTCTCATTGGAGGAGACTCACCTTGGAGAGTATGGATGAGGAGCGGGTGAAATAAACCTCAATTGACTGTGACTTGAGCTATACAATAGAGCAGGTTTGGAAGCAATGGGGTGACATGTCTCTTGAGGAGAGATGTGTTTGGAAGAGAGGTCTTGATGACTATGTCTTCAAAAAGACTACCTCCATGGTTCCACCTACACACAAAGTCAAGACTAGGGGTGCACCAAAGAAGGGGAAGAAGAAGAAGAAGAAAGAGTATGATGTGAAGAGAGACCATTCTTATTGGGAGCACGTGGATGCATCTTTGAGTTCTGTTCAGAAGCCCATTAAGAAACCCAGTCAGACGTCAGCAAAGAAGTCCTCAAACATACCACCACAGTGGTCCTCACAGCAAGTACCCCAGATACCGACACAGAGGTCAGCAGCTATACAGCATGACATGCATTATCTAGGTCAGTTTCCAAACTCTATTCAGAGGTACATTGATGACATTATCAATATGGTGGGGGATGGAAACTGTGGATTCAGATGCATATCTGGGTTACTTGGCTAGACACAAGATTGTTGGAAAAAAGTGAGGAATGAGTTGATTGAGGAGGTGGATCAGAATTGGTTTCAATACCAACAAGTCATGGGGGACAACATTCAGACAGTGAGGGATTCTTTAGTTGCTCACCCACTTCCAATTCAACCTCCTGAGAAGTGGATTACGATGTCTGACACGGGACATGTTATAGTGACGAGATATCAGGTAGCCCTTGTTATGCTATCACCTGCATCTGCTACTTGCTTCACTTTTTTCCATTGAGAGGAGCATATCGTCCTACTCAGAGTCCATTGCATTGTGTTGGGTTTGTTGATAGGAACCATTGGGTCCAGGTCTTTTTGAACGGTACATCTCCATTACCTCTTGTTCATCCTAGTTGGGGTGCATATGCTTCAGATGAAGCTAGGTCGTGGTTGTATCCGTATGTGGGACGTATCCGGTTATAGTCTTCTTATTTTCCAGATCGTCTTGCACCGACCGAACAACCTATTATATATTACATAGACATTACTTGATGATCGTATTTTATTGTATTTAATTCAACGAATATATATTATAATATTATTTTTCTTAATATAATCGAATAAATTTATGGGTTTTTTTTTTGGTCTTCCGAATTTACCTCAATACCATCATAAATTCGGAATGTAATGGATGAGGGGTGGGCGTTCCGGATTTACAGTGTAAATCTGAAAACGAAATTTTCAGAATTTTCGGATTTACGTCAAATGGACGTAAATTCGAAAGCCAAATACATTCCGAATTTACGTCCATTTGATGTAAATCAGGAATTTTTTTAAATTTCCCTTCCGGATTTACCGTATAAATCCAGAAAATCCAATATTTTTTTATAAAAAATTGGGGCATTTTCGTCCAAATTGGGTATTATGGGGGGTATGAAAAAGTGAGCGGGGTATGAAAAAAGAAGCCATTTTTTTTTTTTAGTTTTATCTTGTAGTTTATGAGTTTAATTTAATTAATTTCAAATGGGCGACAACAGTGTCATACCCAGGCACACTTCATCTTGTACAGTTGTGTGTGAGTGAGGAAGAACAGACATTGAATCTTCATCATGCTCTTCCTTAATTCTTCATATTATGCAATTCGCGTTTCCTCTTCACTTCCTCAAAACCCCAAAAACAACAACCTAAATAACAATCTCCAACTTCCAATTCCCAACTCCAATTCTGATGTTTCCATCAAAGCCCCCACACCTCCATGGATGAAGGGTCCTCTTCTTCTCCAACCCAACGACCTTCTCAAATTCTCCAACCCTAACCCCAACAACAAACGCCACGTGGAAAAACGTGAGCCATCTGATAAATCTCTTACCGGTAAAGAAGTAAGAGGGAAGAAGACCACCAATCAAATTGCCCACAGAATTGAGAGGCTGAACAATTCACGGTATCCAGATGATGAGACTCAAATGGGTTCTAAAAAAGCTGAAAACTTTAGGGCTTGTTTGGAGGGTTTCAATTTGAATGAGAATGATAATGAGAATAAGGAGGTTGTTGTGAGTAGGGAGAGAATGCCATGGGAGAAAGATGAGAAGATGGTTTTTTTGAAAGTGAAAAAGGAAAAAGCTGTCACTGCTGCTAATTTGACTCTTGATAAGGTGTTGCTTCAAAGGTTGAGGAGTGAAGCTGCAAGAATGAGAATTTGGGTTAAGGTTAAGAAAGCTGGTGTTACACAAGCTGTTGTGGAGGAAATTAAAAAGACTTGGAGAACAAGTGAACTTGCTATGGTTAAATTTGATATCCCTTTATGTAAGAATATGGATAGAGCTCGAGAAATTGTTGAGGTTAGGCTTTTCAATTTTCTTTGTCTTTATTAGTATTCTTGTTTAGGGAATTTAGTTTTTCACTTTTGCTTCTTCAAGTAGAATTTTGTTGCTATCCATGATAAACTGCTTGCAATGATTAATAGTTTTACTGCATAGATGGAAGGATCAATATGTTAGTGTGCTGTACCTTACATGACTAAAAAGGACTGCAAATATGAGCTAATACAAGGCCGTGTTTCGTGTTTGTTTCGAATTTTGATAACTAAGAATTTGAAGCGAACTAATTTCGCTGGTATGTTTATAGATGTTGAATATTGAAATTTAATGTGAATAAGTTTACCTATTTCTTGATAACTAATACTTTGAGTGTCATGTTATTGCTCTACAAAGCAGTTATACTTCTGAATATGTATTAGTTGTAACTTGTATTAGTCTTCTAGTATCAATCAAACTGCTTTGACTTGTAGATTATCATTCTGTTTCGAGTTATGTTTCGTGTTAGGCTTACATGTTATCTGATGGATACATTAGTGTTCATTTCATGTGTTATTAGACAAAGACTGGAGGCTTGGTTGTGTGGAGTAAGAAGGATGCTCTTGTGGTTTACAGAGGATGCAACCATCAGTTGACCTCTGAAAGTTCTCCAAAGATTCTTAGTCAAAGAAGAAATTCTTATGAAATGAATGGGGTGAAGTCAACCAGCAAAGGTGATCTTTACTGGGATAAGACACTGAGTTGGAATGCTGATAATAAGGATTCACTATCAACTGACACCCTTGATATGAATTTCCAGCCACTCAGCGGATCATTGTATGAGAGGGAATGTGATAGATTATTGGATGGCTTGGGACCTCGCTTCATTGATTGGTGGAGGCACAAGCCACTTCCTGTAGATGCTGACTTACTTCCAGAAGTGGTTCCTGGATTTGAGACCCCATTCAGGCTTTGTCCACCCAATGCTAGAGCAAAACTAACTGATGATGAACTAACACACTTGAGGAGGACTTCTCACCCTTTTCCAACTCATTTTGTCCTTGGTAGGTATACCCTCGTGCTTGATGCAGTCCTTCAATTTCTTTTCAGGCCAAAACTACATATTTATTTTTTTGTTTTTCGCTTGATACTGAGAATTGGTGCAGTTTTTACAAAATATTTTACCATTATGAATCAGCTTAAAAAATAAATATTTTATCTCTTTTTTTCTTTGATTGGCAAAGTGGTTAGGAATTACTGAATTAGTGTGTTAGTTGTTAGAGGGGAGGGGGGGAGCGGGGTTCGAACCCTGTACGCCTACTTTTCCACCAACGATGTTCCTTTTATCTCTTTTATCTGCTTTGGTTTTATTTTTTGTCTTCTGGGCCATTACTTTATATTTATTATTATTATTATTATTATTATTATCATTTAGAAAAATCAATTTATTTCTTCATTATGAAGGAAGGAACAGAGGACTTCAGGGATTAGCTGCTGCTATTTTAAAGTTATGGGAGAAGAGTCTTGTAGCAAAAATTGCTATCAAGTATGGAGTTCCAAATACTGACAATGAAATGATGGCCAATGAACTGAAGGCAAGTTTTGTAAAAAAATTAATGTTCAATGTGTGTGAGGTGCAAGATATCCTAGATTTTAGGTGTATGTTTAGTCAATGATATTATGTATATGAGCTTGAGTTTGCATGTTGCATTGAGTTGGATTTTATTGAGTGATTGTCTTGACTCACTCTTTGGTGGAAGAACTTATCACTTTGGTTGTATTCCCTTGGAAAGTAGCCTAATAAAAGAGTGGCTATATAGTAGGCCCTGTAGTAATTTAATTTCCAGTGATTGAGAAAGATTTCAGACTGCCTGTAGGAAGCTAAAATCATTTGTTGCACCAACAATACCGTTCTGGATTACCGTGTGTATATGGTTTATGTTCAATAGTCGTGGGCGACTGGTGGACTGGGATGCCCTTCTAGTGTGTGTATTATTTCTTCCACTGTTTTTAGTTTATGTATCCAATATCCAGAGGCAGGAACTAATAACTTCAATGTCTGCAATACAGCGTCTCACTGGAGGAGTTCTATTGTTGCGCAACAAGTTTTACATAATACTTTACAGGGGAAAAGATTTCCTTCCACAAACAGTTGCAGCTTTGGTAGAAAAGAGAGAATTGGAGCTTGAAAGTTGTCAACTTCAGGAAGAAGTTGCGCGGATGAAAGCAATTCAAGCCTTTTCTTCTATTGATGAACTTTCCCAAGACATTAGTACAAGTGGAACTTTAGCAGAATTTAGGAAAATCCAAACAAAGCTTGAGGATATAAGTGAAGAAGTCAACGAAGATTTAAACATTCCACTGGAAGCAGAGATATATAGACTGGAGAGGGAATTGAAAGAGCAGCAGCATAAAGCTTCTATTGTGAGATTTGGATTATTTACTTTTCCCTTGGCATTTGTTATATTCTGATACTCTCTTAAGTTAATTATATGGATTTTGCAGCTTAACAAGAAAATCGAGAGATCAATGATGGAACTATCCAAGTTGAATGCTGCATGGAGACCTGCTGAGCAGGATGTAGACTTGGAAATAATGACAGATGAGGAGAGAGAATGTTTTCGAAAGATGGGATTGAAGATGAGAAGTTGCTTAGTGCTTGGTAATGAAATTTCACTTCTCTAATTTCAGCTGGACCCTCTATCGTGTGTCTTTAGTGAACAATTGCAATAGGGAGACGACTGGAGACTAACTGAGAATGCTTTTTTGAAAACAATGAAACAAAATTTTGTTATTTTCAAAATTTCTGAAATTACTGGATTTATTATATGTGATGTTTATTAGTTTTAGTGGACTTGGCAACAAAGGAAGGAAAGTAAATGAGCCCTAATATTTCTGAATCGCTGCTATTATAAGTGCTTAGTTTTGTCACTTTAGAAAGTATAGCCTCATTAAATTTTTCCTCTCATTAACTTATATTCAACTATGAGTTCAGGAAGGCGTGGAATCTTTGGTGGTGTATTAGAAGGTCTTCATCAGCATTGGAAACACAGAGAAGTAGTGAAGGTCATTACAATGCAAAGACTAATCAGTCGGGTCATCTACACTTCAAAATGTTTGGGGAAAGAGAGTGGTGGAGTTTTAGTTTCAGTTGATAAACTAAAAGAGGGCTATGCTATTATTATTTACCGTGGGAAAAATTATACACGACCTTCACAGAAGATTGCAAAAAATCTTCTAACCAAGAGAAAAGCATTGCGTAGGTCTCTTGAAATGCAGAGAATTGGAGTAAGTGATTGTTAATGTTTTCTTTTACACACATCCACTTTCCTAGTTTGCTATAAAAATTCGTATCCAAATCCATTATATGTAATTTTCATTAATTAATTTTTGTTTCCATTCAATACTGATTTCTGTACTTTTGTTTCAGTCTCTGAAGTTTTTTGCTCATCAGAGAGAGAAGACAATCTCTGATTTGAAGATGAAAGTGGTAAATTCCAATAACTTGTGCGTAGAAATTGAATTATTGATTAATTTTAACAAATAGCAGAATTGTCAAGTTACCCTTTTAATTTGACTAGAAATTTTTTGCTTCCAGATAACTTTATTTGTTCTATATAACTGGGATTCTTTTTTGCAATTTCAGGCAGACCTGGAACATAGAAAGGAAATTGAGCTTGACAGAAATTGAAAATTAATGCATTCATATTTAAGAGATGTTTCAAGCTGCAATTGATTTAAAATTGCCTACTCATCGACGATTGATCTTAAATTGCCTACTCGCTCATCATATCACTATTTCAGGAGCTTGTTCGTAAAGAAGTTTTGGCAAATGTATACCTGTAGATACACTTGTAGATCAAAAAGTGAATCGACCATTCCAGTAGGCATCTTTTGACTCTATTCTATCAATGTTTTTAATACACTATCTCTTCTCTAATTATGATATCATTTTTGTAGCCTAAATTTGTGTCAGGATTGTCAAAATTTTGGAAAGAATTTCAATTTCTGTTCAATCATGGATCATTTTTTTAATAAAACTAACAATGGTGATATTATCTGTTTATGCTATTTAGCAAAGTTAAACTAAAACCTTTGGATGGAAATATTGGTCTTGAACAATATTGTGTATAGGATAGGATATTGTATGATTGTTTTGTGTGCCTATGTTTAATTAATTGGTAAATTTTTTGCATGTAGGAAAGGAAGCACGCACAGTTTGAGAAAGGTAGATTGCAAAGGAATACATGCTTACTTCATGAGAGTGGAGCAATGACAATGAGATTCATGTTGGACTCGTCTTTAATCACTATCAACATTTGGTAACTTGAAGCTGAATCCTTTGAAGAGGCATTTGCTTGCATTCAGAAGTTCAAAATTACTTCTTCCGTCACTCTTCTGTATGGCTATTTAATTTGTCTGTAACAAATTGTTTAAAGACACAAGTGAAATTTGTAAGGATGGCCTTTCAAGAGAATGGAGGGCATTGTTAGAAGTTGTCCAAATAGCATTTCTATTATTTATCGATGGTTTATCCAATGAATCGGGTAGAATGCGCCATTGACTTGCCATAGTAATCTTTCTTATAACCCAATTTTCTTTCTGAGATTGCTAAGCAATTTGCAAGGATGATGTAAAACATATACTAAATTTTGAACAGCTGAAAACTATAAAATATGATCTCCAAAGTGAGGAGCAGCTAGATATTTACTCATTACAAGTGCATGAATAGGTTTTGGTGTTCAATCAAAGAACAGACAAAGTTGTATCCAAATACAAATAATAGGAGTTAGATTACAATAACATTTTCACTCGTCTTTAGTAAATTCATTTGATTCTATGGAACATCCTTCTGTAGAAGAGACATATGAATTTTGTAATGATTCCCTTTTAGGAGAATATAAAAGAGGCATTGGAGGATTGGCACAGACTGAAGTGGACCATGTAGCATTTCTATTACTTTACTCATCGATGGTCTATCTAATGGATTCGTTTGAATGCACCAAAGACTCACCATAGTAATCTTTCTTATCATATCTTTTTCTTCCTCGGAGTTTGCCAAATTGTTCTCAAGGTTATCGCTTAGCTCAAGACCCTTATAAATCCATTCTGGAAAGTACGTTTCAGTCGATTCTCCAGTATCATAATTCTTTCTTCCTCTTGTCATTTCTAGAACCAACATGCCGTAACTGTATACATCAGACTTATGAGAAACTCCACCAAATGTTCAACTAAATACTTCTGGTGCTATGAATCCTATAGTTCCTCTTGTACCCAGTATAGACACAATACTATCCTTCTTTTGGCTAATTTTAGCTAGTCCAAAATCAGCTATTTTGGGGCAGAAGTCTTCATCTAACAGAAAGTTTTGGGGTTTGATATCAAGATGTAAAATCCTTGAAGTACATCCTTGATGCAAGTATTCTAGTCCTCGAGCAATACCGACAACAATTTTGTACAATGTGTTCCAATCCAAATTAGAAATAGCACTTGGAAACCCCCTTCTATAGATGAACTTGTCCAATGAACCATTAATCACGAATTCATATATCAGGGCTCTTTTGTTCTTCTCATAACAAAAACCCAAAAGTGAGACAATGTTCACGTGTGATGTTCTACTAATGCTAGCAACTTCATTTATGAATTCTTCTCCATCTCCTTTGGACTCATTGATTAGTTTCACTGCCACTTGACGACCATCGGGCAAGGTTGCTTTGTAGACGACACCATATCCTCCTTGACCTAATTTTTCTCGAAACGAGTTTGTGATTCTTTTCAGTTCTGCATAACTATATTGCTTTGGCACTGACAACTTATAAGCTTTTATGAATTTCTTGACATTGTCGTTTGGAAGTGTTCTTGTTTTCTTGAAGATCCCCTTTTGAACTAAACCAAGATATCTCTTGCGTTTACAAATAATCACAATAAATATTGTAACTCCAACACTAAACACTGATGCCCCTGCAAGCTTTCAAATAAGTGATGAATAATTATAACCAATAAGTTGTTTTATCTTATTACCACACAAAAATAAAAGGAAGAAGTTACTAAAGATAAAACAAGCAACTTATATACGTACGTACTAAATACGTGTTATAAATTTTGATTGGTTTCTTTATCAGACATTTTGTGGATTAAAGTTATACCATGCTCATTTTATGACATAAACTAGTAGAGGAAAACAAAATGGAAGTAATAATGGGTAGGTAGGCATATTTATTACCTGCTATCCAAAGAGGCCTAAGTGATGTAGCGTTTGTTCCTTTAGATCCATGCACTGTATCACCAGTTTCGTGCCCAAGTAAAACATTACCGGTCGTAATTAACTTCACCTTGGATGGAAAATTAGGAATGGATCCAACTAAGTTAGTATTGGTCACATCTAGAAGCTGAAGTTGGGGCAAAGTTGTGAGACTTTGTGGTATTGATCCTGTCAAATGATTTCCTGAAAGAGTCAAGTTAACCAATCCTGTTAAATTTCCAAATGCTTGGGATATAGTTCCATTTAAATTGTGACCATCCAAGTTAACACTAATAACCATCCCTCCAATACACCTGATATATCTCCAATGGATACAAGGATCTTTCCCAAGCCACGCATATTCCATAAAAAATTCAGCGATAACAAGCAAAGTCATCGCCATTGGATCACAAGGGCCAACACAAAAACTATTATTTTCCCAAGTTGCTCTCAGTCTCACACCTCAATGGTACCGACAAAACAATTCATAGTACCTTGGTTGTTGAGCTTCAAATACCTTATTGAAGATCTCCCAAGAGAACGCGGAATAGCTTCACTAAAGTTGTTGTGAGAAAGAATAAGAGTTTTCAAACTTAGCGACCAATTATTATCGAACATATCTGAGGGTAAGGAACCTATGATATTGGTTGCTTTGTTGGAGTTGATTGAAATTGACATCTTGAAATAGTCCCACATCGCCTAGTTTTGTGAAGGAAGAAGGAGTCCAAAGCTATATAAAGGGGCTCAAGTTCTCCTTTATAAGTGCACCGGTCAGAAATACCTTAAGTTGTATTTGGCTTTTCTTCTCTCTTATACTCTTGGTTTAGAGTGTTGTGAGATGTAGTTAAATATTTCTTTGGAGGGTGTGGGTGTACTGGGGCCATGGGGTGTTTTGAGAGAGGTCTATGTGTTGTATCAATTTTCACATAGTGTTATTCTCTGGTTGTCGACGGTTCGTGGTTTTTCTCCGTTTTTGGAGTTTTCCACGTTAAATTCTTGTGTTCCGATTATGCTCCTTTTATTTCTCTATGTTGTTTTTCCCAACAGCTTCGAGGTCGAGGGTGTGCAACGACATAGAGAGACTTAAATCTGCAGTGGGAAATAACCATGGTACGAGATTCAAGTTGTTGCTAAGATTGAGAGTTTTCAAAAGTGTTATCCCCGAGAAGCAATTGTCTGGGATGGAGGTAAAGTTGTTGTGGCCGAGGAGCACGGTTTCGAGGGCCTCGAGACCGTAGAGAAGAGGCAAGGAGCCAGTGAGGGAATTGTTGTGGAGATCTATGTGGGTGAGATTGGTGAGGGTGTTGAGATCTGTAGGGAGTGTACCAGTGAGTGAAGATGATGGTAGAGTTATGGAGTTGACTCGATTGCTGGTTTCATTGCAAATGATGCCTTTCCATTTGCAAAAGTGGGTACTGTATCATTAACAGTAATGTCATCATCATCGTCGGCAACAATGGTGGCAAAGAGGAATGTGAAGAAGATGAAAAGGAAACTAGTTCTGGTTAATGCCATCTTCATAATCATTCTTAATAATTAATTCTTGATTATGATGATTGATGAATACTGGCTCAAAGAAAAGAAGGAATACAATACATAGTAGAGTCTTTTTAATATAGTATTCTATTCAACTTGAATTAATTTATGAAGAGCGCGTGACAATTAATTAATGAATCAACAAACGGGGATCTGGTAATTGCAGTCAAGCAAGTCTGCCCATGTTTTAGTTTCAATTCTTAATTCTTAATGAAAAACTAAAGAGTGATCAGCTAGCGTGGGAGCATTTCTATTTAATGCTTTTGTCGGTGATTCATAAATGCGTAGGGTTTTTTATATTCATGATATCTGACGGAAAAAGATTTCGTTTCAAGAACATGAGTTGCAGCTTTTGTAGAAAAGACAGAATTGGAGCTTAAAAGTTGTCAACTTCACGAATAATTAGTTGCACCAATTCGAATGACACCAATTCAAGCCTTTTCTGCTATTGATGAAATGCTCCAACACATTAATTAGTTCAAGTGGAACTTTAACAGAATTCAGGAAAATCCAAACAAAGCTTGAGGATATAAAGTGTAAATACGAAGGCAAATCCTTTAGTTTATACCGGATAACTTTTAGTGGATAAACTCTACTCTTTCTTGAAATGCTACTTTAGGTAGCGTTTAAGCTTAAAGCTTATAACATTTCATTTTTTCTTTCATTTTTACCATTGTTATTTTAATTAAATTTCTCATTTATTCTCTATTAAATGAATATCTTCTCTCCTTTAATTTTCAAGCATTAAATAGAACCTAAACCTTAATCACCAAAAAAAGCATTAAATAGATATGCACATTTATGGAGTCGCCTCTTGATTCTCTCACGTGTGATTTATCTGTATTGATATTTTGATTCTCCATAATTTTCGAGGTTACCACGAATGTTACCCAAACATTACTCTGTGTTGAAGGTGGTTGTTATTTGCTCACTAAGTCTTTGTGACTTACCCTTTTTTTATCTTTATTTTTTCAGATTCTCAAGTAGCTGAGTAAAAAGCTGCTAACAGTCCTAAAGAGTTCGGTGTTCAGATTTTGGTATAAAACTTAATAACACCAAATATGTCACTTAAACAAATCTGAAAAAAAAAAACAGACACTAAATTTTGAACAGCTGAACACCATAAAAGTATGATCTCCAAAGTGAGCAGCAAACTAGATATTTATCTGTTACGTACAAATGCATGAATAGGTTTTGGAATTCAACCAAATTACAAGCAAAGTAGTATCCAAATACAAATAATAGGAGTTACGTCACTAACATTTTCACTTGCCTTTGCTAAATTCCTTTGATTCTATGGAACATCTTTTTCCAATGTTATTGAATTTGTCTTAAACAAGTTGCTGGAAGTGATATATGATCTTTGTAAAGATGCCGTTTTAGGAGAATATAAAAGAGGCACCGGAGGATATGACACAGACTGAAGGGGACCTTGTAGCATTTCAATTACTTTACTGATCGATGGTCTATCAAATGGATTCGTTTGAATGCACCATAGACTCACCATAGTAATCTTTCTCGTCATATCGTTTTCTTCCTCTGAGATTGCCAAATCGTTTTCGAGGTTATCACTTAACTCAAGATCCTTATAAATCCAATCAGGAAAGTACATTTCAGTAGTATGTGATCCTCCGGTATCATAATTCTTTCTTCCTCCTATCATTTCTAGAACCAACATGCCGTAACTGTATACATCAGACTTATGAGAAACTCCACCAAATGTTCGACTAAATACTTCTGGTGCTATAAATCCTATAGTTCCTCTTGTGCCTAGTATAGACACAATACTATCCTTCTTTTGGCATATTTTAGCTAGTCCAAAATCAGCTATTTTTGGGCAGAAATCTTCATCCAAAAGAATGTTTTGGGGTTTGATATCAAGATGTAAAATCCTTGAAATACATCCTTGATGCAAGTATTCTAATCCTCGAGCAATGCCGACAACAATTTGGTACAATGTGTTCCAATCCAAATTAGAAATAGCACTTGGAAACCCCTTTTTATAGATGAACTTGTCCAATGAACCATTAATCACGAATTCATATATCAGGGCCCTTTTGTTCTTCTCATAACAAAAACCCAGAAGTGAGACAATGTTCACATGTGATGTTCTACTAATACTAGCAACTTCATTTATGAATTCTTCTCCATCTCCCTTGGACTCATTGATTAGTTTCACTGCCACTTGACGACCATCAGGGAAGGTTGCTTTATAGACGACACCATATCCTCCTTGACCTAATTTATCTCGAAACGAGTTTGTGATTCTCTTCACTTCTGCATAACTATACTGCTTTGGCATCGACAACTTATAAGCTTTTATGAATTCTTGGACATTGTCATCAAGAAGTGTTCTTGTTTTCTTGAAGATGCTCTTTTTAACTAAACCAAGATATCTCTTGCGTTTACAAATAATCGCAATAAAGATTGCAACTCCAACACTAATCACCAACGCCCCTGCAAGCATGAAAAAGGCGATGAACAAATAAACAATAATTTTGTTTTATCTTATTATCACAAAAAAAATATAAGGAGCAAGTTACTACTAAAGATAAAACAAGTAACACATACATAGTTAAGACATTCTATAAGTTTTGAATTGTTTATTTATTGGCTACACAAGCTACAAAGTAACAACTAAATAGTACTAGAATGTAAGTGTTAGGTAAAGGCAAAAACACAAGAGTAGAGGTAAACAAAATGAAAGTAATGAAAGGGTGGGTTACCTGCTATCAAAAGAGGGGTAAGTAAAGTAGCTTTTGTTGTTTTAGATGGCCTTCCACTTTGTGCAGCATCAGTTTCGAGCTCAAGCAGAACATTATTATTTACGTTTAACTTAACTTTGGATGCAATAAAATTGGGAATTTGTCCAGATAAGTTATTGTTGGACACATCAAGAAGTTGAAGATGGCGTAAAGTAGTGAGACTTTGTGGTATTGACCCCGTCAAATGATTGCCAGAAAGATTCAAGTTGACCAATTCTGTTAAATTAGCAAATGTTGGAGGTATAGTTCCATTGATATTGAGCCCTCCCAAATTAACTGTAATAACCTTCCCTTTTTTACACTCAATTAATTTCCAAAACATACAAGGATTTGGCATATTCCATGCAAATCCCATCAAATAATCAGGATAGCCAAAAGCTTCAGCAATTGCAAGCAAAGTGGTCAAAACTGGATCACAAGGCCCAACACAAAAGGTGTTAATTTCCCAAGTTGCAGTCACACCCTTGCGAAACACAGGTTCCGGCCCTAGAAAATAATTGATGTCCAAGGAAACATTCTTCAAGCTAGAGAGAGCCATCAAAGAAGGTGGAACCACACCATAGAATGCATTTCTTTGAAGCTGGAGATCAAACAAGTGGGTGCAGTTTGACAAGTCAGGAATTAGACCCCAAAAACTGTTGTTGTTAAGCCACACCTGAGATAAGTTCCTCATGAATGAAATCACCTCAATTGTACCTGAAAAACCCTTATTAGTCCCCTGGTTGTTGAGCTTCAAATACCTTATATTAGATTTCGCAAGAGAATGTGGAAGAGGACCAGTGAAATTGTTGTGAGAAAGAACAAGAGTATCCAAACTTGGAAACCCATCTAACATATTTGAATCTAAGGAACCTATCATATTAGTAGCTTCTAGGTCTAGAGTGTGCAACGACAAAGATGGATTCAATTCGGCAGGAAATAACGAGGGTACGAGATTCAAGTTGTTGCTAAGATTGAGAGTTTTCAAAAGTGTTATCCCCGAGAAACAACTGTCTGGGATGGAGGTAAAGTTGTTGTGGCCGAGGAGCACGGTTTGGAGCGCCTCGAGAGCGAAGAGAAGAGGCACGGGACCAGTGAGGGAATTGTTGTGGAGATCAAGGTGGGTGAGATTGGTGAGGGTGTAGAGATCTGAAGGGAGTGTACCAGTGAGTGAAGATGATGGGAGAGTGATGGAATGGACGCGACTATTGGATTGATTGCAAAGGATACCGTTCCATTCACAGAAGTGTGTATTGTTAGACCAGCCTGAAGGAGTTGGAGTGAGTGCTTTCATAAGCTGAGACATATATACTGCATCGTTGTCATCGTTGGCAGCAATGGCAGAGAAGATGATTGTTAAGAAGATGATGATGATAAAGAAACAAGAGAGAGTAGTTATGATTCTGATTTGGGAGTGAGGTGGTGCCATCTGCATATGCTTAATTAATTTGCAGCCTACTAGTACTCATCATGAATATAAACACTGAACCTTAAATCATGGAAGGAAGGGATAATAATATTGATATACAACGTCACAATAAACAAAGACCTCTTCTGGTGCTGGGTCTAATTGCAGTCAAGTAAGTCTGCCCATGTTTAAAAATTCTTTGATTAAAAACTAAAAGTAAAAGCATGCATGATCAACATGGGAGCTTTTTGGCTAAAGTATATATATATATATATATATATATATATATATATATATATATATATATATATATATATATATATATATAGCTTTTTGGCTACTGCATTTCATGCCTAATATTCCATTCATACACCAAATATGTTATTGTAGTGATATAGCCTAGACTTGTGTCCGGCCGGATGATCAACATGGAATGTTTATTTATTCATAAAACATCTGACTTTGGTGATGCTATATACATATATGTTAATGCAATTAAAGCAAAGATAAACTATATTGTGTAGGATAATTGAGGGTATGTGTTTTTTTTGGTGTACTCACGTTTAATTAAATGATTGGTTATATGCTGACTTCTTTTCCAGAAAAATTAAGTGGCATTTTTTGAATGTGAACAACAACATTATGCAGCTAGGAAGTCTAGTTTCAGACTTTGTTTTCACAAGAAAAGGAATATTGACTAAGTAGTTATTTTCACAAAGACTCTTGGTTGGGTGTGTGGAGTTATAAGAAGGACGATCTTGTGGTTTACAGAGGATACAACCATCAATTGACCTCTGAAGGTTCTCCAAAGATTCGTAGTCAAAGAACAAAATAATAATAAGTTTTATTTTAACTTCATTTTATTTTTATAATTTGTTTCATTTTAATTAGTTTATTAATTAATTAAATATGTGACACATTGATGTGTCTCATCAATTGACGTGGCAGCCACGTGTGTTGCTTATATTAGGTGTCACGTCAATTATATGCTGAAGGATATAAGTCTAAATCCTTTGGTCTCTTGTGGAACTTATTTTGTTTAGAACATCAAATTTTTGGTGAGCATAACAAAAATCATAAGAAAGTTGCATCCAAGTAGCAATAATACAAGTTACATTACAATAGAATTTTCATTGAATTTGTCTAACAATGCAGCATTGGAGGATATGGCACAGACTGAAGTGGACCTTGCAGCATTTCTATCACTTTACTCATCGATGGTCTATCTAAGGAATTTGTCTGGATCAATGCATCTTAAACTAGCCATAATAATCTTTCTTATCACATTTTTTTCTTGCACTCACGCCCTTGCGAAACACAGGTATAGGCCCTTGAAGTAATTGTCCAAGGAAACGTTCTTCAAACTTATCCGTTAATGCAATTTAAGCAAAGATAAACTATGTTGTAGGATACTGATAATATACTCAATAATTCAGAGAGTTTACTGGTTGCTAAAAATATTGTTTAACATCACTAATTATAAACAAATAATACAAGTTACAAGTCAATCATAGTTTCAATTTCAATTGTCTTTGCTAAACTCATTTGAATCTATGAACATCCTCCAGTAATGTTACTGAATTTGTCTCTAACTAATTTGTGGAAGACATATATGAACTTTGTAATGATGCCCTTTTAGGAGAATATAAAAGAGGCCTTGGAGGATATGGCACTGACTGAAGTGGACCTTGTAGCATTTCTATTACTTTACTCATTGATGGCCTATCTGATGGATTCATTTGAATGCACCATAGACTCACCATAGTAGGCTTTCTTATCATATATTTTTCTTCCTCAGAGGTTGCTAAATAATTTTCAAGGTTATCACTTAGCTCAAGATCCTTATAAATCCAATCAGGAAAGTATATTTCACTAGTGTGCGATCCTCCAGTATCGTAGTTCTTTCTCCCCCTATCATTTCTAGAATTAATGTTGCGTTGAAAACACACTTAGAGCAAGTGTACTCTTTCGCAGAAGTAGTATAAAAGAATATCGTATCCACGGAGATTAATTAACAAGTACTAAACTACTTAAAATTATTTATTGTTTAGACGAGTGAATAATTGACTTGTAATTGAAACAAAGAAATAAAAAGTAAACAAATAACAAATAATAAAATGCAAGATTTAATAGATGGAGAGAGAGGTCTACGGTCGCAGTTTCACTTGCAAGCTTCGATTCCCCTATGTCTAGTTCTACCTGAATTCCCTTATTTTATTCAACTACCAATCCCTTTACTAAAGCTACTAATCCGTTTGGTCATTCGCGATTAATATTCTTTTTCCTAAATTAACCCTAGTTTGGTCATGCTAAAATTTAAATTTAAGAAAAGCATAAAGCGCAAAAAGGTTGAATGATTGGAAGACTAAATTAAAGTTTGGTCATGCATTAATTTTAGCTCCAATTATCCTATAGATCCACCAACTAATTGCAGTACGGTCGCTGATCAACTAATTGATTATGAACATGAAAATGGTAGCTAATCCTAATTATGTGATAAAAACAATAGGACAATATTAATTGAAATAAAAACAGGAATTCAAATAAGAAATTAGAACATAAAGAGGTTTCTAAACATGCAAGATCCACCTAAGACCCTAGAAGAGGATTTAGGTATCCATAATAATAAAGAACAATAAAAGAAAAATAAGGTTCATGAATTACAGAAATAAGAATAACCCGAAAATAGAGAAAGTCTTAATTTTTGTCTTCAATCTCCTTCTTTTACTCCAAAGCTCTTTCACGGTGTCAAGAACGGTGCCGAAAATCTCTTTTTCTCCTCTCCAATCCGTTGTCGTCAGCGTGAGTGGTTTTGTTTGTGTTATATTGGTTCCTTTTCTTTCTCTCCAAGCTAGGGATCAAGTCAAGATTGCTTCCACTTTTAATTGCAAGATATGCCAATCCCTAAATATTAGGATTTAGATCCTTCCTAAATATGTGTTGCTTGCTATCCACTCCATGTCTTTTTCTTTCTCTCCAAGGCACATGTGCATCACTTTTAATTGAAATCTCCAAGAGGATCTTCTTCTTTTTATTACTGTGGGCCTTCTTGCATTAATGGGCTTGGGCTTGCTTTCTTTTATTCTAACATTTCTTCTAATTTCAGCCCACTTTTATAATAATTTTCCTTTTTCTACCTTCTTGCAAATATAGAGTAATTTAAGTCAGATATTTATTTAATCAATAATAATTACTCTAAAAACAACTCAAAATATCTCTAATAAATGCACTAAATTAGAGTTTTTCAATCAACATACCGTAACTGTATACATCAAACTTATGAGAAACTCCAACATATGTCCGACTAAATACTTCTGGTGCTATAAATCCTATAGTTCCTCTTGTGCCTAGTATAGACACAACACTATCTTTGTTTTGGCATATTTTTGCTAGTCCAAAATCAGCTATTTTTGGGCAATAATCTACATCCAAAAGAATGTTTTGGGGTTTGATATCTAGATGCATAATCCTTGAAGTGCATCCTTGGTGCAAGTATTCTAGTCCCCGAGCAATGCCGATAGCAATTTGGTACAATGTGTTCCAATCCAAATTAGAAATAGCACTTGGAAACACCCTTTTATAGATGAACTTATCCAATGAACCATTAATCACAAATTCATATAAATGCTCTTTTGTTCTTCTCATAGCAAAAACCCAAAAGTGAAACAATGTTCACATGTGATGTTCTACTAATGCTAGCAACTTCATTTATGAATTCTTCTCCATCCCCCATGGACTCATTAATTAGTTTCACTGCCACTTGACGACCATCAGGCAAGCTTGCTTTGTACACAACGCCGTATCCCCTCTTCACTTCTGCATAACTATACTGCTTTGGCACCGAATACTTATAAGCTTTTATGAATTCTTGGACATTATCGTCTAGAACTGTTCTTTTTCTCTTGGAGGTCGTCTTTTTTATTAAACCGATATATCTCTTGCGTTTACAAGTAATCACAATAAGTATTGCAACTACAACACTAAACAACGATGCACCTGCAATGCAATGAATAGATTACCAAACTTTCATGAATATGTTAAATGGTCAAAGAGTATTGAATTATTAATTCGTCTTCAAGAAGATAAAATTCGTGACTAGAAGCTACAAACAAACGATTAACTAGTAAAAAAAGAGTCGGTAAAAAACAGGAATGAAGAGAGAGAAGCTCTGCCTTCATACCTGTTATCCGTTAATGCAATTTAAGCAAAGATAAACTATGTTGTAGGATACTGATAATATACTCAATAATTCAGAGAGTTTACTGGTTGCTAAAAATATTGTTTAACATCACTATTTATAAACAAATAATACAAGTTACAAGTCAATCATAGTTTCAATTTCAATTGTCTTTGCTAAACTCATTTGAATCTATGGAACATCCTCTAGTAATGTTACTGAATTTGTCTCTAACTAATTTGTGGAAGACATATATGAACTTTGTAATGATGCCCTTTTAGGAGAATATAAAAGAGGCCTTGGAGGATATGGCACTGACTGAAGTGGACCTTGTAGCATTTCTATTACTTTACTCATTGATGGCCAATTTGATGGATTCGTTTGAATGCACCATAGACTCACCATAGTAATCTTTCTTATCATATCTTTTTCTTCCTCAGAGGTTGCTAAATCATTTTCAAGGTTATCACTTAACTCAAGATCCTTATAAATCCAATCAGGAAAGTACATTTCACTAGTGTGTGATCCTCCAGTATCGTAGTTCTTTCTCCCCCCTATCATTTCTAGAATCAACATACGGTAACTGTATACATCAGACTTATGAGAAACTCCACCATATGTCCGACTAAATACTTCTGGTGCTATAAATCCTATAGTTCCTCTTGTGCCTAGTATAGACACAACACTATCTTTGTTTTGGCATATTTTTGCTAGTCCAAAATCAGCTATTTTTGGGCAATAATCTACATCCAAAAGAATGTTTTGGGGTTTGATATCAAGATGCAAAATCCTTGAAGTGCATCCTTGGTGCAAGTATTCTAGTCCCCGAGCAATGCCGACAGCAATCTGGTACAATGTGTTCCAATCCAAATTAGAAATAGCACTTGAAAACCCCCTTTTATAGATGAACTTATCTAATGAACCATTAATCACAAATTCATATATCAATGCTCTTTTGTTCTTCTCATAGCAAAAACCCAAAAGTGAAACAATGTTCACATGTGATGTTCTACTAATGCTAGCAACTTCATTTATGAATTCCTCTCCATCTCCCTTGGACTCATTAATTAGTTTCACTGCCACTTGACGACCATCAGGCAAACTTGCTTTGTACACAACACCGTATCGCCCTTGACCTAATTTATCTCTAAACGAGTTTGTGATTCTCTTCACTTCTGCATAACTTTACTGCTTTGGCACCGACAACTTATAAGCTTTTATGAATTCTTGTACATTATCGTCTAGAACTGTTCTTTTTCTCTTGAAGGTCGTCTTTTTTATTAAACCGATATATCTCTTGCGTTTACAAATAATCACAATAAGTATTGCGACTACAACAGTAAACAACGATATACCTGCAATGCAATGAATAGATTACCAAACTTTCATGAACATATATGTTAAATGGTCAAGAAGATAAAATTCTTGACTAGAAGCTAGAAACAAACGATTAACTAGTAGAATATAAGTGTTAGGAAAAGGAAAAACTTGAGAGTAGAAGTAAACAAATTGGAATGTACTCATACCTGCTATCCAAATACGCCTCAGCAAAGTAGCATTTGCTGATTTAGTTGAGCCTCTGCCTAGTGCATCACCAGATTTAAAAACAGTTTCGCGGCCAAGCAAGACATTATGTGTAGTATTTAACTTCACCTTAGATGGAAAATGGGGAATTTGACCAGATAAACTATTATTAGACACATCTAGAAGCTGAAGTTGGGTCAAAATTGTGAGGTCCTGTGGTATTGACCCCGTCAAATGATTACCAGAAAGATTCAAGTTGATCAATCCTGTTAAATTAGCAAATGCAGGAGATATAGTTCCAGTTAAATTCAGCTCACCCATGGTAACGTTAACAACCTTCCCTCTTGTACATGCAATCAATTTAGGGTATGCACAAGGATCTATTGTCCATATAAGTCCTATCAAAACATCAGGATACCCAAAATCTTTGAAGATTGTTAGCAAAGTCGTCATTAGTTTATTGCAAGGCCCAACACAGAAGTAATTATTTTTCAAAGTTGCATTCACACCCTTAGGAAACATTGGTATTGGCCCTTGAAACCAATTGTTATCCAAAGAAACGTTCTTCAAGCTAGAGAGTCCCATCAATGAAGGTGGAACCACACCATAGAAATAATTTGTGTGAAGCTGCAAATCAAAGAGATGTGTACAGTTTGACAAGTCAGGGATAAAACCCTGGAAAAGATTATTGTTAAGCCACACCTGAGACAAGTTCCTCATGGTTGAAATTATCTCAATGGTACCTGAAATACCAGTGTTGTTATTGCCTTGGTTGTTGAGTTTCAAATACTTTATTGAAGATCTAGCAAGAGACTCTGGGAGAGATCCTTTGAGGTTGTTGTGAGAAAGAACTACAGTTTCCAACTTTGGAAAGTTAATGAAGACGTCAGACGGCAAGGGACCTAATAGATTTGTTGCTTGGAAGTCGAGGGTGTGTAGTAGTAGAGAGGCAGGCAAATCATATGTTGGAAATAACCAGGGTATGAGATTCATGTTGTTGCTAAGGTTGAGAGTTGTTAAGGCTGTTAACGTACCGAAGGAACCTTCTGGAACGGAGGTGAAGTTGTTGTGGCCGAGGAGGACGGTTTGGAGCGAGCTGAGATCGGAGAAAGAAGGTATGGGGCCAGTGAGGGAATTGTTGTGGAAATCTATGTGGGTGAGATAAGAGAGGGTGTTGAGATCTGGAGGGAGTGTACCTGTTAGTGAAGATGATGGTAGAGTGATGGAAATGACGCGATTGCTGGTTTGATTATTGCAAACAATGCCATTCCATGTGCAGAAGTGTGTAATGTTAGACCAGCCTGAGGGAGTTGGGCTCACTGCCTTCAGAAGCTTTGAGATATAAACTGCATCGCCTTTATCAGCAGCAATGGCGGCGAAGATGATTGTTGAGAAGATGATGATGATGAAGAAACAAGAAAGAGTAACTTGAGTATGAGGTGCTGCCATCTTCATGTTTGATTAGCACTAGCAGCGCGTAGCAGCAGTAATAGTAGTATTGATGAATTTGGAATGAAGAGAGGAATAATGATACAGATACTCTTAAACTCTCGTCTGATGCTGGGTCCAATTGCAGTCAAGTAGGTAGCTCAGTTGGCGAGCTAAGGGATACCGAAGGAGTGCACCAAAAGAGTGCAAGAAGGAGGTCCCGGGTTCAATCCCCGGAAACTAACATTTCCCCCACCCCACTAACATGCCTATCAAAAAAAATAAAGTGTGATCAACATGGGTCATTAATTAATTAATTAATACTTAGTTGCCATAATTAATTATAAATTATAAAGTGTGATCAACATGGGTCATTAATTAATTAATTAATACTTAGTTGCCATACTATATGTATGTAGTATATTTTAAGAAATATAAATCACATGCAGTGACAGTTGTACTGCATTTCAAGCCTACTTTTCCATTCATACACTAAATATATTTATGTAACCTACCCAAGACTTGTTGGGTCTAGATGGTCAACAAGATTTTGAAGTCAATTTCTGTCCATCATGGATAATGTTCTTTTTTTTCATTAAAAAAAAGAATCTGACTTTGGTGATTTTATCTGTTTAACAATCAAACTGCATTGACTTGTAGATAATCATTCTGTTTCGTGTTATCTAATGGCAGCATTAGTGTTCATTTCCTGTGTCATTAGACTACTACTTATACACGGTCTAGCCGTATCTGTATCAAGATGTAATTGCTTTAAGATTTGAAGATTCTATGACTCTATCAGTAATTTTAGTAAGGAAATCATAATTAGTTGGTTGCAAAATAATAGTAGCTTCAGAAAAGAAAATGCTTGGTGTGTGAAAAACGTGTGCAAGTATACACAGTCACAAACAAGTAGTATAAAAGATCGAACCCACAGGGATTGGATTAACTCTTATATATTGTTATAAAGAAATGCAAATTAGTGCAACTACACTACTCACAATTTTGGTTGAAGTTGAAATGAAAATAAATTAAAGGAAAGCAAGTAAATTGTGCAGGAAATCAGTTGAGAATGATAGTTGAGATGTCTTCATTATCTAAATCACTTTTGAGTGTATTGTGTATTCTTGTGGTGCAGGTGCACTTAGGTGCAGCTGCATCAGTGTGTGCTGGTCAGCTACTTTCTTCAGAGTTTCGTTACAAGCTCTTATGATCCTGTTTTTTTGCGGTAAAGAAAGAAGTAGTCAATTCCTTTCTCGCCCCCTTACAGATAATCCAATTTGCTAAATAAGTACACTCTTGTATCTTAAGATCTCACTACACTACTTGTAAGGACTATGTTAACCTAAGATTAGGTATTAACATGGAATTAACAAACTAACTTCATTAAAACGAGTTTAACAAAAAGCTTTATTAAACACTTATCCTTACTTAGTTCTTGATTTCTAGTTATAAGCCAATTAAGTGAATATAACTCTACTTGTTCTAAGTGATCAACATTAAAACAAGATTAAGAATTTAAACACAAGAACTAGAGTGCTTACACCACTTGAAAACACAATAACTTTCCTCAAAAGATCATTGGAAAGTTAGAACATCCCAACTTAAGAGATTTAGCTCATGACGGGCATAACAAAGCAAATATATATGAATGAATGTTGACTCATCGTCATATGTGTATTGTTGTTCAGTTTTAAAGCCAAAATGCTAGTATTTGGTTGTCTTTTGGTCAACTGTCACGAGGAAATAACATAGATTTCAATTAATATCATTAGGATTGCATTGTAAGTTATTATCCTCTTCTCTAGTGCTTATTGTAAGAGAAAACCTTCAATTTGATGTTTCGTCAACTAGCGAACCAGACAGCTTGCCTAGTGACGCAACGGAGAAAAGAAGAGAAAAATCTGTGCAGTTTCGCGTCGCGACCAGGAAACATCGCGTCGCGAATTCAGGCAAAAACTCTCCCATCGCGTCGCGAACGATTCGCATCGCGTCGCGAACGTCTGCAGATTTGACAGTAATTTAAGTGAAAAATCAGAATTTTTGGGGCATTCTTTTTGGGGGGCAATTTGTTAGCCTGCAATTTCGACAGGCTTCATTTAAAATAGTCAACAGGGTTTGACTTATGCTTTGACAAAGAGAATGGAAGATTTCGACATAGATCAGAAGATTTCGACAGAGATCATGTTCAGGGTAGATTCGACAAGCTTCCAGAAAAACAAAAAAAAACAAGAAAGGAGGAAATGGACGCAAGCTTCGACAGACAGAAGACTGAATAGTCATGCGCTGAAAAGCTGGCAGTTGGTCGAAAAGAGGAGAGGTTACCAATATTTTGATAACTGTTTTTTGGTTAGAAGAGCAGTTTCTGCTTCTTTCACTAAGTATAAATAGCAGTTTCTGAGAAGAAACAAGGGTCACAAAAAATCATATTTTACTTCTCACGCTCTAACTTCCGCATTCAAGAGAAAAATGAGTCAGAGAAACAATGTATGAATTTGTGCACCATTTCCTTTAACTTTAATGCAACTTTAATTTGTTTTCTTTCTTTTTACTTGTTTTTATCATTCAAGTTCTTCTTCTCTGAAATACTCTGATAACTTCACGCAAAGGAATCAGTTATTTCTCTCTTCTTTTCTATTTAAAACGTGAAATCCCTCAAGAACATCATATAAACTATAAACTCTAAGCACAAATGGTCTTAGGATTCACTGGTTGATCCTGCAAGTTAACCAAATTGGAGACCAGCGGTGTTTACCAAAATTCCAAGTAAACAAATTGGCACGCCCAGTGGGACATTTGTGTCAAGTATTAGAGTAATAGTTTAATATAATCCTTTGAAGTTAACTGTGCATGCGCTTAAGAAGTGGTAAATCTCTGTCAGAGATGACACGTTCTAGTGCAAGTTCTTCAAATGCACAAAGTGGGCCTGGAAATGCGTCTGCTAATGATGCTAATCCAGTAACCACCGTGGGAGTAACTGCCCCATTGCCTTCGACAGGCATGGCTGCTGTGATATCTCCTGTGCATAACACTTTATCAACAATGGCCACCACAGTGACCACACAACCTAATGAAATGGTAACTATGCCCCAAACAATGGGAATGTCTAGCCCTTCTATGATTAGCGGGCACATGCCATTTAGTATGCCCATGGTTGGCCGAAATTTCCCTTATGGCATGCCAACTGCCATGATGGTAGGTTTACAAACGAACTCATCAACATACGCAGATAATGTGATGAATAGTGGGTTTTCCCCTACGCATACTTCCCCAGAGGGCATTTATGGTCGAAATGCCCAACCCTCATTAACCACAGCATCTTTGTTGGCCTTGAGGCAACAAATAGATGATGCTAATCATGATATGGTTAATATGTTAACCCAGCAAATTGGTACAGTGTTCAATCCTTTGATACATGAAACCAATATTAGTTATCAAGCATTGGCAACTCAAATGGGTCGAATTGCCGATTTCTTTGGCACCCCTAGAATACAAGATCAGCCAATGCCCCAAGCCCAACCTATGAGGCCTGTCGAAATTCCTTTAGAAAGGCCTAACATTGAGTTGCCTAGAAATCAAGGGCAAACACAAGCTGTCGAACAACCCATACAAAGGTTGGTCGAAAATGCACCCAATGTAGTGTTGGTAAATAGAAATCAAAATGCTGACGAAGTAGTCAGACAAGTACAACAAAATAATTTTGGAGCACAAAATAACATAGCTAATCTTGTCAAAACAATTTTGGCCCAAAATGGCCTTAACTTAGGTATGCAATGGCCAAATTTTGTTTCTCCTTTGTCTGAATATGTTTTACAAAGTGAATTGCCAAGGGGTTGGAAAATCCCTAAGTTCACTAAGTTTGCTGGGGAAACCAGTGAATCCACTGTCGAACGTATTGCTCGTTATTTAACCGAGGCGGGAGACTTGGCCCACAATGAGAATTTAAGAATGAAATTTTTCCCTAATTCTCTAAGAAAGAATGCTTTCACTTGGTTCACTACTTTACCCCCACATTCCATGTTTAATTGGAACCAATTAGAGAAAGTTTTCCACGAGCAATTCTACATGGGACAATGTAAAATTAGTCTTAAAGAATTGGCCAGTGTTCGACGCAAAATGGCTGAATCTGTGGATGATTATCTCAACAGGTTTAGACTCCTCAAAGCAAGGTGCTTCACTCAAGTGCCTGAACATGAGCTAGTCGAAATGGCTGTTGGTGGCTTGGATTATTCCATTAGGAAAAAGCTAGACACTCAACATTTGAGAGACATGGCTCAATTGGCTGATAGAGTTAGGCAAGTCGAAAGTTTGAAAGCTGAAAAATATAGAACTAATAGGTTTTATAATAAAAAAGACAAAGTGGCCTATGTCGAAATTAAAGATGAAGAACAAGAATTCGACATCTCCTATGAGGAAGTCGAAGAAGAGGTCAATGTTGCTGAGTTAAAACCTGGACCTCCATATACTTGTACATTACTAAAACCTTCAAATGGTAAAAATCCTGTCGAACCTAAAAACGACAAATTCGTTGCAAAAACATATACTTTTGATGTTACTAAATGCGACGAAATATTTGACTTGTTAGTTAAGGATGGTCAGATTCTGGTTCCTAAGGGACTGAAAACACCACCATTAGAACAAAAGCAAAAAAGAGGTTTTTGCAAATACCATAATTTTTTGGGTCATAATACTTCTCGTTGTGTTCTTTTCAAGGATTTGGTGCAAAAGGCACTCAATGAAGGAAGGCTGAAATTTGGTGATAAACCAAAGGCACCAATGAAGATTGATGCTGATCCTTTTCCTGATGCTGAGGCAATGTATACTGAGGTGAGCATCAACATGGTCGGAGCCTCTGAAACTGTGCCTAGTAAGGCCAATATGAAAAGAACTACCATAAGTTCAAAGATGGATGTCGAAATGGTCACTGAAGGCCAAGAAGATGACAAAATGAAAGCAGTGTACCCAAAAGCTGAAGAGGAATTGGTTGATTTCCTCAATCGTTGCAAGCTAAGCAACTCAGAAGTGATGCTGTGCCCAAGGTGCAGTGCTGTTTTTGACAAGGAGGCTGCTAAAGAACTTGAAGAGTTCAAACCTCAATTGAAGCGCAAAGGTAAATGGGTGGATAAAAGGCCCAAGTTTGATTTTGCTGATAGGAGAATTCCCTACATGGTTACTTCGACCAAAACTCCTGGAAGAGGAAAGCTGAATACTTATGTTCCTCCTTCTGGTACTCCTGTCGAAAAGTGGGTACATTCTGGTGGAAGAGGCAAAGCCATATACCACACTGGGGGCAATGCTATCCATCGAATTAGGCCACCTAAGCTGGTCGAAGGTAACACAAGTGATGTTAACCAAAACAAGGCAACTGGAATCAAGAAGTATGCCTATAGTAACAACTACAAAGGGAAGAATCCTATGACAAGAACTCAATGGCGAAGGTTTCAACGCCAAAAGAAGGCTGATGCTCTTGCTGCAGGTAAAGCAACAACCTCAAACAAAGGGAAAGGTAAAGAGGTAATCTTACCTTCGACTGAAGTGGTTAGGAAACCAGCTACTGAGAGAATTTTCCCTTCTCTTTCTGAAGTTAAGAAAGGCTTCAAAACAGAAGACCTTAATTTAGAAGAGGAGTTAGATTCTTCCTTTGCTGATTCTGGGTCAGAATATGATGTGCTATGTGGGATCATCTCAATTTTACCAATTGAGTATGATGTGGTTTCTGATGTTAATGATGTCGAAGAAGATTTCGACGAGGAAACTGCATATAAACCCATATGCTACTATGTGTTGAAGAATGGCTGCATTGAAGAGCAACATGCTGTCTTTGAAAGGCCAGATTGTGGCATGATGAACCACCTCAAGCCACTGTTCATTCAAGCCAAGGTCAACAATGTGGGAATCAACAAAGTCCTTGTTGATGGTGGTGCTGCTGTGAATTTGATGCCTCAACATTTGCTAAGAAGAATTGGCAAATGTGACACTGATTTGAGGCCACATAATGTGGTTCTCACAAATTATGAAGGCAAAACTGGCCATTCACTTGGGGCCATTGAAGTCGAATTAGCAGTAGGCAGCATCAAAAGGCCAACTTTGTTTTTGGTAGTACCCTCCAAGGCAAACTACAACTTGCTGCTTGGAAGAGAATGGATACATGGAGTGGGGGCAATCCCTTCGACTGTGCACCAAAGGCTCATTATTTGGAGAGAGGATGGGTTGGTTGAAAACATTGAAGGTGACCAAAGTTATTTCAAGGCTGAAGTGAATACGATCACCAAGAAGACCTTCGACAAGCAACTAGCAAACATCTCTCCATGTTCTTCTTCTAATGCTGGGTTCATTGAGCAAGACAATGTTTTCTCCTCTGTCAACCTTCACCCAAATTATGGTTTCATTTGGGAATGGGAAATCATTGATGAGGAGAATAGACCAAGAGGCTTTGTTAAGCCTACTGGCTGGGATGGACTTTGAAATGATTATAAGGCCCAATGCATGGGAAAGAATTACGGCCTATGTGGCCGAAAACAAAGAAAAAGCTATTCTAGAAACTGAGTTACATCAAATGGTTGCTTTAACCACAGAAGATAATAACAAAGAAATCATGGTCGAAACACAGAGACTTGATGGTGTCTATGATGATGAACCATTAGGATTTGAGAAAGATCCAATGGGTTCGACCAAGAAAATATAGGCACAAGATCCCTTAGAAGAAATTGATTTGGGAGATGGTTCAACAAGAAGACCAACATATATTAGCGCAAAGATCAACAAAGATTTCAAAGTGCAGATTGTCAAATTGCTAGAGGAATACAAAGATTGCTTTGCTTGGGATTACAATGAGATGCAAGGGCTGAAAAGAGAGGTGGTTGAGTTGAAGTTACCTATTCAACCAGAGAAGAGGCCTGTGAAGCAAACACCAAGAAGATTTGCACCAGAAATCATGTCGAAAATGAAAGCGGAAATCGAAAGGCTATTGAAGTGCAAGTTCATCAGAACTGCCAGGTATGTTGATTGGCTTGCTAATATAGTTCCTGTAATTAAGAAAAATGGTACACTTAGGGTTTGCATAGATTTTAGAGATCTAAATAATGCTACTCCCAAAGATCAATACCCAATGCCTGTGGCAGAAATGTTGGTCGATTCAGCGGCTGGTTATGAATATCTAAGCATGCTTGATGGATATTCTGGTTATAACCAAATTTTTATTGCTGAAGAAGACATTCCAAAAACTGCATTTCGATGCCCAGGGGCATTAGGTGTTTATGAGTGGGTAGTGATGCCATTTGGTTTAAAAAATGCCGGTGCTACATATCAAAGAGCTATGAACACTATGTTCCATGATTTTATAGATAATTTTTTGCAAGTCTATATAGATGACATAGTTGTTAAATCTTCATCAGAAAATGGTCATTTAGATCATCTTCGACAATCATTCGAAAGAATGAGAAAATATGGATTGAAAATGAATCCAATCAAATGTGCCTTTTGTGTAAGTGCAGGTGATTTCTTGGGCTTCGTTGTGCACAAAAAAGGCATTGAAATAAATCAAAACAAAACGAAAGCTGTCATGGAAACACAACCTCCTACAACAAAGAAAGAATTACAGTCATTATTAAGAAAGGTCAATTTCCTTAGAAGGTTTATATCAAATCTAAGTGGCAAGACTCAAATATTCTCGCCATTACTTCGACTGAAGAAGGATGATGTTTTCAAGTGGAATGTCGAACATCAAGTAGCTTTCGACGAGATCAAGACATATCTGATGAAGCCTCCTATTTTATTGCCACCTATTAGAAATAAGACAATGAAATTGTATATAGCAGCATCAGAATTGTCAATAGGTAGTATGTTAGCACAAGAGGATGAAAATGGTGTAGAAAGGGCCATATATTACCTCAGTAGGGTTTTAAATGATACTGAAACAAGATATCACCCAATTGAAAAATTGTGTTTATGCTTGTATTTCTCTTGTACCAAGGTAAAGCAATATATTAAGCCTGTTGATGTGTATGTTTATTCCCATTTTGATATTATTAAACATATGCTGTCGAAACCAATCCTACATAGTAGAATAGGCAAATGGGCTTTAGCTTTATCTGAGTATTCATTAACATTCCAACCTCTAAAGGCCATCAAAGGCCAAGTCGTTGCGGATTTCATTGCTGATCATTCAGTAGTCGAATTAGAAATAAAATTTGTGCATCTACGACCTTGGAAATTGTACTTCGATGGCTCTAGCCATAAAAATGGGTCTGGTGTTGGGATGTTAATCATCTCACCTGGAGAGATTCCAACTAAATACAAGTATAAAATCAAAGAAAGTTGCTCCAATAATGAGGCAGAATATGAAGCCTTAGTAGCAGGACTTGAAATTCTGTTAAACTTGGGGGCAAAACAGATCGAAATTAGAGGTGATTCTGAATTAGTAATCAAACAATTAACTAAAGAATACAAGTGCATTAAGGAAAATTTGATTACTTACTTTGTTACTGCCAGTACTTTATTGAAACGTTTCGACAGTGTTGATATTCAACACGTCCCTCGTATTGCAAATCGAGAGGCCAACGATCTGGCACAAATAGCTTCTGGTTATAAAATTTCTAAAGAAGAATTGACAGAGCTAATCGAAATTAAAAATAAGTTAATTTCGACAGCAGTGACACAAGAAACCGTGTCAAGGCAAAAACTTGAGGGGGCAGAGAATTACCCTTTAGTCTTAAGTCAATTACCCCCAAGTGAGAATTTTATTGAAAATTTTAATGAAAATTTTGATGAAGTTTTCGACAAAGGTTATTGTGACAATGTTTTTGAAGTTTTTGCCATTAACAATATGTCAAATGATGATTGGCGAAGACAAATTGTTAACTACTTGGAAAATCCAACAGGGATAACTGATAGAAAAACCAAGTATAGAGCCTTAAGTTATGTGATCATGGGAAATGAGTTGTTTAAGAAAACCCCTGAAGGAGTTTTACTCAAGTGTCTTAGTGAAAATGAGGCATACTTGGCAATATCTAATACTCACAGTGGAACTTGTGGGGCTCACCAAGTAGGTCATAAAATGAAATGGCTCCTATTTCGACAAGGTGTCTATTGGCCGACTATGTTAAAAGATTGCATAGAGTTTGCCAAAGGATGCCAAGAATGTCAAAGGCATGCAGAAATACAACATGTACCTGCAAATGAATTGCATTCTATTGTAAAACCTTGGCCATTCAGGGGATGGGCTTTGGATATAATTGGTGAAATTAAGCCAAACTCGTCGAAAGGCCATCGTTTCATATTAGTAAGAATAGATTATTTCACTAAATGGGTGGAAGCTACTCCTTTAAACAATGTTAATCAAGAAGCAGTGATTAATTTTATTCAAGACCATATATTATATAGATTTGGTGTGCCTGAAACTATCACCACGGACCAAGGTTCAGTGTTTATTGGTCAGAAAATGGTCGAATTTGCTGCCGAAAATGGTTATAAATTGTTAAGCTCGACGCCATATTATGCTCAAGCAAATGGTCAAGTCGAAGCAGCCAATAAAATCATTATTAGTTTAATTAAAAAACATGTTGGGCAAAAACCCAAGAATTGGCATAAGACACAACCAAATTTTATGGGCATGTCGAACGTCTCCCAAAGAGTCAATCAATAGTACTCCTTTTAAACTTGTTTTTGGGCATGATGCAATATAGCCAACAGAAATTTGTCTCCAATCAACTAGGATTCAAAGACAATTTGAAATCCCATCTGATCATTATTGGAATATGATGTTAGATGAATTAGTTGATTTAGATGAAGACAGGCTAAGTGCATTAGATATGCTCACAAGACAAAAAGAAAGAGTAGCTAAGGCCTATAACAAAAGAGTTAAATTGAAGACTTTCGATGTGGGAGATTTAGTTTGGAAAGTTATCTTACCTATGGATAGAAAAGATAAAGTCCTAGGTAAATGGTCCCCAAGTTGGGAAGGACCATTTAAAATTGTACAAGTTTATTCAAACTGCGCATATGAAGTCGAAGAGATTGGCGTTGATGAAAGAATTTTGCGTATAAATGGCAAACACTTGAAAAAGTATAAGCCAACATTGCAAGAAGTTAAAATAACGTTGGAATAAAGATAAAGAAAGCGTAAGTACATGGCATTCAAAAAGAAATCGTGATTGCCATATGAGCATTGTCAGAATTACAAGCAAAACATAAATCATTGTCGAAATTGTCAAAGTATTATGACAGGAAAATGAATCTAAGTTATTACAAAATGACTTTCGATTTCAAGTCATTAAACAAGGCTTTAGCTTTGGAGATCTTCCTGTTGAGGAAATTGCCATCTTTGGTTAGCTTTTCGACAGTGGCATTGCAGCGTTCAAGTGCTTCTAAGTGTTTAAGGCAAATGGTGGCTTCTTTGTCAATCTGGTCCTTAATCATCTCTGCAGGAGTCAAAGACCCCAAGAGGGTTTCTTTCTTCTTTTCCAATTCTTGAATTTTCGACTGCAATCTGGCTATACTCTCTTGATGTGTCTTGATCTCAGCATTGCAATCTTCGACAGCCTTCATATCAGCTTCCGACTTAGTCTTCAAAGAAGCAAAGCTAGCATGAGTGGCATCAACAAGTGCTGTCATTTCTGCCTTGCGTTTCGACTCACGCTCTAGAAGAATGTCTTGATCCCTCTTTTTCTGTATATCTTGAGCAAGTTGCTCGAAAAGAGGCTGGACAGCTAGGACAAAGTCACTAACAGACTCATCAAGGACTTCATCAGCATCAAGTTCAGCCAATTTGTGGAGTAAATTTTTAATCTGAAAAGCAAGTGGAGGATTAGCTTCGATGGTTTGGAAGACATCCCCATCAAGAATTTGGGTGCGTAGTGCTTTGAGGAGAGTCTCCGTCGAAGTGGCTGAAGTGGTAACTCCTGCAGAAAGTGTCGAAACACTTGGTTTGCTGCCACTTGAAGCTCTACTACCAAGTCTTGCTTCCAAAGCTTCAGCTGGATTGTTCTTTTTCATTTCTTCCCATTCTTGGATACTAAGGCTTGCACCAGAAGATAGTACAATGCCTGTCGAAGTTCCATCTTTGGGGGGAGATTCATCTTCATGTTCAGAAAGATCTTCTTCAGCTATTTCTTCCTCTTCTTCATCATCAGGGAAGGAAATACCTTCCTCTTCTTCTTGCTCTTGTTCAGTTGGATTAGTGGGAGAAGGCAGACTTTGTTCCCTTAGTTCGACACCCGTAGGCACATCATCCATGACCACATCTACATTTTCTTGTTCTGGCACAATGGGTGTCGAAATTCCTGCAGTAGTAGGAGCTGGAATTGAAGCAGATTTTGGAGAAGTGATTGGAGCAGCCTGAAAGGTCGAAGCAGGAACAACTGGTTGTGGCATTGTTGTAGACGTTGTTTCAGGGGCCTAGAAGAAGAACAAAGTAAAATAAGACTTAGAGAAAAATAAAGAAAATTGAAGAAATAAAGGAGGTCAGAGTAAAGAGGTTTGTTTACCTTCATTGTATCCCCTTCAACGCGAGAATGCTTGCTAGCGGGATCTTTTGGCTTTCTCTTCAAAACAATACTCTTCTTCTTCTTCAACAGAGGAACCTCATCAGACTGCATGCAACCACAATGTTAGAAAACTTAGCAAGATGAGCTAAGCTAAAAAATAAAAAAAATAAAAAGAAAAATATAAATAACTGATAAACACAAGGGGAAAATTCGACCTCTGTTTCTTCACTGAAAACTTCGACAGATGTTTTCTTTGCCTTTTTGACTGGAAGATTAGGGGTAATCAAAACACCAGGCCTCTTCTTTGATACATCTTGCTTTGATGGTGTTGGTTTTTCTTTTATCACTAGAGGCCTGTTTTCGACACCTTTAAATTTGGTTGGGGCCTTGGTGGTTGTTGTAGTGGTAGTTTTGGTGGTGTGAGAAGACTCACTAGCAGAAGGAGAGATTGGAATAGCTGCACAATTCGACATAAATATGTTAATATATGAAACATGAAATGAAGGAAATAGAACCTAAAACATGTCGAAAGCATCACCTTCTGGTACAGGAAGTATCTCTCGAACATGTTGCAGTTCTAGATGCAAAAAGCCATCGAAAGAGTATAAATACTGTTTAGCCCAAACTACTTTATCAAGCATAGAAGAGTTTGTAGCAAAAAGATTTTTAATATCAGAGCCACATATAAACCACTTTGGAAACGGTGGTCGAAATGCCAAAGGTTTTTCACTAGTTGGCAAAGGTGGAAATCTAAGTTTATCATGCTTAAGTGCAAAAGAATATTTGTCGAAAACATAAATTGGAAAAGTCATTGTTGGAAGTTTTCCAAGAAGTTTTGTTTTTAACATTTGAGCAGCTTGATAAATAGTTTGTCGAAGGTTAAACGGGTTATATACTGTTTCAAAATATTTTTGGAATGCTGTGATCTCTTGAATGTGTGTACCTTTCGACTTCGTCTTCTTTTTCTGCGCAAGAGGAATAGCAGAAATTAGAGTGGCCAACAAAGTAGCTTGATCAACGTCTTTGGATTTCTGAATGTAGTAAGAATCCCACCACTCAAAAAATTCTTTGGTGTAGGAAAAAGTTAAATCATACATGACAGGGTGGAAGTGAGATGGAACTGCGTCGAAACAAGCAACACACTCTTTCCAATCTTTTTCATTATCAGGTTTGATGAAGTCCTTCCTAGATCTGTAGAAAGCACTAGGTCGAAGTTGGCATAAGCCAAATTGCCTAGCTAATAAGCTTGGGTGATAAGAGAAAACACCAAACATGGTTTTCGATTTGCCTGAAGCTATTCTAGTGGACAAGTATTTGGAGGTCAGATATTGCTGCCAAATAGGAATGATTTCTTCGACAGAGGGATTAGGAGAAAGTGGCTCTGTTAACCAAGTTGGTCCACAGGTCCTTGTAGCAAAAGGTGCCATAGAAGGGATGAATTCGACACAACCCATGAAAACTTTGAGAGCTCTTTCAAATAGGGCAATAGGTGTAAGGTTAATTTCCCTGGGCCTTAAGAGAGCAAGTCGAATTCCCTCATTGGTTCTTGTTTCGACCAGAGAAGAGTAGAGGTCAGGGACAAAGAGGTCAAATTCTGACTCAAAAGTGGCAGAGAGACACAATTGAAGAAGCCAAATAAGCCCAGAGACAGAAAAATTCGTGATGTCTTTGACATCTTCAGGAGTCAATTTCTTCAGAATTTGAGTGCCTTGTTGAAGACCTTCATATAGTGTTGCCAAGAGGAGGTGGCTAAGGTTGACATTCTTGCCTTCATGTAGTTCGATTGCTAAGTTAATATACATCTTAGCCACTTGAAGGGAAGAGGAGCAGAAAACATAGTAAGAAAGCCACAATGTGAGGAAAGCAATGTGTTCCTTGTCGGAATCATCATCAGTTTCGACAACGTGGTGATATTTTATGTAGTTCTGGTGAGTGGCTCTTTTAGTGTCGAAATTGAAAGAATATGCATTACCAGTAGTAGAAGGGTCGAAACAATTGCCCAAAGGTTTTAAACCAGTGATGGCAGCAACATCCAAAAGAGTAGGAGAAAGCATGCCACACTTAAGGTGGAGGCTATTAGTGGTAGTGTCCCAGAAGTGAAGGGCAGCTATTAACATGGGTGACTGATACTTCAGCCCATACTTAGATAGCTGAATGAGGTCGAAGATGCCTTGTTTTTTCCAAATGTGAGCCTTTTTCGACTCAATCTTAGCTAACCAGTTCAGGAAAGATTGATGATTGTCACCAGTAGGGGGATTTGATCTAAAAACTCTATTAGGGTTGCTCATAAAGTCCATTACGTGATGTCCTTTTTGAAAAATCCTAGGACTATACTGATAGTAGCTAGGGAAGACCTCCTTAACTTTGTCAGTTTTGTCAAATTGATGAGCAACAGGGCCAAGATAAGCATACTTTGAAGGAAGAGGGAAAGGAATCAATACCTGTGACTCCAAAGTCTTGGTCTCCTCATCCGTTAAACCCTTAGGATCCACTGGTACAAGATGGTAATCAAAAGAAGAAGGTTGATGCGAAGAACTTGCCATTGAAGAAACAGTGCTAAGAGGCGAAGAACGAGAATCAGGAAAACCTCCAAGAAATGCAAGATAAGGCGTAAAATAGAGAGTAATGCGTAAAAAGTGGTTCAAGAAGGTTTGATGGTGATGATAAAAGAAAATGATGCAAGAATCACGCCTAAAAGAAACTGTTTGATGGTGATTTACAGAGATGGTTTCAATGGAAAACGGAAAGAAGAAGATGAAGAGCTTGAAGAGTGAAGAGAGAAGTGGAAAAGGTTTTATAGAAGGTCGTGGAGATGGGACAGTTACTGAAAAGCAGAACGTGGAAGACCACGTGGCACACCATTATAGGAATTGCGCCAACAACATTTAATAATGATGACATCAGGTAGGAGAGATATTTCGATCAAGTGTAAAACCTATTTCGACATTGAATTCAAAAATACTCTTTTTTCTTCCTTTGCCTTAAACTCAGTCAAAAAAAAAAGCATTTTTGGGGGGCAATTTGTTAGCCTGCAATTTCAACAAGCTTCATTTAAAATAGTCAACAGGGTTTGACTTATGCTTTGACAAAGAGAATGGAAGATTTCGACATAGATCAGAAGATTTCGACAGAGATCATGTTCAGGGTAGATTCGACAAGCTTCCAGAAAAACAAAAAAAAACAAGAAAGGAGGAAATGGACGCAAGCTTCGACAGACAGAAGACTGAATAGTCATGCGCTGAAAAGCTGGCAGTTGGTCGAAAAGAGGAGAGGTTACCAATATTTTGATAACTGTTTTTTGGTTAGAAGAGCAGTTTCTGCTTCTTTCACTAAGTATAAATAGCAGTTTCTGAGAAGAAACAAGGGTCACAAAAAATCATATTTTACTTCTCACGCTCTAACTTCCGCATTCAAGAGAAAAATGAGTCAGAGAAACAATGTATGAATTTGTGCACCATTTCCTTTAACTTTAATGCAACTTTAATTTGTTTTCTTTCTTTTTACTTGTTTTTATCATTCAAGTTCTTCTTCTCTGAAATACTCTGATAACTTCGCGCGAAGGAATCTGTTATTTCTCTCTTCTTTTCTATTTAAAACGTGAAATCCCTCAAGAACATCATAATAAACTATAAACTCTAAGCACAAATGGTCTTAGGATTCACTGGTTGATCCTGCAAGTTAACAAAATTGGAGACCAGCGGTGTTTACCAAAATCCCAAGTAAACAAGGCGGAAATAGGGTTTTGGAACTGCGAAAAAGAGCAAGATTTGGAGCTTCTCTACACTTGGGAACAAGGAATTGAAGGATCCAATGAACTCCTCTTTGTGTAACTTCTCTTTTACTTTGTCTTTCAATACTTTGAACATGAGTAGCTAATTCTCTTAGGGTTAGGAAGAGATGAATCTCTCCAAAACTATCATGTGATTCCATTGTTATGGTCAATACAATTTACTTATCCTTTTAAATTTGCCTTTACCTCCGTTCTTATTGCTTTACAATAATTATTGTTGTTGTAATGAATTAGGGTTTACTTTCACCATTACCATTGGGAGATGGGTTATGTTTTCCGGATATTGGGGTTTAAGGTCATGAGTGTGATGATCATAGGAATATGAGATTATTATCATGAATTTCGTTAATTCTACGTGTTTAATGCTTTGTTTAGTGGTGATACACTTAAGGAATTAGGGTTTCCCATTAGATAAAAGGGGTTTTGAGGCAAGGGATTGTCCTTAATCTGTAATAGTTGAATTGAATCTTTTATGTGGGTAATTAAATTGGAGTTGATCGATGGTATTGTGCATGATAGTGTAGGGGAGAGGATTCGTTTCCTAACCACTTTTACTCTCGCATTTTATTCTCACATTTAATCTTTTTCGGTTACTATCTATCACTCCTTATTTTCAACATTTTAGTAATTAATTAATTAAATTGATAATTAATCGCAATCCCTGAGTTCGACACTCGGTCTTACCGTTTTAATATTACTTTCAGCGTTTCGGTACACTTGCCGAAAAGTTAACAATGAAAACATGTTGCAATGAAGGAAAGTACAAGAGAATTCAAAAGAGTAAGAATTACAACAATTGAAAGACTCTTGCATATATTTGCTTATAACCAATTTCTTGCACCTATTAGCTCTTTGAAGAAGTGGAGAGAGAAGTTGTCAATTTCTTCTCACCTTCCTCTCAAACTAACACTAAGAAAATGTAAAAAAAACTACAAGAAAATAAACTTGAAACTATAAAAAACTAAGATGAAAAGAACAAGAAAAAGATTATTTAAGTCTATGATATATATCTTTTCAAGTGAAGAGTTGAGTCCTATTTATAGCCTTTGGAGATTTCCTTCATGTGGGGGTTTCCTTGATGATTAAGCTAACCAAAGGGTGTTAACCATGGTTACTTTTCAGAAGATGGAGATAAGCTTTTGATTCCCATACTCAACCTTAAAGGGAGGTCCAATAGGAAGTAGCCATATGTCTTTTGTGAATGATTATTCATGATGGTCTTCCATTGTAAGCGCCTCCTTTTGCAAGTGGCCTTGTGCCTCCATGTGACTCAGAAGCAAGCAGCAAGCCAACTAAGCATTATAGCAATGGTAAGAATTGAGGTGCTTCCAATGTGGGGTTGTGAGCTGCTTCGGTGCAGGAAGGTGCAGTTGCACCAACTTCCCTTCAGGTGCAGTTGCACCTAGTACAGATGCACTAAACTACAGCTGTACTGAACAAACACATCAAACATACCAATATACATGTAAAATGCTAAGTTATGGACATCTTTCATTTTAAAACCATAAATGTTGTTATTTTATTTATACTACTATATTTAGCACATTTTATACTTAGTTTTAAACAATTATCTAAGTTTAGATACATGAATAACTCTATATAAAATAGAGTTATCAATGCTCAGCAGCAGAACTGCTTTCATGCCTATCCATATATGCATAAGACCAATTAATTCATTTTGTTTCTTTATTATGAAGGAAGGAACATAGGTCTTATGTTTTTTTTGAAGTAAAACTGTGTAAACTGAATAATGCTTTCATTGATTGATCAATCCTATTACCAGATAACAGTTGTGTTCATATAGCTGAATGTACAAAGTCAAAACGGCTAGTAAATAGTAACTGATAGCTACTAAGATTACCACAGAAAACTAACTAACATATCTAGCCTAACAAAAATAACTAACAGTAAGTATATAACTGCCATAACCAAATAACAAATTCATAACAGAAATATCGAAAGCCCCCTCAACCTGGAGAGTGAATTGGTTTAACTCCCAGCTCGGAAATGAGATTTTTGAATAGCAGGATCTAGTGCTTGGAAATATTTGATTTGATAGACCCTCTTATATCCAATAGAAACTTTACAAGAAGGTAGATCAGTGATTATCCAAGTTTTGTTGATGTGTAATTAAAACTCAAGTTCATTTTACCCATTACAAATGCATGAATTAAGAGTTACATTAAGGTTAACCAAAGTACATACAAAGTGTTATACAAATACAAAAATTAAGAGTTACATTAAAATCACAGTTTTAATAGTCTTTGTTGAACTCATTTGATTCTATGGAACATCCTCTTGTATTGTTATTGAACTTGTCTCTAACAAATTGCTGGAAGACATCAGTAAACTTTGTAATGGTGCTCTTTGAGGAGAATATAAAACAGGCCTTGGAGGATAAGGCACTGACTGAAGTGGACCTTGTAGCATTTCTATTACTTTGCTCATTGATGGTCTATCTAACGGATTTGTTTGAATGCACCATAGACTCACCATCGTAATCTTTCTTATCATATCTCTTTCTTCCTCAGAGGTTGCTAAATCATTATTGAGGTTATCACTTAGTTCAAGATCCTTATAAATCCAATCTGGAAAGTACATTTCACTAGTGTGTGATCCTCCAGTATCATAATTCTTTCTCCCCCCAATCACTTCTAGAATCAACATGCCGTAACTGTATACATCAGACTTATGAGAAACTCCACCGTATGTTCGACTAAATATTTCTGGTGCTATGAATCCTATAGTTCCTCTCATGCCTTGTAAGGACACAATACTATCTTTTTTTTGGCATATTTTAGCTAGTCCAAAGTCAGCTATTTTTGGGCAGAAATCTTCATCCAAAAGAATGTTTTGGGGTTTGATATCAAGATGTAGAATCCTTGAAGTGCACCCTTGATGCAAGTATTCAAGTCCTCGAGCAATGCCAACAGCAATTTGGTACAATGTATTCCAATCCAAATCAGAAATAGCACTTGAAAACCCGCTTCTATAGATAAACTTATCCAATGAACCATTAACCACAAATTCATATATCAATGCTCTTTTGTTCTTCTCATAGCAAAAACCCAAAAGTGAGACAATGTTCACATGTGATGTTCTACTAATGCTAGCAACTTCATTTATGAATTCTTCTCCATCTCCCTTGGACTCATTGATTAGTTTCACGGCCACTTGACGACCATCAGGCAAGCTTGCTTTGTAGACAACACCATACCCTCCTTGACCTAATTTATCTCGAAACGAGTTTGTGATTCTCTTCACTTCGGCATAACTATATTGCTTTGGCATTGACAACTTATAGGCTTTTATGAATTCTTGGACATTGTCGTCAAGAAGTGTTTTTGTTTTCTTGAAGATCTTTTTCTGTACTAAACCAAGACATCTCCTACAGTTACAAACAATGACAATAAGTATTGCCACTACAACACTAAACAGCAATGCACCTGCAAGCTTGAAAAAAGTGATGAACAATTATGAACCATAATTTATATTATCCTATTATGACAATAAATAAAAGGAGGAAGGTTACTAAAGATAAAACAAGCAACTTAAATTATCAAATATAAGATAATTTGTTTATTCCATCTACTAGCAATGAGTAATTTACCATGCTTTCATGAATATGTGAAATGGTCATAGAGTAGGCATACCTGCTATCCAAATACGCTTAAGTACAGAGGCATTCATTCTTTCGTGCCCAAGCAAAACATTACCCGTTGTATTTAACTTCACCTTGGATGAAAATTTAGGAATTTGTCCAGATAAATTATTATTAGAAACATCAAGAAGCTTGAGATGGGATAAATTTGTGAGACTATCTGGTATTGAGCCCATCAAATTATTGCCAGAAAGAGTCAAATTAACCAATTGTGTTAAATTGGCAAATGCAGGAGATATAGTACCATTTAAATCTTTGCCCTCCAAAGAAAAAGAAACAACCTCCCCACTTATTGTACACCCAATGATCCATCTCAAGTCACAAGGATCTTCTTGCCAATGCAAAATGTCGGGATACTCAAAAGCTTCAATTATTACAAGCAAAGCTGTGGTCGTTGGATCGCAAGTGCCAACACAAAAGGAGTTGTTCTCCCAAGTTGCACTCACACCTTTGCGAAACACAGGTTCTGGCCCTTGAAGCCAATTGTCATCCAAGGAACCTTCTTCAAGCTAGAAAGACTCATCAACGAATGTGGAACCACACCAAATAATTCATTTGTGTGTAGCTGCAGATCAAACAAATGTGTGCAGTTTGACAAGTCTGGAATAACACCCCAAAGCATGTTCTTGTTAAGCCATGCCTGAGACAAGTTTTGCATGGTTGAAATCACTTGAATGGAACCTCTGAAAGGAATACCACCCTGGTCATTGAGCTTCAAATACTTTACTGCAGATCTTCCAAGAGATTCTGGAAGATGTCCGGTGAAGTTGTTGTGAGAAAGAACGAGAGTTTCTAAACTTGGAATCCAATCTAACATATCTGGCGGTAAAGAACCTATCATATTGGTTGCTTGAAGATCAAGGGTGTGCAGAAACCAAGAATATTGCCAACTTAATTCAGAGGGAAATAACCAGGGCATGAGATTCATGTTATGGCTAAGGTTGAGGTTTCTTAAATCATATAACTCGCTGAAGCAACCGTATGGGATGGAGTTGAAGTTGTTGTGACCGAGGAGGATGGTTTGGAGCGAGGTGAGGTAGGAGAGAGAAGGAATGGGACCAGTGAGGGAATTGTTGTGGAGATCTATGTGGGTGAGATTGGTGAGGGTGTTGAGATCTGAAGGAAGTGTACCTGTTAGTGAAGATGATGATAGAGTGATGGAAATGACACGATTACTGGTTTGATTGCAAAAGATGCCGTTCCATTTGCAGAAGTGTGTATTGTTAGACCAGCCTGAAGGAGTTGGAGTGAGTGCCGTCATAAGCTTTGACATATAAACTACATCGTCTTCTTCAGCAGCATTGGCGGCGAAGATGATTGTTGAGAAGATGAAGATGATGAAGAAACGAGAAAGAGTAACTTGAGTGTGGAGTGTTGCCATCTTCATGTGTAATTAGCACCAGTAGAGTAGTATTATGATGAATTTTGAAGTAGATTTACTGCTCAACTTCATTCTCAGAGGAGGAAGAATTAAGGGATAATAATACATACTAATACTGCAGCGCGTGACAATGATTAAACAAACGACCTCTTGGTGCTGCTGGGTCAAATTGTAATCAATGAATCAAAAATGTTTCGGTCTACGCATAATAATGTATTGTCCTGTCCATCCAAGGAAAAGTAAAAAACAGTTTGGACAAGTATGTGACTTGTCAAATTGAATGCACTAAATGCATGAGGAAATTTTTCCTCACCTCAGTAGAGCTATGTATATTCATATTGCTTGCTAACTCCAACTTTCGGTGCAACCAAATTTGACAGTGTTGGGCATTCAAACATATTCACACACCTTTTTACTGTAGAGGTCAAATTAGAAAAAGAGAGAGGTGAGAGAAAAATAGAGTACCCAGTAAATCTTCAGAGTGTGAGAAAAATACACTGGGATGGATATCATCTCGATAACTCTTTGGTGTTGCAAAAATGCAGTATTTGAATTGATTTAACTCTCACGAGAAACACTATTTTGTATCTTTTGTACGTGAAAAAGTTGACAGAATATTATAATATTCTTTAATATAGTGAAATTTTTTTCGGAGTTTGTCTCGTGGGTTTTTCTCTCAACATTAGAGAGTTTTCCACGTTAAATATTGGTGGTCAAATTTTTTTACTGCTACCACTATGCTGCAAGATCCGATTTTGAGGGTTTTGGAATATTTAATTTACACTCATATTACACTTGAGCCTAACAAGTGGTATCAAAGCTCATGTTAGAGCTCGATATTATAGTGTAAATTAAATGGAAGAGAACCCTGTTACAATGATCACACTCACTTTTACAAACTACTCCATTTGTAGGCTGTGGCTAAAGTATATGTATATGTATATTATAAAGAATATAAATCACCGACAATGACTTGTGTCGGCATGGTCAACAAGATTCTGAAGTCAAATTCTGTTGTCTATCATTGGCATCAATTTAAAAAAGACATGCATGAATAAGCTGAGTTCTTGATGCAATATTAGTCTAATACTTATATACGGTCTAGTTGTATCTGTATCAAGATGTAATTGCATTAAGAATGAATATTCAATCAGTAACTTTAATAAGGAAATGATATATAATTAGTTAGTTGTAAAATAGTAACAGCTTCAGAAAAGAAAATGCTCAGCAGAACTGCTTTCATGCCTATCCTTATATGCATAAGACTAATTAATTCATTTTGTTACGTTATTATGAAGGATTCAAGGAAGCAACAGAGGTCTTATGTGTTTTTTGAAGTAAAACTGTGTAAACTCAATAATGCTTTCATTGATTGATTAATCCTGATACGAGATAGAAGCTGTCCACATATAGCTCAAGGTACAAAATGGCTAGTAAGTAGTAACTGATAGCTACCAGATTTCAATAGAAAATTAACTAACATAATCTAGCCTAACAAAAATAACTAGCAGTTACTACTTTTTTTTGCAGCAACTAACAATAACTATATAACTGAAAATCTACAAAGTGATGAAAAATTATATCACTAAAATTTTGTGTGCAAGAGTCTCTGCAAGAGATTGTAAGCAACAGTGAATATGAGTAATGAGAACTAGGTTAATAGATGCTGAAATAAAGGGATAAATGCTCCGTGAGTGGAGAGGACTCTTAGCAAAATTGCTCAAATGATTGCTTGTCCTTTATTTCATCATAGATCCAGTACATATAGGAATAATCAAGGACTGACAGGTGTCCAATTCAATAAGACAAAATAACAGCTAATATCTAGGACAATGGCCACTAGAAGGTTCTGGAATTTATTCAATTGCTCCTACTAGACAAGCAAGGAATTGAACAATCAAACATGATTGTTAAGCCATTTGGGCCTAACCCGGCTCCTCTTGGCTTTTCTCTTGGAAATGGGCTCATTCAAGTCATCATAAGGATCCTCCAAGTTATCATCTTCCTCCTCAATAGCTGGGTCCATAACATTCCTTTCCCCTTCCACACTAACCTTGTCCTCAAGGTTCATAGTAGGATAGTTCTTCTTCATCTCAGACATCAGTTCCCAAGTAGTATCCTCTGGACTCAGTCCTTCCCATTGTATCAGCACTCTCTGTTCTTGAGTCTCCTCATCCAGTTTCCAGTCTAGAGCAGCAAGAGGTTTGATCACAGGCTGATTATTGAGAGCTTCTGAGGGTAAATCCAGCAGTGGAGCATCAGTTTTATAACAGTGTTTTAATTGAGACACATGGAAAACTGGGTGTATTTTGCTGGTTTTTGGCAGCTCCAGCTCAAAGGCTACTTCTCCAACAGCTTTCAGCAATTTATATGGTCCATAATAACGTTTAGAAATCTTCTGCACACGCTCTCCAGCAACAGACCTCTGTCTGTATGGTCTCAGTTTCACATAAACCAGGTCACCTTCTTTAAAAGGATGTGGCTTCCTATGCTTGTCTGCAAAGTGCTTCATGGTTTCTTGGGCCTTCTCTAGTTTCTTCCTCAAAATTTCCAGAATACTATCTCTTGTAACCAGTTCAGAATCCACCGCTTCCACCTGACTTGTACCAGCTAGGTATTGTGGTAATGAAGGAGGTTCCTTGCCATACACAATTTGAAAAGGAGTGTATCCAGTGGCAGTGGAGATATCTGCCCAGTGGAGATATTTGCCCCATGACTGTGGTTGGTTGTGAGCAAAGCATCTGAGATATTGTTGAAGTGCTTTGTTGACTATCTCAGTCTGCCCATCACTCTGAGGGTGGTATGCTGTTGACATTCTGAGTTTGGTGCCACTAAGTTTGAAGAGTTCTCTCCAAAACTTACTCAAGAAGATTGGATCCCTGTCTGATACGATACTTTTGGGCATGCCATGATGTTTACAAATCATTCTAGCAAATAAATCAGCAACTTTGCTAGCAGTGAAGTTAGTGGGTAGCATGCCAAAATGAGCAGCCTTAGAAAAACGATCTACAACTACTAAAATTACAGTATTGTTTTGGAAAGAAGGGAGCCCCACAATAAAATCAAGTGATATGTCTTCCCATACCCCATCAGGAATTGGTAATGGCTGCAACAGACCATATGGTGGGTGTGTGGGGTGTTTGGTGTGCTGACAAATATCACAGGTTCTGACAAATTCAGTTACATCATGTTTCATACCCTCCCAAAATACATTTTCTTTCAAACGTCCAAGTGTCTTTTGAATCCCACTATGACCACCCACTTGAGAAGAATGAAATTCTTCCAGTAACAGTGACTTGAAAGGAGAATTTTGAGGAATATAAATTTTACCTTTGAAGTACAGCAGGTCCTTGATGACTCTGAAATCTGGAAATGCCTCTGGTGTAGCATGAATTTTAGCCAGCAACTCCTGAAACTGAGTGTCTTGTTGCAGAGAGGCACGCAGTTGCTGAACGAAATCCCAGTGAAGCACAGTAATGGCCAAGCAAGTGATAGCAGTCTCATGTGCTCTGGAAAGTGCATCAGCTACCCTATTTTGTGTTCCTGGCTTGTACACTATCTCATATGTGTAACCTAGCAGTTTAGCTAAGTAGAACTGTTGTTCAGGGGTTTGTATCACCTGTGTCATGAGTTCCCTTAGGCTCCTTTGGTCTGTATGGATGATAAATTTCCTCCCAAGCAAGTAGGTTCTCCACTTTTTTACTGCAGATGTAATGGCACATAATTCCCTCACATAAGTGGATGAATTCAGAAGTTTAGCACAAAACTTCCTGCTGTAATAACAGATAGGGTGACCCTTTTGGCAAAGCACAGCTCCCATGCCTAAGCCAGAGGCATCAGTCTCTAGGATGAAGGATTCCTCAAAGTCAGGTAATGCCAGCACTGGTGCTACAGACATGGCTTCTTTGAGGTGATCAAATGCTGCTTGTGCCTGTGGAGACCAATTGAAAGCCTCTTTTTTTAACAAATCAGTGAGAGGTGATGCAATTGAAGCATAGTTTTTAACAAACTTGCGATAAAAACCTGTTAAGCCCAAAAAACCCCTGAGTTGTTTCACAGATTGAGGGCAAGGCCAGTCAGTCATTGCCTTGATCTTTTCTGGATCAGGCCCTACCCCCTGATTAGAGACAATGTGTCCAAGGTAGGAGATGGAGGGTTGGCCAAAAGTGCACTTGGATAATTTAAGGAAGAATTGGTGATCCGATAGGCTCTGAAACACAATCTCCAAGTGCTTGATGTGGTCTTCAAGTGTCTTGCTGTAGACTAGAATGTCATCAAAGAAGACTATAACAAACTGTCTCAAGTGTGGCTTGAATAGCTGGTTCATAGTAGTTTGGAAGGTGGATGGGGCATTACACAAGCCAAAAGGCATTACAAGGAATTCGTAATGGCCTTGGTGTGTTCTAAAAGCTGTTTTGTCAATGTCTGTGGTAGCCATTCTGATTTGGTGATACCCTGAGCGAAGATCTAGCTTTGAAAACCAGTGAGTGCCATGTAATTCATCCAATAGTTCATCTATTGCAGGAATAGGGAATCTGTCTTTCACTGTAATAGTGTTCAAGGCCCTGTAATCAACACAAAAACGCCAGGAGCCATCTTTCTTACGCACCAGAAGAACTGGTGATGAGAAAGCACTGGAACTAGGCTGGATTATCCCTTGGCCAAGCATTTCATTGATCTGTTTCTCTATCTCATTCTTTTGGAATTGCGGGTAACGATATGGTCTCACATTCACAGGGTTAGAACCAGCCAGAAGAGGGATGTGGTGATCAGTGCTGCGTGGGGGAGGCAGTGTAGATGGTTGAGCAAAGAGGGTGGAGTATTTGGTCAGTAGGGACCTAATTTCAGGTGGTGTGTTTTGGTCACTGTTTGGTGGCTGCTGGTTTTGTGTAGGTGAGAGATGGATTTGTAGGCAAGTGTCAATGGCATTGGTGGAGATGAGTCTTTTGAATTGGTGAAATGAGGCTTCTGTAGGGCAAGACATGGGCAGGCCAGTGAGGGTAATGATGTTGCCCTGTTCACAGAAGGACATGGTGAGTTTGTCATAATCAGTGAGGGTAGGTCCAAGGGTTTTAAGCCACTGCACACCAAGGACCATCTCAGCCCCACTTAGTGGCAACACATAGAGGTCTACTAAGAATGAATGGTTGTCTATTGTGAGTTTAATGTCATGACATATGTATGAGCAGTTTAATTCCTCACCATTGCCTACAAGGACTTGGAATTCTTTTGATGGTGTCATTGGTAGGTGAAGCTGTTTGGCTACTCTTAGTTGAATAAAATTATGGGTGCTGCCACTGTCAATGAGAATAGTGAGGGAGTGATTATTTATGGATCCTAAAATGCGAAGTGTTTGAGGAATTGTGTGGCCCAAAAGGGCATGGTAGCTGATTTGTGGGACTAGGTCTGCAGTGGTGTTTCCTGGTTGTGTCTCAGTGGTGGGTGTTTGTAGTATTGCAGCCATTGAGTCAGGGGGATTATCAGGTTGGTCTGGTTCAGCTATGAGGATAAAGAATTGTCTTTTACAACAGTGACCGGGTTGAAATCGTTCATCGCAGTTGTAACAAAGCCCTTTCTCTCGGCGGGCTTGTAGTTCAGCAGGTGATAGGCGTTTAATGTGTGGTTGTTTAGGGGTGTTGGCTGGTGGATTAGGGTTTGTGGATAATGCTGGCCGAGAGCTAGAAGATTTGGAATTAGGGTTTGTAGGGTTTTCTTTGTTATTGTTTTCAGATTTTCGAAATGAAGAATGTGAGACCTTATCAGTTAATTTCTCCTCTTGGAGTTTCGCAAGACTAATAGCATGAGAAAGAGAAATAGGTTGAAAAGCTTGTACCTCGCGACGAATCTCAGGCTTGAGTCCAGAGATGAAGCAGCTCAAGAAGAACTGGGGAGGAAGACCGTTGATGCGATTCGCCAAAGCTTCGAAGGCATTCTGATAATCTTTCACGGTGGTGGTCTGGCACAGCTTGAAAAGCGCTCCTTTGGGATCCTCATAGTGTGACGGCGCAAAACGCAACTCCAAGGCGTGAATGAAGGCCGACCAGGAATGGAGTTGACCATTGGAATACATCCATTGGAACCAAGTAAGAGCGTCGCCCTCCATGTAGAAAGAGGCGAGGCTGAGACGTTGTTCCTCGGGTGTGCGGTGGAACTCGAAAAACTGGTTGATTTTGAAGATCCAGCCAAGGGGTTCTGTACCGTCAAATCTGGGAATGTCGAGCTTAATCGTGGTCGGAGAGAAGCCATGGTTGGTCAGTGGCTGGTTGTTGAAGGGTGGAAACCCTGGCGGCGGTTCAATGCGGTGACGAAGTTGGTTAAGCTCGGTGGTGATAGTGGTGAGACTTGTGTTGAATGCTTCCTGGGTCTGACGAATTTCGTTCTGGAAATCTTGTTGGTTTTGGAGAAGTTGGTTGAGTGTGTTAGCCAAATCTGGTGGTGGTTGAGAGGTCATGATCAATGAAAGCACCAATTGTAAGCAACAGTGAATATGAGTAATGAGAACTAGGTTAATAGATGCTGAAATAAAGGGATAAATGCTCCGTGAGTGGAGAGGACTCTTAGCAAAATTGCTCAAATGATTGCTTGTCCTTTATTTCATCATAGATCCAGTACATATAGGAATAATCAAGGACTGACAGGTGTCCAATTCAATAAGACAAAATAACAGCTAATATCTAGGACAGTGGCCACTAGAAGGTTCTGGAATTTATTCAATTGCTCCTACTAGACAAGCAAGGAATTGAATAATCAAACATGATTGTTAAGCCATTTGGGCCTAACCCGGCTCCTCTTGGCTTTTCTCTTGGAAATGGGCTCATTCAAGTCATCATAAGGATCCTCCAAGTTATCATCTTCCTCCTCAATAGCTGGGTCCATAACAGAGAAGCTCCATCTGTGTCTTTAAACTTCTGCAATCAATCTAGGAGCTCTTGAACTTTTGAGTCTTGGCCGAAGTAATTTTTTGTTTTCTCTGAAGCTAATTCTGAACTTTATTCATCTGGTATGTGGCTTTTTTTTCATCCTTGGTAATCTTAGCTCAGTGGGATCTGCTTCTGGGATTGAATTTTTGCATTCAATGTTTTCTTTAATTTTAAGACCCTTTCTTCTTTTCCTTTGATGATAAGACCCACTGGATGTTCAACATAGATATCCTCCTCAAGATATCCATTTAGAAATGTTAATTTCACATCAAGCTGAAACAATGTGCTCTAGTTCTCCATTAAGTTGTTTTAATAGAGAAAAATTAATAGCCCCAAATATGTCACTTAAAACAAATATAAAAATTTGGAACTCCTAAACAAAATAAAATTATGATCTCCAAAAAGTGATTATTTACTGATTACAAATGGATGAATAGGTATTGAAGTTCAACCAAAGTAAATACAAAGTAGTATTCAAATACAAATGGTAGGAGTTATATTATAATTACATTTTCAATTGTCTTTGTTGAACTCATTTGATTCTTTTTTTTTTATAAGTAAACTCATTTGATTCTATGGAACATCCTCATGTAATGTTATTGAATTTGTCTCTAATAAATTGCTAGAAGACATATAAGAACTTTGTAATGATGCTCTTTTAGGAGAATATAAAACAGGCATTGGAGATATGACACAGACCGAAGTGGATATTGAAGCATTTCTATTACTTTGCTCATTGATGGTCTATCTAGTGGATTTGTTTGAATGCACCATAGACTCACCATAGTAATCTTTCTTATCATATCTTTTTCTTCCTCAGAGGTTGCTAAATCATTTTTTAGATTATAACTTAGTTCAATATCCTTATAAATCCATTCAGGTAAGTACATTTCACTAGTGTGTGATCCTCCAGTATTATAATTCTTTCTTCCTCCTATCATTTCTAGAATCAACATGTCGTAACTGTATACATCAGATTTATGAGAAACTCCTCTAAATGTTCGGCTAAATACTTCTGGTGCTATGAATCGTGTTGTTCCTCTTGTGCCTAGTATAGACAAAATACTATCCTTCTTTTGGCATATTTTAGCTAGTCCAAAATCAGATATTTTTGGGAAAAAATCTTCATCGAAAAGAATGTTTTGGGGTTTGATATCAACATGTAAGATCCTCGAAATACATCATTGGTGCAAGTATTCTAGTCCTCGAGCAATGCCAATTGCAATTCGGTATAACGTATTCCAATCCAAACTAGAAATAGCACTTGGGAACCCACTTCTATAAATAAATTTAACCATGAACCATTAACCACGAATTTATATATCAATGCTCTTTTGTTCTTCTCATAGCAAAAACCCAAAAGTAGACACATGTGATGTTCTACTAATGCTATAAATTCCCATTCATCTCCCTTGGACTCATTGATTAGTTTCACTGCCACTTGACGACCATCGACCAAGCTTGCTTTGTAGATAACACCATATCCTCCTTGACCTAATTTATCTCGAAACGAGTTTGTGAGTCTCTTCACTTCCGCATAACTATATTGCTTTGGCATTGACAACTTATATACTTTTATGAATTTTATGAATTCTTGGACATTATCGTCTCGAAGTGTTATTGTTTTCTTGAAGATCCTGTGTTGTACTAAACCAACATATCTCTTGCATTTACAAATAATCACAACAAGTATTGCCACTGGAACACTAAATAGTGATGCACCTGCAAGTTTGCATAAAAGCGATGAACCATTATAAACAATATTTTTTATCCACCAAAAATATTATTACAAAAAAATATATAGATTACAAAAGGAAAATTTGATTATAAACAATAATTTATTTTATCCTTTTACAAAAAAATGGGAAGAAGGTTACTAAAGATAAAATAAGCAACTCAAATTATCAAATATAGATATAAGATATTCATGTATTCCATCGAGTAAAGTTTAAAATACATGTCTCAAATTACTTTTAAAGTGAAGGAAAAATATTTTATAAATTTGAAATTGTTTTTATTGGACATCTTGTGGTTCAAAACTTTGTGTAGTAATAGACAAGCAAACAAGGCTATGAAATGTGATTTCTATATTTGAAAGGCGGGAGAAGATTGATTGTAACACTAAAACTGTGTATGGATGAGTGCACAATAAAACAATTGTCATTGTGGTTTGTCTTGATAAAAATTGTTAGAGTAAGTGAACAATTAGCGATGAATAAATTACCAAGCTTTCACGAATATGTGAAATTGTCAAAGAGTAGTGAATTAATGGTCCATCTTCAAGTAGATATTATTGACTAGAAGTTACAAACTAACGACTAACCTGCATATAATATTATTGCTCTTTTAGATGGACCTCCACTTAGTGCTTCATAACCTGCATATAATACTATCATTCTTTTGGCATATTTTAGTTAGTCCAAAATCAGCTATTTTTGGGTAGAAATCTTCATCCAAAAGAATGTTTTGTGGTTTGATATCAAGATGTAAAATCCTTGAAGTACATCCTTGATGCAAATATTCTAGTCCTCGAGCAATGCCGACGACAATTTGGTACAATGTGTTCCAATCCAAATTAGAAATAGCACTTGGAAACCCCTTTCTATAGATGAACTTGTCCAATGAACCATTAATCACGAATTCATATATCAGGGCCCTTTTGTTCTTCTCATAACAAAAACCCAAAAGTGAGACAATGTTCACATGTGATATTCTACTAATGCTAGCAACTTCATTTATGAATTCTTCTCCTTCTCCCTTGGACTCATTGATTAGTTTCACTGCCACTTGACGACCATCGGGCAAGGTTGCTTTGTAGACGACACCATATCCTCCTTGACCTAATTTATCTCGAAACGAGTTTGTGATTCTCTTAACTTCTGCATAACTATACTGCTTTGGCATCGACAACTTATAAGCTTTTATGAATTCCTGGACATTGTCTTCTTATCTAAAGTAAAACTGTGTAAACTGAATAATGCTTTCATTGATTGATCAATCCTATTACGAGATAACAGTTGTGTTCATATAGCTGAATGTACAAAACGGCTAGTAAATAGTAACTGATAGCAACTAAGATTACCACAGAAAACTAACAAACATATCTAGCCTAACAAAAATAACTAACAGTAACTATATAACTGCCATAACCAAATAACAAATTCATAACAGTAACTAACTAACATATCAAATTCATTTTACCCATTACAAATGCATGAATAGGTTTTTGAAGGTTAACCAAAGTACATACAAAGTGTTATACAAATACAAAGAATAAGAGTTACATTCAAATCACAGCTTCAATAGTCTTTGTTGAACTCATTTGATTTTGTGGAACATCCTCTTGTATTGTTATTGAACTTGTCTCTAACAAATTGCTGGAAGACATCTGTAAACTTTGTAATGCTGCTCTTTGAGGAGAATATAAAACAGGCCGTGGAGGATAAGGCACTGACTGAAGTGGACCTTGAAGCATTTCTATTACTTTGCTCATTGATGGTCTATCTAACGGATTTGTTTGAATGCACCACAGACTCACCATCCTAATCTTTCTTATCATATCTTTTTCTTCCTCAGAGGTTGCTAAATCATTTTTGAGGTTATCACTTAGCTCAAGATCCTTATAAATCCAATCTGGAAAGTACTTTTCACTAGTGTGTGATCCTCCAGTATCATAATTCTTTCTTCCTCCTACCATTTCTAGAATCAACATGCTGTAACTGTATACATCAGACTTATGAGAAACTCCACCGTATGTTCGACTAAATACTTCTGGTGCTATGAATCCTATAGTTCCTCTCATGCCTAGTATAGACACAGTACTATCTTTCTTTTGGCATATTTTAGCTAGTCCAAAATCAGCTATCTTTGGGCAAAAATCTTCATCCAAAAGAATGTTTTGGGGTTTGATATCAAGATGTAGAATCCTTGAAGTACATCCTTGATGCAAGTATTCTAGTCCTCGAGGAATGCCCCAACCGCAATTTGGTACAATGTATTCCAATCCAAATTAAAAATAGCACTTGGAAACCCGCTTCTATACATGAACTTATCCAATGAACCATTAACCACAAATTCATATATCAAGGCTCTTTTGTTCTTCTCATAGCAAAAGCCCAAAAGTGAAACAATGTTCACATGTGACGTTCTACTAATGCTAGCAACTTCATTTATGAATTCTTCTCCATCTCCCTTGGAGTCATTGATTAGTTTCACTGCAACTTGACGACCATCGGGTAAGCTTGCTTTGTAGACAACGCCATATCCTCCTTGACCTAATTTATCTCGAAACGAGTTTGTGATTCACTTCACTTCTGCATAACTATACTGTTTTGGCATCGACAACTTGTAAGCTTTTATGAATTTTTGGACATTGTCGTCTAGAGGTGCTCTTTTTTTCTTGAAGATCATCTTTTGTATTAAACCAATATATTTCTTGCGTTTACAAATAATCACAATAAGTATTGCGACTACAACACTAAACAATGATGATACACCTGCAAGCTTGCAAAAAAGTGATGAACAATTATAAACCATAATTTATATTGTCCTATTATCACAAAAAATAAAAGGAGGGAGGCTACTAAAGATAAAACAAGCAACTTAAATTATCAAATCTAAGTATAAGATAATTTGTTTGTTCCATGGAGTAAAGTTTGAACACACAACAATATGGTTTGTCTTGATAAAATATTGTTAGAATAAACGACCAGGTAGCAATGAGTAATTTACCATGCTTTCATGAATATGTGAAATGGTCATAGAGTACCAAACTAATGGTTCGTCTTCAAAAATTTATGGAGATATATATAATTTTTGTTGGTGAGAACTTGTTAATCAACATAAAGAATTATTTATCTCCATAAGTTGTTTTTCATAAGCTCAAAAATAAGCTAATTCAAATGGGCCCTATCTAGTAGAATGGAAGTGTTTGGAAAAGGCAAAACGAGAGTAGAAGAAAACAAAGTTAAAATAATTGTTGGGTAGGCATACATACCTGCAATCCAAATACGCTTAGGTAAACTAGCATTTTTTCTTTTAGATAAGCCTCCACCCACTCCATCACCAATTCCATGCCCAAGCAAGACATTACCCGTTATATTTAACTTCACCTTGGATGAAAATTTAGGAACTTGTCCAGATAAATTATTATTAGAAACATCAAGAAGCTGGAGATGCGATAAAGTTGTGAGACTATCTGGTATTGAGCCCTTCAAATTATTGCCAGAAAGTGTCAAATTAACCAATTGTGTTAAATTGGCAAATGCAGGAGATATAGTACCATTTAAATCTTTCCCCTCCAAAGAAAAAGAAACAACCTCCCCACTTATTGTACACCCAATAATCCATGTCAAGTCACAAGGATCTTCTTGCCAATTCATAATGTCGGGATACTCAAAAGCTTCAAATATTACAAGCTATGGGGTGGAGTTGAAGTTGTTGTGGCCGAGGAGGATGGTTTGGAGCGAGTAGAGTTGGGAGAAAAAAGGTATGGGACCAGTGAGGGAATTGTTGTGGAGATCTATGTGTGTGAGATTAGTGAGAGTGTTAAGATCAGAAGGAAGTGTACCTGTTAGTGAAGATGATGGGAGAGTGATGGAAATGACACGATTACTGGTTTTATTGCAAACGATGCCATTCCATTTGCAGAAGTGTGTATTGTTAGACCAGCTTGGGGGAGTTGGGCTCAGTGCTTTCATAAGCTTTGACATATAAACTGCATCGTCATCAGCAGCAATGGCGGTGAAGATGATTGATGATAAGATGATGATGATGAAGAAATAAGAAAGAGTAACTTGAGTGTGGAGTGCTGCCATCTTCATGTGTGATTAGCACTAGCAGAGTAGTAGTATTGATGAATTTGGAAATAGATTTACTGCCTCAAGTTCATTCTCAGAGGAGGAAGAATTAAGGGATAATAATACTAATAATACTGCTGCTGGGTCAAATTTCATTCAAGTAAGCCTACTGCGTGATTAACATGGCTCATTCAAAATTATTATTTTATATTTTTTGGGATGTTGTAGCTAAAGTATATGTATGTACATTAATTTTAAACAATATAAATCACCGACAATCACATTTGTACTGCATGCATTTCAATCATATTCTACGTACTCTCTTTCATTCATCAGCCAAGACTTGTGTCGTGATGGTCAACAAGATTTCACTAGTGTGATCTAAGTAAATTTCACTAGTGTGTGATCAACCGGTATCATAATTATTTCTTCCTCCTATTATTTCTAGAATCAACATGCCGTAACTGTATACATCAGACTAATGAGAAACTCCATCAAATGATCGTCTAAATACTTCTGGTGCTATGAATTCTATAGTTCCTCTTGTGTCTAGTATAGACACAATACTACCCTTCTTTTGACATATTTTAATAGTCCAAAATCAGAGATTTTTAGACAAAAATCTTTATACAAAATAATGTTTTAGGGTTTGATATCAAGATGTAAATTCCGTGAAATATATCCCTGATGCAAGTATTCTAGTCCTCTAGCAATGCCAACAACAGTTTGGTACAACGTATTCCAATCCAAATTAGAAATAGCACTTGGAAACCCATTTCTATAGATGAACTTATCCTATGAACCATTCATTGACCACATATTCATATATCAATGCTCTTTTGTTCTTCTCATAATACTAGCAACTTCATTTATCAATTCCTCTCCATCTTGGACTCATTGATTAGTTTCACCGCCACTTGTTGACCTTCGGACAAGCTTGCTTTGTAGACAACACCTATCTTTCTTGACCTAATCTATAGTAGACTATATATTATATATTTTAGAGAATATAACATTGACAATAATTTGTACCATCTTGGTCACACAAAAAAAAAGACAATAATTTGTACCGCATTTCAAAGCTTAATCTACTCTTCCATTCATACATACACCAAATAAATAAAAATATATGTAGCCAGCCATCAACAAGATTTTGAAATCAAGTTCTGTCCATCACAGATAATGGTGATCACGTGGATTCAGTGATTCGCTATCAATTCAACTGCATCCATGATATGCAAAATTGTCCACATAGTAGATCATTGTACGAGAATGAGAGGGAGATCGCTTCATTGATTGGTGAGTGTGGAGACACAAGCCACTTAGCAGAGATCATTGTAGTATGAACCACATTTAAATTTGTCTACTTTGGTTTTTGTGTTTTTTTTTTTGTGTTGGACCCATGTGAATCATTGCAGTAGGAATTACGCTTAATTTGTTTACTACCTCCTCCGGTCTATAATATACTTCCTTCGTTCCTAAACTTTGGTCCTTTTACCCTATCTTTTTTGTTTCAAAACTTTGGTACTTTTGAGATACCAATGTACAATTTACTTAATTTTTCAAAGTTTACCTTTTATCTTTAATTAATTGTCACTATTCACAATATTAACTCCTTTGGATTCCCAAGTTAGTGGATTTCTTGAAGCCAATTAGAGTGTGGCTTTAATGATTTATTGTTTTCTTCTCTCTTTCCAATAATTCCAAATAAATAAAATACAAATTGGGTATTAATGCTACAAAGGGTGCTTTAGTAATTAGGTATTGCAAATTTATGATTTCTTAATTTGTGTGAAACACTCCAAAAGGACCAAAATTTAGGAACAGAGGGAGTAAGAGAAAAAACCAAACATCAACATTGAAATCAACTATTATCATTTAATAAGGCTAAAAGTTTATCTACTTTCCAATATTGTCCTATTCATTAAATGTTTATTTACACTCCTAATTAATGACACCCTCCTTAACTACACCACTTAAATAGGGGTAAATTTGGGATTGATCATTTAATACACGTGGAAAATTGTGTTTATTTCTTATATTGTGGACCACCGAAAGTCACATTTGTTCTCTTATATTGTGGACCGGAGGTAGTAGTTTGGTTTTTCGTTTTTTGTGTTGAAACAACGTGTAATGTATTTTTTTTAAACAAAAGAAAGGGATATGGAGTCTCATTAAAACCTTCTGATGCAAAACCCTCCTTAGGGAAAAAGCACCAGGAAGGAAAGAGTACTCCCCCTAAATTTTATTGATAAAAAAGAGAAAAGGTACAGAAAACATGGGGGGACTAGACCAAAACACATGAGCATAAACGTCATTATAAATGAAAAATAATAAAAGCAAACCTACAAAGGTGTGCAAAAGCATTACTATAACGACTCTCATCCCAACCAGGTCGGCACCAGAGTCGCTAACAATCATCTGCAGCACACCAAAAATAGGAGGCAAAAGGCAAACCCAGCCCATCGAGGGACCGCAAACCTAACAAAACTTGTAGTTAGGCAAGCCTAGCCTATTCCTGAAAAAGTCCTCCGCAATGAAGCTCGGGATGAGATTCCACCAGGTAAAGCCACTTGAATTAGTTCCATGACCTGCAAGCTTATCCGCACAAGCATTACCTTCTCTGTAAATGTGGGTGCAAACGAAATTCATTTGTCTAGTCAAGTATAAACAATTGTTCCATCTGTTGCGGAGTTTCCAAGGAACAACGTCACAGTTCTTAAAGGCTGAAACAACTAATTGAGAATCCCATTCTAACCACAAAGACATCCAACCTTTATCAAACGCAATCTCAATAGCCAACATAGCTCCAATAAGCTCAGCATGAAGGGCATAACTGTTACCTATCAGAGCAGAAAAACACCCAAGGACAGCATCACTCCTGTCTCTAAAAATACCACCACAAGTAGCTGGACCAGGACTCCCTTTAGCAGCACCATCTGTATTGCACTAAATCGTGTACGGAGAAGGTGGGGTCCAAATTACCTCTTTGATGGTTGAAGAATTTCTGTAATTACCATTGACATTAAAAGCTTTGATAATCATAAATTCAGCAGCAGAGGAAGTCATTGTAGATTTAGAGGCATTGCCTGCTAAAGTCACATTAGAAATAGTTAAATTGATGGCAGTATGTAAGGGGATCACATGATTATCGAATCTAGCCTGGTTCTTGCAATACCAAATTACCCAAAAAATATTTACAATAGCAGCAGAGACGATGTCATTCAATTGAGGACTCCAACCATGGGAAGTCAATGATAAAATGCTCTGGAAGGAAGCAGTGTCAATGTTGAGGCTTAGGATGCCTCCGAGCCAATTCCAAATGTGTTTAGCAAATGGGCAGGCCAGGAAAAGGTGGTGAGAGGTCTCCGAAGCACTACCACAAATGCTGCAAACGGAAACCACAGTGCAACCTCTATTCCAAAGTTGGTCATCTGTTGGCATCTTGTTATGAATAGCCCTCCAAAGGATAAATGATTTTGATGGCGGAAAAAGGAAAGAATCCCTGAAAGTCAGATCTCCTGAATTAGAGCAATCCCACATCAATTGATCAACCACCGGGATATTTGGGATAACAATTTTCTGAATGTCAAAGTAAATTTGGGGGAAGTGATTAACGAAATCGGTAGGGATAGACCATCTACCGTTTACTATAAAATCACTAACAGTAGCTTTGAGGTCCTTGTGTACATTAGGAGGTATACCAATGATATCCACAATAGGCCTAGAGAGCCAAGAGTCCGTCCAAAAATTAATGCTAACACCATTGCCAAGCTTCCAAGTTGAGTGCTCGAGAATCACAGAAATACAAGACTTAAATCCAAGCCAAATAGAAGAAGAGACGTGATAGTTCACCGGCTTATCATTTTTATAGACCCTGGCTTTCAAAAGTAGAGCCCATTGTAAGTTGGTAGAGATGAAATTCCAGCCAAGTTTTAACATACCAACCTTATTAATTGTCTTGATGGATCTAAGACCCAAACCACCTTCTTGAAAGGGTTTGCACACCTTATGCCAAGCAACAGTAACAATTTTTCTAGTAGTAACATCGCCCGACCACACAAAATTTCTAATCCATGTATCAACAATATTAAGGAGATTAGCAGGCCATGCATAAATGTGAAAGCTATAGACCAACATGCTCAGAATGACAGAATTAACCAGTTGAACTCTACCCATAACAGATAATAAAGAGCCTTTCCAAGAGGATAGTTTAGCCTTAATTCTATCCGCAATAGGCAAACAGATGGATACGCCAAGACTTTCCTTCGAATAAAGGAACACCAAGATAAGTAAAAGGGAGAGATCCTTTCGAGAATCCTAGCAAAGCTGAGATGGCGTTAACACGAGAGGGGGATATGTTGCCAGTGAAAAATTTAGACTTCTCTTTACTGATAACCTGGCCTGAGACTTGTTCATAAGAGGAAAAGAGTTCCATCAAACTAGAAATACTCTTGTTAGTAGCTCTACAGAAGATCATTATATCATCAGCATATAACACATGACTTGGCATACGGAAATCTCGCGGGCCAACCATAAGCTGAAGCTTACCCTCTGCCACAAGTTTGGAAATTCCTCGGCTAAGAACATCTTCAGCCAAGCAGAAGAGAAGAGGGGACAATGGGTCTCCTTGTCTAACTCCCCTTTTGCAACCAAAGAAACCAACCGCAGAGGCATTCACAGAAAAAGAGAGCTTAACTAAGTGAAGAATAATATTAATCCAAGAGCAAAACTTCTCATTAAAGCCAAAAGCAGCCAGAACCTGAAGTAAGAAATTCTAGTCTATAGTATCAAAAGCCTTTTTGATGTCAATTTTCAAGGCTAGTTGGCCTCCAAAAGACTTTTTCTGAAGCAGATTGATAGATTCGGAGGCTGTGCAGATGCAACTAGAGATGTTTCTACCTTTCACAAATCCCCTTTGATTTTCAGAAATAATGGCAGGAGCAACTACAGCAAGTCTGTCAGTTATAACTTTTGTAATTATTTTAAATTTAAAATTAACAAGAGCTATAGGTCTATAATGCTCAATTCTATCAGCTCCATCAACTTTTGGAATCAGAGTAACAATATTAGAATTAAAGTTGGGGAGCAACCAACCTTGTTGAAAAAATTGCAGCACAACATTATAAACTTCTTGAGCAACAATATCCCAGTAGTGCTGAAAGAAGAAACCGTCAAATCCATCAAGACCGGGGGTGCCATCTCCATTAAGAGAAAAAACTGCATTTTTAACCTCATCCAGAGAAGGTAAATTAGTAAGCATAATATTGTCCTGATTCGAAACTAGAGCAGGAATAACGTCCCGAATGAGATCATTGGAACGACAGTCATTGTTCACCGAAAATAAAGTCTGATAATAATTCAAAATATGGTTCTCGATATCAGTAGCATTGGTAAGAATGTTATCGCCGTCCATCATAATAGAGATCCTCTTGGTAACTTTTTTAATTTTTGCCATCTTATGAAAAAAGCAGTCTTTCTATCCCCAAAGTTATGCCAATTAACTCTAGATTTTTCCTTCCAATATGATTCGTCATAATTTAACGCATATTGCAAATTAGTTTGAGCCTCCTTCTCAAGAGAGAATAAATCATCGGAACTACCAACATTATTAATCTGACCCTGGATAATATCAAGTTTGGCTAAAGCCTCATTAACATTAGTGAAAACGTTACCAAAAACGGTAGTATTCCAGTCCTTCAGCTTTGCTTTCAAGTTTTTCAGCTTCTGCGATAAGATATGCATGTGGCAGCCAACAACAGGGGTTTGCCAAACCTCAGAGAAAGGTCTCTTACAGTCAGGGTGCTGAGCCCACATTTTCATAAACTTAAAAGAAGAATGTTGCCGTAAAGACTCCTTTTTCATAAGGAGGAGAAGCAGAAAATGATCTGACTTACTCCTAGTAAGAGTACAACAATCAACACCATCCCAAAAATTGAGCCAATCCTCGTTACATATGGATCTATCGAGTCTCTTCTCTTTATAATGATTTCCAAGTCTACCATTAGACCAAGTAAATTGAGCCCCCCGCGTAGGAAGATGGATAAAATGATTCAAATCGGTCCAAGCTGAGAATTCATCACAAGAAATAGCTAAAGGAAGCCCGTGACCTCTGTGCTCATGGGCACCCAGAGCTGCATTAAAATCACCAATAAAGCCCCATGGAGCAGGATGATCCTGCTGCAAGTTAGTCAAATCACTCCAAAGTTGCCACCTAGCAATGTGATTATTGGACGCTGCATACACAGATGAGAAGTAAAGGGTCTGATCTTCCACAACTATAGAGAAAGCCACCTGCTGGCTAGTAGAAGAAATAACTGCAGGATTATAAGCATCTGTACAAAAGCACCAAAGATTGGAGGACAACGATCCTCTATTATTCTCAGCAAACAACTTCAAATGCAAATTAGAAAAAAAATTAGCGGGAATTTGATCAATTCCAACCCAAGGTTCAGAAATAAACAAAAAATCAGGCTTATGCATTTTGCAAAGCTTTTGTAATACTACTCTGGTATCAGGGTTACCAATGCCCCTGACGTTCCAATAAAGGAATTTTAACATTCAGAAGAGTGTTGGAGACCACCCTTTGATCGGGTCATATAGCTTCCTTTCTTTTGAATTTGCAATTGCTTCTTACGCAATTTTTTCTTTTGGGATTTCGATATAACCTCTGTGAAATTATCGCTGTTAAAAACCGCCAAATACTTGGATGACCTGTCCTTGGATTCATCTGTTTCAATGTGCTCAGCTTCAGACTCGCCACCCGAGTCACCCCAAAACCGACTAGCAATATGCATATCATTAACAACGTTTGCATTTGAGTGAACAAAAAGAGTATCCGTATTACAACCACTAATGGTATCAGAAGTATCTTCCATCTGCGTAGAGTTATCTTGAGCCTGATTTCCACCCTTGTCTGAAGCAAGTGACTTTGGGATCATTTGGACCGAATTGGTTTCCTCACTAGGAACAACTCTAATCACTTCTTGCGCCTTAAGAAGTTCTGTAAATCCCATTACCGATTTACCATTACCTGCCATAGTCGTGTTTGTCACCCTACCCAACAGAGGATTTGGTACCGCTTCTACCTGCTTAGGAGTCAAAACAATGTTGCTGGTACCTCGAAATCGGTTACAATCATTATCGTCCTCTACGGATATATAAATATCTAGGGCCTGTACCGCCTTAGACTGAGGCGCAACTACAGCGACAATAGTCTCATTATCATTCACAACAATAGATTTTCCGTTATCAGTCTTAGGAATGTACTGGGGCAAAGGACAAGGAAAAAACAAATTGGACAAGCAATTGACTTGTCAATTGAATGCATTCAATGCATGAGGAAATTTTTCTTCACATTCGCAGATCATTGTATGGGAATGAGTTATTCAAGAAATGAAAAATCGAAGGAATTTTGGTGTGCTTGAAGACATTCATAATGTTCTTCATTTTTTTGAGTTTTTGTTTTAAAGAAACAAGCAAAAACAAATATGAAAGGTAAACGACCAAAGTGAAAAAGAAATAAAAAATAAAAGACTAAACTGACACAATATGAAAGATAAATGTGTTGGGGAGTCCGGGGGAGCACGGGGAGAAACACCAAGCTATCCAATGAACCGGACCACCAAGAGACTTGGACACCACATCTCCACCCAAAACCTTAAGGTGTCAGGTATATGGGTCCTCTCTCTTATATGTCCTTCATATAGCTCATTCATAGTCAATGTGGGACTTATAACCACTCACACTTGAATTTCCAACAAAATGGTCAAAGTGAAAAAAAAGATAAATGAGCAAACTAAAAATTTGATCAAATGTAAATGAACCGAAAATGTAATTTAGCTTTTTTTTTTCCTACATCATTGAGTATGTTTGTACAATGTTATCTCATTACTTTCTTGTTTTACATAAGGTCAAATTTGTCATTTTGAGGAAAACATACATTTCCTTTTTCTCACTTTCTATCCAATCCAATAAGAGAAGAGAATGTTTCACCTTTCTTTCGTGCCATTCTCATCCAAACCAAACAATTAAGTAATTAATTCCAGAGTTCATAAAAAAAGTAATTAATTTCAACCAAGTTTTCAATAAAACATAATGACCACTTCCTTTTTTGAAAAAAAAAAGGAACAAGAGGGCCGTACGTGTTCCATTTTGGCACTGGTGCAGTGATGGGGTAGTTAGTGATCGTTCTACATACGATTTTTCCAGGTTACCTATTCTTCTCTTTCTCTTTGTTGATTTCATTTTTGTATTGCTTCTTCTTTATTTTCTACCACAAAATTAATAGCACCAAATTTGTCACTTAAACGAATAAAAAAAGATAACACTATATTTAGAACAGCTGAACAAAATAAAAATATGATTTTCAACTTAATTAGCAACTAGCAATTTACCCCTTATAAAAAAACTAGCAATTTACCCATTATAACTGCATGAATAGGTTTTAAAGTTCAAAAAAACTAGTGTTATTACCCGTGCTCCGCATGGGCGTGCCTTATTTCAGTAATAATAATCGTTTTCTTGGTATTAAAAAAATACAACAGATTAGACATATTTAATTGTAGTGGATAAAAATGACCAACAAAATAGAAGTAGCTATATAAAGTTGAAAGAAGATGGTGCGAATTTTATTTAAATGTGGCTAAAGTTCCCGCGGGAGTAAAAATGCTAAAAGAAAAATAAAAAGAAAACACCAACTTAAGTATGCTTTTAATACCCGTTGGTGCGAAATGACTAAAACAAAGAAGACAACACAAACAGAAAGTGAAACATGTGAATATCATGCAGGTTTTAAAGTTCAAAAAAATACATACACAGTTGTATCCTAATACAAATAATACAAATTGTTTTAAAAAATAATACAAATAATACAAATTACATTAGAATCACATTTTCAATTGTCTTTGTTTAACTTATTTGATTCTATGAGGCATCCTCTCGTAATATTATTGAATTTGTCTCTAACAAACTGCTGGAGGACATAAAAGAGGCACCAGAGGATATGGTATAGACTGAAGTGGATCTTATAGCATTTTTATTACTTTAATCATTGGTGGTCTATCTAATGGTTTCGTTTAAATGCTTCATAAACTGTAGTAATCTTTCTTATCATTTCTTTTTCTTCATCCGAGGTTGCTAAATCATTTTCGAGGTTATCACTTAGCTCAAGATCCTTATAAATCCAATCTGGAAAGTACATTTCACTAGTATGTGATCTCCGGTATCATAATTTTTTCTTTCTCCTATCATTTCAAGATTCAACATGTTGTAACTGTATAAATCAGATTTATGAGAAACTCCTCCAAATGTTCGGCTAAATACTTCTGCATGCTATGAATCCTATAGTTCCTCTTGTGCCAAGTATAGACACAACACTATCCTTCTTTTGGCATACTTTAGCTAGTCCAAATCATATATTTTTGGGCAAAAATCTTCATCCAAAAGAATGTTTTGGGGTTTGATGTCCAAATGTAAAATCCTTGAAATACATCCTTGATGCAAGTATTCTAGTCCTCGAGCAATGCCGACAACAATTTGATACAATGTATTCCAATCCAAATCAGAAATAGCAGTTGGAAATCCGCTTCTACAGATGAACTTATCCTATGAACCATTGACCGCAAATTCATATATCAATGCTCTTTTGTTCTTCTCATAGCAAAAACCCAAAACTGATACAATGTTTACATGCATGTGATGTTCTACTAATAATGCTAGCAACTTAATTGATGAATTCCTGCCTATCTCCCTTGGACTCATTAATTTCACTGCCACTTAATGACCATCTGGCAAGGATGGTTTGTAGACAACACCATATCCTCCTTGACCTAATTTATCTCGAAACGAGTTTGTGATTCTTTCACTTCTGCATAACTATATTACTTTGGCATAGACAATTTATATGCTTTTATAAATTCTTGGACATTGTCGTCAAGAAGTGTTACCGTTTTCTTGAAGATCCTCTTTTGTACTAAACCAAGATATCTCTTACGTTTACAAATAATCGCAACAACTATTGCCACTACAACACTAACCAGTGATGCACCAGCAAGCTTGCAAAACAATATTCTTTTAACCACCTAAAATATTATTACAAAAGGAAAATTTGATTATAAACAATAATTTATTTTATCTTATTACCACAAAAATATGGAAGAAGGTTACTAAAGATAAAATAAGCAGCTTAAATTATTAAATCTAAATATAAGATATCTGTGTATTCCATCGAGTAAGTTTAAAATACATGTCTCAAATTACTTTTAAAATGAAGTTCAAATATTTTATAAATTTGAAAGTGTTTTTTATTGGACATCTTATGGTTAAAAAATATTTCTGATAAAACAATTCCCATTATGGTTTGTCTTGATAAAAATTGTTAGAGTAAGTGAACAATTAGCGATGAATAAATTATCAAACTTTCACGAATATGTGAAATTATCAAAGAGAACTGAATTAATGGGCCGTCTTCAAGTAGATAATATAATTGACTTGAAGCTACAAACTAACAACTAACCTGCATATAATACTGTTATTAAAAAGAAAGACAGACTCAGTGTTATTTAAATGTTCATGAGAATTGGAAGAGTCTGTCACACAGACAAAAATAGAGGCGTAAGGGAATTAGTATTAGTAAAGCCTAGATGTGAATGTGAATCATAGAGTCATATAAGATAAACACACCAAAGACTTTGTTAAACTTTGTAAACTAGTTTCAATGTTTTAAACAATTTAAACATTCTTAGCAAAATGAAATATGATCTCCATACTAAGTAGCAACGAGAAATTTACCTATTACAGATGCATGAGTAGGTTTATGAAGGTTAACCAAAGTAGATACAAAGTGTTATACAAATATAAATGATAGGAGTTACATTACAGTCGCATTTTCGGCCGTCTTTGTTGAACTCATTTGATTCTCTCGAACATCCTCTTGTATTGTTATTGAATTTGACTCCAACAAATTGCTGGAAGACATATGTGAACTTTGTAATGATGCCGTTTTAGGAGAACATAAAACAGGTCTTGGAGGATAAGGCACCGACTGGAGTGGACCTTGTAGCAATTCTAATACTTTGCTTATTGATGATCTATCCACTACAAAAAAATTGACAATTTGCGAGGGACTGTAGCGAGGGAAAACTGGTCCCTCGCAAAATTGACAGTTTGCGACGGAATTTGCGAGGGAAAAGGGCCCCTCGTTGATTTTTCAAAATTAGCGACGGAATTTTGGGTATTAGCGACGGAATGCTGGGTCCCTCGCAAATTTGAATCTGCTTGGCACGAAAAATTAGGCAGGTTAGCGACGGAATGCTGGGTCCCTCGCTAATTTTGTGACCGTTTCAGAATTTGGGGAATTGTGAGGCACTTAGCGACGGAATTCTCGATACCTGGCTAATTTTTTTTTCTTTTCAGAATCACTTAAGTGTCTTTCTCACTACTCACTCACTCACACTTCTCACCTCTACTCTCTCTCTACACGAACCACCACCAAACAGCCACCACCGCCACACAACTACCATCACCCACGACCTCCTCTCCTCTTCCTCTACCCTCTCTCACCTACGAACCCCCACCACCACACAACCACCATACAACCATCACCACATAACCACCAACACCACCACCTCCACCACCACCACCACCACCACCATACAACCACCCTGACCTTGCTATGAACTCCTCTACTCTCTAAACTACGAATTCCTCTTTTCTTACCCCTAATTTCTTTCCTCTTTCTCTCTTTTTCTCTCCACCATAACCACCACCACCACCACAAATTAGTTTCTTGTCTCTCCCTTTTGTAAGTTTTCATTTTTATTTTTATGATATTGTCTTGATTTTAATTTTGTTAATGAATTTATTTTGATTTATGTTTTTTGGTTAAAATTGAAATGATTTAGGATTGAAATCGTTGGTGTTTGAGGTCTCACAACCGCACCGGAGTGCGCACCGTCACCGAACAACCGCACCGGACCTCAATCTCATAACGGTTAGTTTTTAAATTAAATTTGTTGTTGTTGGTTTTGTTGTGTGTTAGAATTGAGTGTTAGGATTAAGTGTTGTTGTAAAATGTGAGTTAAATTGAGTGTGAATTGCGAGTTAGAATTTGTTGTTGTTGTTAAAATAAACTTGTTGTTTAAAGATTGTAGGATTGAGTGTGAAATGTGAGTTAAAATTGAGTGAATGTTGTTTGGGAAACTATATTGTTAGAGATGATTGTTGTTAATAATTGAAAAGTGAATTTGAATTTGTTAATTTGAATTTGTTAAATTGAATTTGTTGAGAAGAGTTAGATTGAAAATTGTTGAGAATTAAAAATTGTGTATGTTGTTAATTGTGTCAAATAGTTGAAATTGATAAGTGTATTATTTTAGAGTTGTTAATTGAAAATTGTTTAATTGTTGTTTTGATGAACCCTAGGTTAGATAACTGTGTGTTGTTGATGGAAAAGGGTGAGGTGCTGTCCCTCACCCCCATAATTTGCTCGAAATCATCTCCATTGAGATAATTGCGAGACGATACTAACAACGGTAAGGTTGGGAGTTATATGAAATAACTTCCTTCACTACTTGGATGGAAAAGGGTTTTGTGCTGTCCTTGACCCCCATACTCGGCTCGGAATCATCTCCACTGAGATCATATCGATGCCACTAACTTGATAGGTTATTGGGAATGTTATGGGAATCTAACACATTTTCTTAAATATGTGTAGATGAATTGGTATGAATTTAATCGTGATTGGGTGTATGATCGGTTATTTCCTAGAAGAGCGGGTTTGAAGCAAAGTTTTGTAATTGGGGTTGAACAGTTTCTTGTGGTAGCGTGGCGACATGAATTGGCTAGACGGGAAAAGGGGGTTAGATGTCCATGCTTAAAATGCGACGGAATACCTATTAAGACTGATGATGAAATTAGGGAGCACTTGTATCGTTGGGGTTTTAAGCCTAATTATTGGATTTGGGTGGAACATGGAGAAAAAGGACGTCCAAATTTTGACGCAGGGGCTTCAAGCTGTTCTGGTTTTGGTGTTGCACGTAATGAAATTTTTGAGTCGATGGAAAACATGATTTGTGATGGTCTTAGGGTGAATGTGCCATTTGATGAGCCTCAATATGACGATTATGATGAACTTCCAAATGAAGAAGCACAAAGATTTTATAACTTGTTAATAGATTCGAACAAACCGTTGTTTGAAGACTCCCCACAGTCAAAATTATCTATGTGCGTGAAGCTTTTATCTCTCAAGTCGATGAGTAATATTTCTGAGGTGGGTTTAGACTATGTGACTGAAATGATGTTGGAAGCGACACCTAATAAGGATAGTTTGCCCAAAAGTTATTATGAAGCAAAGAAGTTAGTTTCGAAGCTGGGATTGAATTTTAAGAAGATTGATTGTTGTTCAGAAGGGCACATGTTGTTTTACAACAACGAATTTGGTAAAAACGATGGTGAGCTACTTGAATGTAAATTCTGTGGAAGACCGAGGTATCACGGTCGTAAAGGGGCAAAACGTAATTATAAACCAATCCCGATAAAGTCGATGTTCTATTTGCCTATAGTTTCAAGGTTGCAAAGAATGTTTGCATCGGCCGAAATTGCGCAGAAAATGACTTGGCATTATGACAATAAATGTACCTCGGACATTTTACGCCACCCATCTGACGGTGAAGCATGGAAGCACTTTGATGAAGTGCATTCTGATTTTGCCTCAGACCCACGGAATGTTCGGCTTGGCTTGTGCTCTGATGGATTTACTCCATATATCCAAGCATCGGCGTCACCCTACTCTTGTTGGCCAGTCATTGTTACCCCTTACAATCTTCCTCCTGAGATGTGCATGACTAAGCCGTATATGTTTTTGACTTGTCTTATACCTGGTCCACACAATCCAAGGGCTAATATTGATATCTTTTTGGAACCTCTGATTGATGATCTTAAGAGATTGTGGGGGGGTGTTTTGACATATGATGCAGCACGAAAGAAAAATTTTATGATGAGAGCGGCATTAATGTGGACAATTAACGACTTTCCTGCATATGGTATGTTGTCTGGTTGGGGGACTCACGGTAAATTGGCAGACCAGCAGGGCATATGGGCGCACCATCTGGACATACGGGCAGACCAGCTGGGTTATCTATGCCTACCCCATCGCCCCAGGATGATATTGATCCTGATATTGAGCCCGAGCAGGATGATATTGACATCGATGAAGAGACGGTGGAGGTGGTTGTTATCGATGGTGTTAAACTAAAGGTCATTTATCCTAGTGGTGACGCGTAAGTATTTTGTTTGTTTTTTTTTAAGTTAATTTATGGAACGACTTATATTTGATTGTTTGATATATCTTTCATTATGCAGGCTTCTTCCTGCAAAGGTAGCTTCATCAAACATTACCCGTGTCATCCGAAAAATGTACTTTCAAAAGTTTCGTTCAAAGTGGACTAAGGTCACTGACGAGGAAAAGAAGGAACTGCTGGAATTCTTTAGGGTAAATGTCAATTATGTCATTACTTATATTGTTAGTTTAAATTTAATGTTTAATATAATTACTAATACATATTTTTGTTTTACTTAGGGTAAAGTGACATGGCGCGAAGAAGATGATGAAGAAGTGAGAAGAGTTTTTAATAAAAGGATGAGCGCTCAGTTATCAGATTTGCTTTATAAGTTGCGGGCTAAAAATCAGCGGCCAAACTACATGAGTGAAGAAGTTTGGAATGCCTTCCAGGCTCATTGGGCTACAACAAAGTTCAAAGCAAAATCTGAAGCAGCCAAGAAGAATAGAAACTCAGAGAAGGGTGGCTCGCTTCACACCTGCGGGTCTGTCAACCAGGCTCAACATGCTCTTAGATTGGTATATTATTTTAAAAATCTTTGTGTTATTTTTACATTGGTTAATTAGTTTGCAATATTTGAAAATGTATTTCATTTTACAGAGTTTGAAGGCAGGACGCCCTATCACTGCTCCTGAGCTGCATAGAGTCACCCATTTAAGGAAAGGGACTAACGAGTATGTTGATGACCGCGCCAGGATTACTCAGGTAAATATACAACTTGATTTGTATTATATAAAGTTGCTTTGTTAAAATGGAGCGCTAATTATGCTATGTTCTGTGGTTATGCAAAACAGGAGCAAATTAATGAGATCATGTCTCAGCTGAGATGCGAGATCTGGCAAACATCAATTGGGAGAAATTAGTTGGTTGGTACAAGGGTCGTCTGTATGGTACTGGGCCAATGGCTCCTATTATGGGTTCTAAGGGCTCGTCTGGGGCCGGGAGCAGCAGAGGACGCAGTCGACCAGCTTCTACTAAGTCAGATGCGGAGACAGAGCAGCTTAGGCAGGAGCTGCAATCTACTAAACAGCAGCTGGAGGATACTCAAGCGGAGGTTAGGGGCTGGAGGGCAGACCATGCGATGGTGCTAAGGAGACAGGAGCTGATGTATAACTATTTTAAGAGCAAGAATATTTTTCCAGATGAGGAGGAAGATCAGGAGCAAGCTCAGCAGTCAGAGGAATCAGAGGAGTCAGAGGAGTCTGAAGGCAGCTATTAGGATAGTTTGACATTTCAGTACTTTTTTATTCGGATATTATGTTATTTTTGATTCGGATATTATGTTGTTTTAATTCGGATTTTATGTTGATTTGGATTTATATTACGTTGATTTGGATGGAATTAAAACTGTTTTAGCTATTTCAATCAGGTATAAAATCAGGTCTATCAATAAAAAAATAAAAATAGGTTTAGCAGAAGAAAAAAAATTTAAAAAAATAAAATTGGGATTAGCGAGGGAATAGTGGACGCGTGGCTGTCAGAACTTGACCACGTGTCCCTCAATATTAGCGAGGGATTAAAATCCCTCGCTAATTAGCCAGGGAATTAGCGAGGGAATTTCCCCTCGCTAATTAGCGAGGGATTAAAATTCCCTCGCTAATTGGATTAGTGAGGAGGGATTTAGCGAGGGAACCTGTCCCTCGCTAATTCCCTCGCAAATGACCATTAGCGAGGGATTTTGGTCAGTTTGCGGGGGAAATTTCCCTCGCTAATCCCTTTTTTTTTTGTAGTGATCTAACGGATTCGTTTGAATGCACCATAGACTCACCATAGTAATCTTTCTTATCATATATTTTTCTTCCTCAGAGGTTGTTAAATCATTTTTGAGGTTGTCACTTAGCTCAAGATCCTTATAAATCCAATCAGGAAAGTACACTTCACTGGTGAGTGATCCTCCAATATCATAATTCTTTCTTCCTCCTATTATTTCTAGAATCAACATGCCATGACTGTATACATCAGACTTATGAGAAACTCCACCAAATGATCAGCTAAATGCTTCTGGTGCTATGAATCCTATAGTTCCTCTTGTGCCTAGTATAGACACAATACTATCCTTCTTTTGACATATTTTAGCTAGTCCAAAATCAGATATTTTTGGGCAAAAATCTTCATTCAAAAGAATGTTTTGGGGTTTGATATCAAGATGTAAAATTCTTGAAATGCATCCTTGATGCAAGTATTCTAGTCCTCGAGCAATGCCAACAGCAATTTGGTACATTTTGTTCCAATCCAAATCAGAAATAGCACTTGGAAACCCCTATTTATAGATGAACTTATCCAATGAACCATTAATCAGGAATTCATATATCAGTGCTCTTTTGTTCCTTTCATAGCAAAAACCCAAAAGTGAAACAATGTTCACATGTGATGTTCTACTAATGCTAGCAACTTCAATTATGAATTCTTCTCCATCTCTCTTGGACTCGTTGATTAGTTTCACTGCCACTTGACGACCATCAGGCAAGTTTGCTTTGTAGACAACACCATATCCTCCTTGACCTAATTTATCTCGAAATGAGTTTGTGATTCTCTTCACTTCTGCATACCTATATTGCTTCGGCATCGACAACTTATAAGCTTTTATGAATTCTTGAACATTGTCGTCAAGTAGTGTTCTTGTTTTCTTGAAGATCCTTTTTTGTACCAAACCCAAACATCTCCTTTGTTTACAAAAAATCATAACAAGTATTGCCCCAACAACACTAAACAGCAATGCACCTTCAAGCTTGCAATAAAGTGATGAACAATTATAAACCATATTTTATAGGCTAAATTAAATAACTTAAAAGATTTAAGTGATACGAAAAAAACTTAAATGACAAATTTGTTACAATTAAATAATTTAAAAGATGTCTAGTATAATTTAGCCTAATTTATATTATCTTATTACCACAAAAAAATGAGATGATGAAGGTTACTAAATATAAAACAAGCAACTTAAATTATCAAATCTAATTATAAGATAGTTTGTTTATTCCATCAGGTAAAGTTTGAAACACATTTTTCAAATTAACTAAAATAATTTTGAATTGAAGTAAAGATATTTTATAAATTTGAAATTATTTTTATTAGACATTTTATGATTCAAAATTATGCGTAGTGAATAGTGATGGACAAGGTAAACACGATTTTGAATTGTGATACCTATCATCTAAATTATGTTCATTATCAATCCAAGCAACCCTCAATTATTCCATAATTACTACTTATCATCTAATTCAAATAATAATAATGCCATAAAACTTAAAAACATTTCATTCCTTTATTACCTGTCCAGAGGCGTTCTTCGTAAAGGTGGGCTCTTCAGAAAAATAGCACTCATCCAAGTTTTGTTGATGTAAGTTCATTTTTCAAAGCTTGATTCCAATGGTCATACTTAATGGCATGTTTATAAATGGTTGGTTCATAAGTGTAGGTGAGAAGGAGAAATATTGGAATATGAAATGACAGAAGACAGAGAGAGGAAATGTGATGTCATTAAAATTAATGTTATTAGAAGCAGTGAGGTTACAATGAAAATCTTTTGAATAGGAAGAGGAGGGGGTTTCTTAAATCTTGCACAGGTTCTGCAGAAAGGGATTGAAAGTTTCAGATACAGAGGGAGGATTGGAATTCATGTGAGAAGGATTGATAACAAGGGAATAAGTGGAGGATTAAAAAGAAAGATAGAGTCAGTATTATTTGAAAGTTCATCAGAATTTACCCATTACAAATGCATGAATAGGTTTTGAAGTTCATCATCCGAATGTTATACAAATACAAATGATAGGAGTTACATTACAGTCACATTTCAATCGTCTTTCCTGAACTGATTTGATTCTATGGAACATCCTCAGGTATTGTTATTGAATTTGACTCTAACAAATTGCTGGAAGACATCTGCAAACTTTGTAATGATGTCCTTTTAGGAGAATATAAAACAGGCCTCGGAGGATAAGGCATCGACTGAAGTGGACCTTGTAGCATTTCTATTACTTTACTCATTGATGGTCTATCTAACGGATTCATTTGAATGCACCATAGACTCACCATAGTAATCTTTCTTATCATGTTTTTTTCTTCATCAGAGGTTGCTAAATCATTTTCGAGGTTATCACTTAGCTCAAGATCCTTATAAATCCATTCAGGAAAGTACATTTCACTAGTGTGTGATCCTCCAGTATCATAATTCTTTCTTCCTCCTATCATTTCTAGAATCAACATGCCGTAACTGTATACATCAGACTTATGAGAAACTCCACCAAATGATCGGCTAAATACTTCTGGTGCTATGAATCCTATAGTTCCTCTTGTGCCTAGTATAGACACAATACTATCATTCTTTTGACATATTTTAGCTAGTCCAAAATCAGAGATTTTTGGGCAAAAGTCATCATCCAAAAGAATGTTTTGGGGTTTGATATCAAGATGTAAAATCCTTGAAGTACATCCTTGGTGCAAGTATTCTAGTCCTCGAGCAATGCCGACAGCAATTTGGTACAATGTATTCCAATCCAAACTAGAAATAGCACTTGGAAACTCACTTCTATAAATGAACTTATCCAATGAACCATTGACCACGAATTCATATATCAACACTCTTTTGTTCTTCTCATAACAAAAACCCAAAAGCGAGACGATGTTCACATGTGATGTTCTACTAATGCTAGCAACTTCATTTATGAATTCTTGTCCATCTCCCTTGGACTCATTGATTAGTTTCACTGCCACTTGACGACCATCAGGCAAGGTTGCTTTGTAGACAACACCATATCCTCCTTGACCTAATTTATCTCGAAACGAGTTTGTGATTTTCTTCACTTCTGCATAACTATATTGTTTTGGCATTGACAACTTGTAAGCTTTTATGAATTTTTGGACATTGTCGTCAAGAAGTGTTATTGTTTCCTTGAAGATCCTCTTTTGTATTAAATCAAGACAATTCTTGCGTTTACAAATAATTACAATAAGCATTGCGACTACAACACTAAGCACCAATGCCCCTGCAAGCTTGTAAAAAAGGGATGAACAATTGTAAACAATAACTTATTCTAAAATAAACTTATTTTAACTTATTTCCTCATAAAATAAAGGAGGAAAGGTAATTAAAGATAAAATAAGCAACTTAAATTATCAAATCTTAAAATAAGATCATTTGTTTATTCCATCGAGTAATGTTTGAAATACATTTCTCGAATCAAATAAAATAATTTTGAAATGAAGTAAATATACTTTATAAACTTGAAATTGTGTTTTATTGGACATATTGAGGTTTGAAATTAGTAGTAACAGACAAGCTAACGATTCGAAAGGCTAGAGAAGGAGAATGCAACACTAAAATTCTCTTGTCTATGGATGACTGGATGAGTGCATAATTAAACAATTGACAGTGTGGTTTGTCTTAATAAAATATTGTTTGAATAAGTGAACAAAAATAGGAATGAATAAATTACCAAACTTTCATGAATAGGTGAAATGGTCAAAGAGTACTGAATTAACTGTCCGTTTTGAAGATTAGATTACTGTCCTGGAGCTACAAACTAACGATTAACTAGCACTGCAATATTTTTGACTTTAAGTCACACCAATCATTGCCTAAGAAACTGTGGCTTATTTTTATAACTTCGGCAACGGTTTTAACTTTTTGTAGCCTAATGTGAAAAAACTGTGGCCTTAAAGAATAGGCAACGGCCATCTACCTTCCACACCTCAAACTATGGTCAAACCGTGGTCTAAAGTTAAGGCTAAAGTTTTCTTACTTTTGGCGACGGTTTTCTACCGTTGCCTAAACTTCTTTTGTTGCAGTGTAGTAGAATGTAAATGATATGAAAAGGCAAAAGATAATAGTAGAAGAAAACAAAGTGATAAATAATGCATACATACCTATCATCCAAATATGCTTAAGTAAATTAGCATTTCCTGTTTTAGAGTGACCTCCACTTAGCGCATCACCAGAAGTAGACATATTTCCATGGTCAATCAAAACATTACCCATCATAATTAACTTCCTGGATAAAAAATTATGAATGTTTCTGGATAGGTTATTATCAGACACATCAGTGTTGTCGGCGGCGACAACAATGGTGGTGAAGATGGAAAAGAAAGTAGTTGCGAGTCTGACTATGGCTTGGGAGTGAGGTGCTGCAATCTTCATGCTTAATTACTTAGATGAATTTGGAAGTAGATTGATTTACTGCCTCAAACCTCCTAAAAGGAAGAAGAAGGAAGGGAAGGGATGATGATAATACTTATAACGCAGTATGCATATGACAATAAATAAACTACTAATAATAATAATAGCATGATCAACATGAGCCATTACTGTATACCAAAAAAGCATGGGTCATTACTTCCGTGTTTTAGTTTTTACTACTCCATTATAAAATATAAGTAAAACTAGTCAATAGAATTTTATGTATTTGATCTATATTTTAAATTAGATATGTCAACTTTTATTGATTAGTTTTTACTTATATTCTGTAACAGAGGGAATTTAACTACTACATATAATAGCTCAATAGCATAGCGTGATCAACATGGTACTTTGTTTTTGTGACTAAAGTATGTATATTTTATTTAGAGAATATAAATCACCGACAATGATTTATTTATGTAGTTTATTTAGATGGAAAAAAAACATGGTACTTTGTTTTTGCAAAATATCTCTCGGGGTCCCTTAACTTATTTATTGTAACGAATAGGTCCCTTAATTAACTTTTTTTTGTAACACATAGGTCCCTTAACTTACTTATTTGTAACGAATAGGTCCCTTAACTTTTTTTTGTAACGCATAGGTCCCTTAACTTTATATTTTGTAACACACAGGTCTCTTAACTTTTAAAAACGTAACACCGTTGCTCTTTAAAATCTCTCCCTTAAATGAGTTAAAAGGGGCAATAGTGTTACATTTTTAAAAGTTAAGGGACTTATGCGTTACAAAAAAAAGTTAAGGGACCTACTCGTTACAAATAAATAAGTTAAGGGACTTAATCGTTAGAAAAAAAAGTTAAGGAACCTATTTGTTACAAATAAATAAGTTAAGGGACCTGGAGAGATATTTTGCCTTTTTTTTCAAGTCTACTCTACTCTTCCATTAACACCAAATAAATAAATAAATATATTTATGTAGCCAAGCCTATACTTCTGTACGGATGATCAACAAAATTTTGAAATCATCAATTTTTGCCCATTATAGATAATGTTTTTTTGTTGTGTAACAATGTTTAATTATATGATTGATTATAAGATGATGAAGTGGCCTTTTGGAAAATGTACCCATGTTTTACATAGAAGCGAAACTAAGTGGTATTTTGGAGTACAAATGAGACATGAGCTGGAATTCTGAATGATCATGTGGATTGACTATCAAGTCAACTGACATCCACTTAGCAGATCATTGTATGAATCAGGTTTAAAAAATGTATTTTTTCTGTTTTATCTACTTTGTTTTTGTTTTTTTGTGTTGGATCCACGCGTAATAATGTATTGTCCTGTCCAGCCAACGAAAAGTAAAAAACAATTTGGACAAGTAAGTGGCTTGTCAATTTCAATTCCCCCCAAAAACTACATTGCTAAAAAAAATACTTCATCCAAGCACACATTAATACAATCTTCTTGATGACTAACCATGAGTTCAGTAATTTGACAATTTCACATATTCATGAAAACTTGGTAAAACTTGGTAAATTCATTGCTATATGGTTGTTCACTTATTCTAACAATTTTATCAAGACACACCATATTGAGGTTTGTTCAATTATGCATTACATTCTACTTCCTGACCCTTTCAAATATAGGTATCACAATTCAAAATCGTGTTTACCTTGTGTTGGAATTCTCTTTTAAGATGTGTGTGAATTATAAAAAGTCCCACATTGGACAAACCAAGAACTTTCCTCACTCACTTGGCATATAAAAGGAGACCTTCTCCTCACTTGTTCTACACATCAAAAAGTTGTGGATCAAGAGTTTTCTCCTCAACTTTTTCTCTCTTCTCCCTAAATCATTTCTAGTTCTTTGAAAGCTTGAAGCATTTCCAAGCTAAGAGTGGTTTTTATAACCATAAGAGTGGTTTTTATAACCATATTGAAGGTGTATATCTTAGAGCTAATTTCTCACAGTGCAGTGGAAATTAGTAACAGTTGTCTGGGCTGTTTTATCCTGGGGACGTCGTGGTTGATAGCCTACTTGCACCTTGGAGTAGTGCCACGAAACGTCTTAAAGAAAGCGACCTAGTCCGCGACTCATCCCAGTAATCTCTTCGGCTTGATTTCGAAAACATTGTTGTTTAGGGGAAAGTTCTGGCTAGGAAAGACTTGGTTTCTAAGCGTGTCCTTTGTGACCCACCTCTCTTTCCTGGGAACCTACTCAGAATAACAATTTTAAGACGTTTCAATTCAGCCATGACAACCGAAGAAATTACTGGTGTTGGTTCCGCTGCTTCGGACTTCAACAAACCATTCCGGTTTGAAGGAGCTCACTTCAAACGTTGGCAGCAAAAGATGCTTTTCTTCTTGACTGTGAAAAAGGTTGCCAATGTTTTGACTGATGAGTGTCCAGTGGCAGATGAGATTGCTGATGAAAGAGCCAAAAATTACGAAAACATCTCATAAATCAGTAATGAGAGAATCTGAGCCCTTAGATTTAATTCATTCTGATATATGCGAATTAGACAGAACATTAACTAGAAATGGTAAACGTTATTTTATCACTTTTATTGACGATTGCTCGGACTACACTTTTGTATACCTTATGAAAAATAAAAGTGAAGCGCTTGACATGTTCAAAGTGTTTGTAAACGAAGTTGAAAATCAATTTAGCAAAAAGATAAAGCGTTTTCGAAGTGATAGAGGAACTGAATATGATTCCCAATTGTTTAATGATTTTTATAAATCAAAGGGAATCATACATGAAACGACTACACCATATTCTCCTGAAATGAATGGTAAAACAGAAAGAAAGAATAGAACTTTTACCGAATTGGTAGTTGCTATTATGCTCTATTCTGGAGCTGCATCTCACTGGTGGGGGGAAATTTTGCTAACTGTATGTTATGTCCTGAATAGACTTCCAAAGTCTAAGACCAAAATTTCTCCTTATGAGATAATAAAGAAAAGACAACCAAATGTGTCTTATTTCCGAATCTGGGGTTGCTTGGCTTATGTCAGGATCCCAGATCCAAAAAGAGTTAAACTCGCCAGTAGAGCCTATGAATGTGTATTCATTGGGTATGCAGTAAACAGTAAAGCTTACAGGTTCTATGACCTTAAAGCTAAAGTGATCATAGAGTCAAATGATGTTGACTTTTATGAAAATGAATTCCCTTTTAAATCTAGAAATAGTGGGGGCACTGGAACTAGTCAAGTTTCTGTGCCTAGGAACGTTGAAAACAACGAGCAAAGGGAAATAGAACCTCGAAGAGGTAAGAGAGCACGTGTTGCTAAGGACTATAGACCCGACTATTTGGTCTATACGTTAGAAGAGGATCCAACTAGCATTCAAGAAGCATTGTCTTCTTTGGATGCCGATTTGTGGCAAGAAGCCATCAATGATGAGATGGATTCTCTAGAGTCTAACAAGACATGGCACTTAGTGGACTTGCCCCCTGGTTGCAAACCCATTGGTTGTAAATGGATTTTGAAAAAGAAACTCAAACCTGATGGCACTGTTGATAAATACAAGGCTCGCCTTGTAGCCAAAGGTTTTAGACAAAGAGAGAATATAGATTTCTTCGACACATATTCACCTGTTACTAGAATCACATCCATAAGGGTACTAATATCGTTGGCCGCAATTTACAATTTGGAAGTACACCAAATGGATGTTAAAACTGCTTTTTTAAATGGTGAATTAGAAGAAGAAATCTATATGGAACAACCTGAAGGGTTTGTAGTTCATGGGCAAGAACAGAAGGTCTGTAAGTTGGATAAGTCTCTGTATGGTCTCAAGCAAGCTCCTAAACAATGGCATGAAAAGTTTGATAATTTGATTATATCGAATGGGTTTAAAGTGAATGAAAGTGACAAATGCATTTATTACAAAACTGAGAATGACATTTGCACTATCATATGTCTCTATGTAGACGACTTACTCATATTTGGATCAAACATTCATGCTGTTAATAAAGTGAAATCACTGTTGTGCGACAACTTTGATATGAAAGACCTCGGAGAAGCCAGTGTAATACTTGGTATTAAGATCACTAGGTCTGAGAAGGGAATTTCTTTGGATCAATCTCATTACATTGAAAAGATCTTAAAGAAATACAATTACTTTGATTGTAAACCTACATGTTCACCATATGATCCGAGTGTCAAGCTATTTAAGAACACTGGTGACAGTGTAAGACAAATGGAATATGCGAGCATCATTGGCAGCCTAAGGTATGCCACTGATTGTACTAGACCAGACATTGCCTATGTGTTTGCTGGTGTTTTTAGCAAACAATCACTAGTTTTATTAGAAGGTTTGTGAGATCAAACTAGAAAAATCTCAAAGCAATGCCTCTGAATTGCTTATGGTTTTTGTTGAAGAAAACGTAGAAAAAGGGGACGATTTGCAAATGATTAACAGAATCGAAAAGGAAAGAAGCAGTAAATGGTGCAGGAATTGTAAAGAAAAGAAGAACAAATTGCATTGAATCATAAAAATGGTACACGATCACATACAGGGATTCTTCCACTCGTTTTTCGCTCTGGCTTGGAAGTTAGAGTTTCAGGAATCGGGTGTGTATTGTGATTTTGTGACCCCTGTTTCTTCTCAGAAACAGTTATTTATACAAGGAAAAAAGGGGGGAAATTCGAACTAAGTAACTGCCTAACAATTTGAAAATAAGTAACTGCTCCTACTTTCGGCCAAATAACCGCTCCTACTTTCGACCGAAACCGCTCTGTCACGCTTCGACCAACTGCTAGTCTTCAACGCATAACTGCTCTGTTTTCTGTCTGTCGAAAGCCTGTGTCGATTTTCCTCTCTCTTGCTTTTGCTTCCCTGGAAACTTGTCGAGTTTACCTTGCACACGACCATTTTCTTTGTCGAAACAATATGGTCTTTGTGAAATAAATATAAATCAAGCCATGTTGACCATCTTTAATGTAGCCTGTCGAAATTACAGGCTAACAAATTGCCCCCCAAAAATGTCTTTCTCGACTGAGCTTGAAGTGGAAGAAGAGAAAGAACATTTTTGAATTCTCCATCGAAATAGACTTTGCACTTGAGTAGAACAACTGTATACCTGATGTCGCCACTGTTAAGTGTTGTTTCCATATTCAAACCTTGAACTTGAACAGCCTGTAAATTCGGCCTTTGACTATGTTTACCAATTCTCTGTTCTACTTTTGAATAGTTCCACCATTTTCTGTTACGTTAATAACGCCGTAATTAAAGTGATGCCTCACTTCTCGGAACGCCAAACTCGTAACCAACTGACGCTCTCTCATATTTCTCCTTATAAATAGAAGAATTTTGTTTCTCATCTTCACCACTCTATAATTTTCTTCTTTTTCCTTTCCCGTTCCAAGATCATTCCCTTTGCTTTGAGTCTTCCGCGTAACCTCATCCCTCATAATTGCGGCGAGGTTGCCTGGAGGTTCAAAGTGATGGTTTTTGATCTCTGCGAATTATGGCTTTGCTCCTTTTTTCTTCATGTCACTTGATTTTGCAACTTTCTGGGTTTATGCGGGAGACTCAAAGTGGGAGCAGGAAGATTCATCAGGTGTTTTGCCTTGATGATGACTGTCTTCCTTGGGGCGTCAATATCTTCTCTCTGAAGGGCTTCCTGAGGTTTACCAAGCAAGGAAACGCCCTGTTGAAAGGCTTACAAGCCTAACGCGCAGACTAAAGAATGACCCCCTGAACGACGGGAAGCGACAACGTGGTCGAAGAAGACCACCCAAAAGAGAAGTTACTTGGTCTTAAAAGACCAACTGCAATTCAGCGTTCATTTTATGCCTAGTTTATTTACCCTTTCGGCACTATGTAACTCACGAATGCCTCTCTTGGCACATGTAACTTGGCAACATTATAATGAAATTTCTTCCATTTTATTCTTGAGCAATTTCTTATTCCGTGCTTTCGACAATGTTTTGGCAACTTAAATGCCATGTTTTTACGCTTTCTTTATATTTATTCCAGCGTTATTTTAACTTCTTGCAACGTTGGCTTATACTTTTTCAAGTATTTGCCATTTATACGCAAAATTCTTTCATCAGCGCCAATCTCTTCGACCTCATATGCGCCGTTTGAATAAACTTGCAAAATTTTAAATGGTCCTTCCCAACTTGGGGACCATTTACCAAAGACTCTATCTTTTTTATCTACAGGCAATAGGACCTTCCACACTAGATCGCCTGAATTAAAGGCTTTAAACTTAACCTTTTTGTTATAAGTTTGTTAGCCTGTAATTTCGACAGGCTACATTAAAGATGGTCAACATGGCTTGATTTATATTTATTTCACAAAGACCATATTATTTCGACAAAGAAAATGGTCGTGTGCAAGGTAAACTCGACAAGTTTCCAGGGAAGCAAAAGCAAGAGAGAGGAAAATCGACACAGGCTTTCGACAGACAGAAATCAGGGCAGTTATGCGTTGAAGACTAGCAGTTGGTTGAAGCATGACAGAGCAGTTTCGGTCGAAAATAGGAGTGGTTACTTGGTCGAAAGTAAGAGCGGTTACTTGGCCGAAAATAGGAGCAGTTACTTATTTTCAAATTGTTAGGCAGTTACTTAGTTCGAATTTCCCCCCTTTTCCCTTTGTATAAATAACTGTTTCTGAGAAGCAGAGGTCACAAAATCACAATACACACCCGATTCCTGAAACTCTAACTTCCAAGCCAGAGCGAAAAACGAGTGGAAGAATCCCTGTATGTGATCGTGTACCATTTTTATGATTCAATGCAATTTGTTCTTCTTTTCTTTACAATTCCTGCACCATTTACTGCTTCTTTCCTTTTCGATTCTGTTAATCATTTGCAAATCGTCCCCTTTTTCTACGTTTTCTTCAACAAAAACCATAAGCAATTCAGAGGCATTGCTTTGAGATTTTTCTAGTTTGATCTCACAAACCTTCTAATAAAACTAGTGATTGTTTGCTAAAAACACCAGCAAACAAATTGGCACGCCCGGTGGGACTTTGCCTTTGATTTTGTTCATGTTTATACTCTCTTATTTGTATTCGCTGTTGTATGCACTTAAGAAGTGGTAGAATGGTTCGGTCCAGTACGAATAATGCGTCTAGTTCCAACCCTGTGGTTTCACAAGGGCAAGGAACAACAATGGATTCTGCGAGCGTTAGTGCAGGACCATCATCGTCGACAACCGTTTCTTCATTATCAATGACTAATGTTGGTTCAACGCAGTCAGAAATGGCATCTCTGCCTATGTCTTTGCCGTTAAGTGCAGGGTTTCATAGCCCTTACATGGCAATGGGAAACGGTTTAGACCCACGTTTGAATAACGTGCATCTACCCCCATTTCCTCTGGGAATGCATGGCATGCCTACTGGAATGCCACATATTTCGACCTTTTCCCCTACACATGTCTCTTCTGAGAGCGTATTTGGTCGAAATCCCCCAGCATTAACCAATACGTCTTTGTTGGCCTTAAGACAGCAAGTAGATGAGAGTAATCACGATATGGTCAATATGCTTACCCAACAAATTGGTACAGTTTTCAATCCATTGATTCAAAATACCAATAGCAGTTACCAAATGTTGGCAAATCAGATGAGTAGGATTGCAGACTTCTTTGGGGCTCCAGCGGTTAATAATAGGCAAGTTCCTATTATTGCGGGTAATGCGTCGCCAGTTAACCCTCAAGAAGCAGTTGCAGTCGAAGCGTCGACAGTTGTAGGCGAACTACAAGGGGTAGTAAACCACGTCCCTGAAGTAGTTTTGGTAAATAGACACCAGAACGCTGACGAAGTTGTTCGACAAGTGCAACAACACAATGTTGGCGCAGAAAACAATATAGCTACTTTAGTCGAAACTATTTTGGCGCAAAATGGCCTTAACATAGGTTTACAAAGGCCTAACTTTGTATCACCATTATGTGAATACGTGTTACAAACTGAGTTACCAAGGGGATGGAAAGTTCCCAAGTTTACTAAGTTTGGTGGGGAAACAAATGAGTCCACAGTCGAACACATTGCTCGTTTCTTGACTGAGGCTGGGGACTTAGCACAAAATGAGAATTTGAAGATGAAATATTTTCCAAATTCTCTAACTAAAAATGCTTTCACTTGGTTCACGACCTTACCCCCTGGTTCTATGTTCACATGGGGGCAATTAGAAAAGGCATTCCATGCACAGTTTTACATGGGCCAGTCGAAAATTAGTCTTAAAGAATTGGCTAGTGTTCGGCGCAAAATGCCTGAAACTATTGATGATTACTTAAACAGATTTAGGCTGTTGAAATCTCGTTGCTTCACACAAGTCCCTGAACATGAGCTTGTCGAAATGGCAGCTGGTGGCCTTGATTACTCAATTAGAAAGAAATTAGACACATCTCATTTGCGAGATATGGCTCATTTGGCTGATAGAGTTCGACAAGTTGAAAGGCTTAGAGAGGAAAAATCTAGGTCGAATAGGTATCATAAGAAAGAAAAAGTGGCATATGTCGAAGAAGAATTTGACGTTACATATAGTAATGTCGAAGAAGAGGAGATAGACGTGGCTGAACTTAAGCCTGGTCCTCCTTATACCTGTAAATTATTAAGGCCTGCGAATGGGAATAACCCTGTAGAGCCTAAGAACGATAGATTTATGCCTAAGACTTATACTTTTGATGTTACTAAATGTGATGAAATTTTTGATCTTTTAGTAACTGATGGTCAAATATTAGTGCCTAAAGGCCTTAAAATACCAACTCTTGACCAAAGAAAGAAAAAGGGTTATTGTAAGTTCCATAATTTTTTGGGACATAACACTGACCGTTGTGTGCTCTTCAGGGATATTGTACAAAAAGCAATTGACGAAGGAAGACTCAAATTTGCTGATAAGAAAATGAAAGCTCCTATGCAGATTGATGTTGATCCATTGCCTAAGGCTGAAGCTATGTACTCTGAACCTGTCGAAGCTGATGTAGGCATGGTGGATGCTCAAATGGCAGACCCTCCTAAGTGTGTCAAGACTGCCACCGAGAAATTAAAAGGTTTTATGTATGCTGAAGGTAAAAAACAGGAAGTGACCCTAAAAGAATATGATGGGAAGATACATGCTGTGTATCCAAAGGCTGAGGAAGAATTGATAGATTTCCTCAATCGGTGTAAGTGGAATAATTCTGAAGTTATGCTTTGCCCAAGGTGCAGTGCTGTTTTCGATAAAGAAGCAGCCAAAGCTGTCGAAGGTTATCAGGATCAACAACAACGCAAAAGAAAATGGCTTGATAACAGGCCAAAATTTGACTTTGCAAAAGGAGATCTTCCTGGCTATGAGGCTAATGTGTCAGCAAAGCCTTCAACAAGTAAACGACAATTTGCTAAGGAGAAGTCCTCAGCAAAAGGGTATTTGAAGCTGTCAACAGGTAAATCCTTTGTCCCAAGTGCTAGTGCTCCTGTCGAAGAGTGGGTGCCCAATAATCAACGTGCTAAAGCTGTCAAGCCAGGTACTGATGCTATTAAGTTTAATTATAAGAATAACTATAAGGGTAAGAACCCTATGACTAGAACACAGTGGCGTCGTTACCAAAGACAACAGAAGAAGAAGGCACACTTTGACATTAACCAGGTTCCAAGTCATTTGGCTAATAATCAAGTTCCACGCAGCATGATAGTGGCGAAAAGTGAGGTTCACAAAGCTGAAGTTGCCACAAAGAGGAATGCTGATGCTGCCAGTCATGTGTGTGCAGCAAATAAGGCCAAAGGCAAGGCTGTGGTAACAGAAAAGCCAAGAAGGCCTGCTCTTGAAAGAATATTTCCTCCATTGTCAACAGTGAAAGAAACGAATTCTGAAGATGATTTCGACGTTGTTTGCAATGTGGTATCAATACTGCCTCTTGAGTACGATGTTATCACGGTACCAAATGACGTTGAAGAAGATTTCACAGAGGACATGGCTCATCATAAGCCAATGTGTTACTATGTGATGAACGATGGTTGTGTCGAAGACCAAATGGCTACCTTCGAGAAGCCAGATATGAGTATGCAAAACCACTTGAAACCCCTGTATGTCCAAGCCAAGGTCAATGGTGTTGGAATTAACAAAGTGTTAGTGGATGGTGGAGCTGCAGTGAATTTGATGCCACATGGTCTTTTGAAGAAGATTGGTAAGTTCGATACTGACCTCAGGCCACATAACATTGTCTTAAGCAACTATGAAGGCAAAACTGGCCACTCTTTGGGGGCCATTGAGGTGGACTTAATTGTTGGTTCCATAAAGAGGACTACATTGTTCTTAGTGATAGCCTCTAAAGCGAATTTTAATTTACTCCTTGGTAGAGAGTGGATCCATGGAGTTGGTGCTGTCCCTTCAACTTTGCATCAACGTTTAGTAATGTGGAAAGAAGATGGTTTGGTAGAGTATGTTGAAGCCGATCAGAGCTACTTCCGTGCTGATGTGAACCAAGTTACCAAGGAAAATTTTGAGAAACAAATGGCGAAGATTGCGCCATGTTCATCTTCTAATGAGGCATATGTCCCTGCGGATAATGTTTTTGCCTCAGTTCATCTTGACCCAAATTATGGTTTTGTTTGGGAAAGAGAAATAATGGGAGATGATAGTGTCTATCCTGATGGTGTTTTTCGACCAACGGGGTGGAACACTCATTCTTGAAAGTGTTCTTATGTCAGTGCCCAATGCATGGGACAAAATTACGGCTTATATGGCCGAAAACAAGTTTAAAGCGGCTATAGAGGCCGAAATTATTCAACAAACAATGGCTGCCGAAGCCAGTGAGTTACATGAAGAAAATGGCATAGTCATAGATGAAAGACTTGATTGTATCTATGATAATGATCCATTAGGTTTTGAAAAGGATCCTAGAGATTTGACAAAGCATATGCAAGCTCAAGACCCGTTAGAAGAAGTTGATTTGGGAAATGGCTCAATAAAAAGGCCAACTTATGTTAGTGCAAATATTGATGCTTCTCTAAAAACCCAAGTCATTACGTTGCTAAGGGAGTTCAAAGACTGTTTTGCTTGGGATTACGACGAGATGCCCGGGTTAAGTCGAGAAGTAGTGGAAATGCAATTACCAATTCAACCAGGGAAGAAACCAGTGAAGCAAGTGCCAAGAAGATTTGCTCCTCAAGTGTTGGCTAAGATCAAAGAGGAAATCGAAAGGCTATTCAGAAACAAATTCATCAGAACTGCCAGGTATGTCGAATGGTTAGCCAATATAGTTCCTGTAATAAAGAAAAATGGGACTCTTAGAGTTTGCATAGATTTTAGGGATTTAAATAATGCATCTCCCAAGGATGAATACGCAATGCCTGTGGCAGAAATGCTAATAGATTCAGCAGCAGGATTTGATTATCTTAGTATGCTCGATGGTTATTCTGGGTATAATCAAATCTTCATTGCTGAAGAGGATGTGTCAAAAACTGCTTTTAGATGTCCAGGGGCATTGGGTGTTTATGAATGGGTAGTAATGCCCTTTGGCTTAAAGAATGCTGGTGCTACATATCAGAGGGCCATGAATTCTATGTTTCATGATTTTATTGATGATTTTATGCAAGTATACATAGATGATGTGGTGGTTAAATCTTCCTCAGAAAGTGGTCATTTAGACCATCTTCGCCGTTCTTTTGAAAGAATGAGGAAATATGGATTGAAATTAAATCCATTAAAATGTGCCTTTTGTGTACGTGCAGGTGATTTCTTGGGTTTTATAGTGCACAAAAAAGGCATTGAAATCAATCAAAATAAGACTAAGGCAATTATGGAAACGAAGGCCCCTTAGACCAAAAAGGAGCTTCAGTCGTTGCTGGGAAAAATCAATTTCCTACGAAGATTTATATCAAATCTAAGTGGCAAAACACAAGTTTTTTCGCCATTATTAAGACTGAAGAAGGAAGAAGAGTTCAAATGGGAACCAATGCATCAAGCAGCCTTTGACGAAATCAAGTCTTATTTGATGAAACCACCAATTTTGTTGCCTGTTATTAAGCACAAAGTGCTCAAATTGTATATAGCAGCTTCTGATAGAACAATAGGTAGCATGTTAGCACAAGAGGATGATAGTGGTGTCGAAAGAGCCATTTATTACCTCAGTAGGGTCTTAAACGATGCCGAAACGAGGTACACTCCTATAGAGAAGTTGTGCCTTTGTTTGTATTTCTCGTGTACAAAGTTAAAGCAATATATAAAACCAGCTGATGTTTCTGTTTATTCGCATTTTGATGTTATTAAGCACATGCTGTCAAAACCAATAATGCATAGCCGAATTGGTAAATGGGCTTTGGCTTTGTCAGAATACCACTTAACTTATCAACCTCTAAAATCAATTAAAGGACAAGTGGTTGCTGATTTTATAGTAGACCATTCTGTTGTCGAAGAAACATTAAGTTTTGTAGACGTATATCCTTGGAGGTTGTATTTTGATGGCTCAAGCCATAAACATGGAGTTGGGATTGGTATTTTAATAATATCTCCTACTAACATTCCAACGAAGTATAAGTTTAAAATTCGGGATGTTTGTTCCAATAATGAAGCTGAGTATGAGGCTTTAATAGTAGGCCTTGAAATTCTACTTGAGCTGGGGGCAAGTCATGTCGAAATAAAAGGTGACTCTGAGTTGGTTGTCAAACAATTGACAAGAGAGTACAAATGCATTAAAGAGCACCTTATTAGATACTTTGTTGTTGCCAATGCTTTGTTAAAAAGATTTGAGTCTGTTCATTTAGAACATTTACCACGAATTGATAATCAAGTGGCAAATGAATTGGCACAAATTGCTTCAGGCTATAAAGTTTCAAAACAAAGCCTGGAAGAGTTAATTGAAATAAAGGATAAAATCATTTCTAATGACTATTCTTCGTCACTATTCTTCGTCACTATTGTCGAAAAACGTCAATTTTTTGGTGACTTTGACTTAGCAGAAATTCTTGCTCTTGACAATATGACCAATAATGATTGGAATATGATTATTATTGGAATATGATGCTTGATGAATTGGTTGATTTAGACGAAGAAAGGTTATTAGCTTTAGATACACTTATTCGACAGAAAGAGAGGGTAACTAAAACTTTGTTTGCTGGTGTTTTTAGCAAACAATCACTAGTTTTATTAGAAGGTTTGTGAGATCAAACTAGAAAAATCTCAAAGCAATGCCTCTGAATTGCTTATGGTTTTTGTTGAAGAAAACGTAGAAAAAGGGGACGATTTGCAAATGATTAACAGAATCGAAAAGGAAAGAAGCAGTAAATGGTGCAGGAATTGTAAAGAAAAGAAGAACAAATTGCATTGAATCATAAAAATGGTACACGATCACATACAGGGATTCTTCCACTCGTTTTTCGCTCTGGCTTGGAAGTTAGAGTTTCAGGAATCGGGTGTGTATTGTGATTTTGTGACCTCTGTTTCTTCTCAGAAACAGTTATTTATACAAAGGGAAAAGGGGGGAAATTCGAACTAAGTAACTGCCTAACAATTTGAAAATAAGTAACTGCTCCTACTTTCGGCCAAATAACCGCTCTTACTTTCGACCAAGTAACCGCTCCTATTTTCGGCCGAAACCGCTCTGTCATGCTTCAACCAACTGCTAGTCTTCAACGCATAACTGCCCTGATTTCTGTCTGTCGAAAGCCTGTGTCGATTTTCCTCTCTCTTGCTTTTGCTTCCCTGGAAACTTGTCGAGTTTACCTTGCACACGACCATTTTCTTTGTCGAAATAATATGGTCTTTGTGAAATAAATATAAATCAAGCCATGTTGACCATCTTTAATGTAGCCTGTCGAAATTACAGGCTAACAAATTGCCCCCCAAAAATGTCTTTCTCGACTGAGCTTGAAGTAGAAGAAGAGAAAGAACATTTTTGAATTCACCCTCGAAATAGACTTTGCACTTGAGTAGAACCACTGTATACCTGATGTCGCCACTGTTAAGTGTTGCTTCCATATTCAAACCTTGAACTTGAACAGCCTGTAAATTCGGCCTTTGACCATGTTTTGGCAACTTAAATGCCATGTTTTTACGCTTTCTTTATATTTATTCCAGCGTTATTTTAACTTCTTGCAACGTTGGCTTATACTTTTTCAAGTATTTGCCATTTATACGCAAAATTCTTTCATCAGCGCCAATCTCTTCGACCTCATATGCGCCGGTTGAATAAACTTGTAAAATTTTAAATGGTCCTTCCCAACTTGGGGACCATTTACCAAAGACTCTATCTTTTTTATCCATAGGAAATAGGACCTTCCACACTAGATCACCTGAATTAAAGGCTTTAGACTTAACCTTTTTGTTATAAGTTTTAGCTACCCTCTCTTTCTGTCGAATAAGCGTATCTAAAGCTAATAACCTTTCTTCGTCTAAATCAACCAATTCATCAAGCATCATATTCCAATAATAATCAGAGGGAATCTCCCACTGTCTTTGAATTCTTGTTGATTGTAGACAAATTTCAACAGGCAACACTGCATCGTGTCCAAATGTTAGCCTATAAGGAGTAGTGTTGATAGATTCTTTGGGTGAATTTCGACAAGCCCATAATGCTTGATCAAGGGTATTATGCCAATTTTTGGGTTTCTGCCCAACATGCTTTTTAATTAAATTAATAATAACTTTATTGGCAGCTTCTACTTGGCCATTGGCTTGCGCATAATATGGTGTCGAAGTTAATAACTTAAAACCAATTTCGGAAGCAAACTCTACCATTTTTCTACCAGTGAAAACTGATCCCTGATCTGTAGTAATGGTTTCTGGAATTCCAAACCTATAAATGATATGATTTTGAATAAACCTTATTACTGCTTCCTGATCAACATTGGCTAAAGGTATAGCTTCAACCCATTTGGTGAAGTAATCAATTCCCACAAGGATATATCTATGGCCCTTCGACGAAGTTGGCTTTATCTCTCCAATCACATCTAGAGCCCAACCTCTAAATGGCCAAGGTTTGACTATGGCATGCAATTCATTTGCAGGTACATGTTGTATCCCAGCATGCTTTTGACACTCTTGGCATCCCTTAGCAAATTCTATGCAATCTTTCAGCATAGTTGGCCAATACATTCCTTGTCGAAATAATAACCACTTCATTTTCTGGCCTACTTGGTGTGAACCACACGCTCCACTATGTGTATTGGAAACTGCTAAATATGCCTCATTTTCACTAAGACATTTTAATAGTACTCCTTCAGGAGTCTTTTTAAACAATTCGTTTCCAATTATCACATAGCTCAAAGCTCTGTATTTTACCTTTTTATTGGTATTTCTTGTGGGATTTTGCAAATATTCCGCAATAGGCCTTCGCCAATCATTATTGGTCATATTGTCAAGAGCAAGAATTTCTGCTAAGTCAAAGTCACCAAAAAATTGACGTTTTTCGACAATAGTGACGAAGAATAGTGACGAAGAATAGTCATTAGAAATGATTTTATCCTTTATTTCAATTAACTCTTCCAGGCTTTGTTTTGAAACTTTATAGCCTGAAGCAATTTGTGCCAATTCATTTGCCACTTGATTATCAATTCGTGGTAAATGTTCTAAATGAACAGACTCAAATCTTTTTAACAAAGCATTGGCAACAACAAAGTATCTAATAAGGTGCTCTTTAATGCATTTGTACTCTCTTGTCAATTGTTTGACAACCAACTCAGAGTCACCTTTTATTTCGACATGACTTGCCCCCAGCTCAAGTAGAATTTCAAGGCCTACTATTAAAGCCTCATACTCAGCTTCATTATTGGAACAAACATCCCGAATTTTAAACTTATACTTCGTTGGAATGTTAGTAGGAGATATTATTAAAATACCAATCCCAACTCCATGTTTATGGCTTGAGCCATCAAAATACAACCTCCAAGGATATACGTCTACAAAACTTAATGTTTCTTCGACAACAGAATGGTCTACTATAAAATCAGCAACCACTTGTCCTTTAATTGATTTTAGAGGTTGATAAGTTAAGTGGTATTCTGACAAAGCCAAAGCCCATTTACCAATTCGGCTATGCATTATTGGTTTTGACAGCATGTGCTTAATAACATCAAAATGCGAATAAACAGAAACATCAGCTGGTTTTATATATTGCTTTAACTTTGTACACGAGAAATACAAACAAAGGCACAACTTCTCTATAGGAGTGTACCTCGTTTCGGCATCGTTTAAGACCCTACTGAGGTAATAAATGGCTCTTTCGACACCACTATCATCCTCTTGTGCTAACATGCTACCTATTGTTCTATCAGAAGCTGCTATATACAATTTGAGCACTTTGTGCTTAATAACAGGCAACAAAATTGGTGGTTTCATCAAATAAGACTTGATTTCGTCAAAGGCTGCTTGATGCATTGGTTCCCATTTGAACTCTTCTTCCTTCTTCAGTCTTAATAATGGCGAAAAAACTTGTGTTTTGCCACTTAGATTTGATATAAATCTTCGTAGGAAATTGATTTTTCCCAGCAACGACTGAAGCTCCTTTTTGGTCTAAGGGGCCTTCGTTTCCATAATTGCCTTAGTCTTATTTTGATTGATTTCAATGCCTTTTTTGTGCACTATAAAACCCAAGAAATCACCTGCACGTACACAAAAGGCACATTTTAATGGATTTAATTTCAATCCATATTTCCTCATTCTTTCAAAAGAACGGCGAAGATGGTCTAAATGACCACTTTCTGAGGAAGATTTAACCACCACATCATCTATGTATACTTGCATAAAATCATCAATAAAATCATGAAACATAGAATTCATGGCCCTCTGATATGTAGCACCAGCATTCTTTAAGCCAAAGGGCATTACTACCCATTCATAAACACCCAATGCCCCTGGACATCTAAAAGCAGTTTTTGACACATCCTCTTCAGCAATGAAGATTTGATTATACCCAGAATAACCATCGAGCATACTAAGATAATCAAATCCTGCTGCTGAATCTATTAGCATTTCTGCCACAGGCATTGCGTATTCATCCTTGGGAGATGCATTATTTAAATCCCTAAAATCTATGCAAACTCTAAGAGTCCCATTTTTCTTTATTACAGGAACTATATTGGCTAACCATTCGACATACCTGGCAGTTCTGATGAATTTGTTTCTGAATAGCCTTTCGATTTCCTCTTTGATCTTAGCCAACACTTGAGGAGCAAATCTTCTTGGCACTTGCTTCACTGGTTTCTTCCCTGGTTGAATTGGTAATTGCATTTCCACTACTTCTCGACTTAACCCGGGCATCTCGTCGTAATCCCAAGCAAAACAGTCTTTGAACTCCCTTAGCAACGTAATGACTTGGGTTTTTAGAGAAGCATCAATATTTGCACTAACATAAGTTGGCCTTTTTATTGAGCCATTTCCCAAATCAACTTCTTCTAACGGGTCTTGAGCTTGCATATGCTTTGTCAAATCTCTAGGATCCTTTTCAAAACCTAATGGATCATTATCATAGATACAATCAAGTCTTTCATCTATGACTATGCCATTTTCTTCATGTAACTCACTGGCTTCGGCAGCCATTGTTTGTTGAATAATTTCGGCCTCTATAGCCGCTTTAAACTTGTTTTCGGCCATATAAGCCGTAATTTTGTCCCATGCATTGGGCACTGACATAAGAACACTTTCAAGAATGAGTGTTCCACCCCGTTGGTCGAAAAACACCATCAGGATAGACACTATCATCTCCCATTATTTCTCTTTCCCAAACAAAACCATAATTTGGGTCAAGATGAACTGAGGCAAAAACATTATCCGCAGGGACATATGCCTCATTAGAAGATGAACATGGCGCAATCTTCGCCATTTGTTTCTCAAAATTTTCCTTGGTAACTTGGTTCACATCAGCACGGAAGTAGCTCTGATCGGCTTCAACATACTCTACCAAACCATCTTCTTTCCACATTACTAAACGTTGATGCAAAGTTGAAGGGACAGCACCAACTCCATGGATCCACTCTCTACCAAGGAGTAAATTAAAATTCGCTTTAGAGGCTATCACTAAGAACAATGTAGTCCTCTTTATGGAACCAACAATTAAGTCCACCTCAATGGCCCCCAAAGAGTGGCCAGTTTTGCCTTCATAGTTGCTTAAGACAATGTTATGTGGCCTGAGGTCAGTATCGAACTTACCAATCTTCTTCAAAAGACCATGTGGCATCAAATTCACTGCAGCTCCACCATCCACTAACACTTTGTTAATTCCAACACCATTGACCTTGGCTTGGACATACAGGGGTTTCAAGTGGTTTTGCATACTCATATCTGGCTTCTCGAAGGTAGCCATTTGGTCTTCGACACAACCATCGTTCATCACATAGTAACACATTGGCTTATGATGAGCCATGTCCTCTGTGAAATCTTCTTCAACGTCATTTGGTACCGTGATAACATCGTACTCAAGAGGCAGTATTGATACCACATTGCAAACAACGTCGAAATCATCTTCAGAATTCGTTTCTTTCACTGTTGACAATGGAGGAAATATTCTTTCAAGAGCAGGCCTTCTTGGCTTTTCTGTTACCACAGCCTTGCCTTTGGCCTTATTTGCTGCACACACATGACTGGCAGCATCAGCATTCCTCTTTGTGGCAACTTCAGCTTTGTGAACCTCACTTTTCGCCACTATCATGCTGCGTGGAACTTGATTATTAGCCAAATGACTTGGAACCTGGTTAATGTCAAAGTGTGCCTTCTTCTTCTGTTGTCTTTGGTAACGACGCCACTGTGTTCTAGTCATAGGGTTCTTACCCTTATAGTTATTCTTATAATTAAACTTAATAGCATCAGTACCTGGCTTGACAGCTTTAGCACGTTGATTATTGGGCACCCACTCTTCGACAGGAGCACTAGCACTTGGGACAAAGGATTTACCTGTTGACAGCTTCAAATACCCTTTTGCTGAGGACTTCTCCTTAGCAAATTGTCGTTTACTTGTTGAAGGCTTTGCTGACACATTAGCCTCATAGCCAGGAAGATCTCCTTTTGCAAAGTCAAATTTTGGCCTGTTATCAAGCCATTTTCTTTTGCGTTGTTGTTGATCCTGATAACCTTCGACAGCTTTGGCTGCTTCTTTATCGAAAACAGCACTGCACCTTGGGCAAAGCATAACTTCAGAATTATTCCACTTACACCGATTGAGGAAATCTATCAATTCTTCCTCAGCCTTTGGATACACAGCATGTATCTTCCCATCATATTCTTTTAGGGTCACTTCCTGTTTTTTACCTTCAGCATACATAAAACCTTTTAATTTCTCGGTGGCAGTCTTGACACACTTAGGAGGGTCTGCCATTTGAGCATCCACCATGCCTACATCAGCTTCGACAGGTTCAGAGTACATAGCTTCAGCCTTAGGCAATGGATCAACATCAATCTGCATAGGAGCTTTCATTTTCTTATCAGCAAATTTGAGTCTTCCTTCGTCAATTGCTTTTTGTACAATATCCCTGAAGAGCACACAACGGTCAGTGTTATGTCCCAAAAAATTATGGAACTTACAATAACCCTTTTTCTTTCTTTGGTCAAGAGTTGGTATTTTAAGGCCTTTAGGCACTAATATTTGACCATCAGTTACTAAAAGATCAAAAATTTCATCACATTTAGTAACATCAAAAGTATAAGTCTTAGGCATAAATCTATCGTTCTTAGGCTCTACAGGGTTATTCCCATTCGCAGGCCTTAATAATTTACAGGTATAAGGAGGACCAGGCTTAAGTTCAGCCACGTCTATCTCCTCTTCTTCGACATTACTATATGTAACGTCAAATTCTTCTTCGACATATGCCACTTTTTCTTTCTTATGATACCTATTCGACCTAGATTTTTCCTCTCTAAGCCTTTCAACTTGTCGAACTCTATCAGCCAAATGAGCCATATCTCGCAAATGAGATGTGTCTAATTTCTTTCTAATTGAGTAATCAAGGCCACCAGCTGCCATTTCGACAAGCTCATGTTCAGGGACTTGTGTGAAGCAACGAGATTTCAACAGCCTAAATCTGTTTAAGTAATCATCAATAGTTTCAGGCATTTTGCGCCGAACACTAGCCAATTCTTTAAGACTAATTTTCGACTGGCCCATGTAAAACTGTGCATGGAATGCCTTTTCTAATTGCCCCCATGTGAACATAGAACCAGGGGGTAAGGTCGTGAACCAAGTGAAAGCATTTTTAGTTAGAGAATTTGGAAAATATTTCATCTTCAAATTCTCATTTTGTGCTAAGTCCCCAGCCTCAGTCAAGAAACGAGCAATGTGTTCGACTGTGGACTCATTTGTTTCCCCACCAAACTTAGTAAACTTGGGAACTTTCCATCCCCTTGGTAACTCAGTTTGTAACACGTATTCACATAATGGTGATACAAAGTTAGGCCTTTGTAAACCTATGTTAAGGCCATTTTGCGCCAAAATAGTTTCGACTAAAGTAGCTATATTGTTTTCTGCGCCAACATTGTGTTGTTGCACTTGTCGAACAACTTCGTCAGCGTTCTGGTGTCTATTTACCAAAACTACTTCAGGGACGTGGTTTACTACCCCTTGTAGTTCGCCTACAACTGTCGACGCTTCGACTGCAACTGCTTCTTGGGGGTTAACTGGCGACGCATTACCCGCAATAATAGGAACTTGCCTATTATTAACCGCTGGAGCCCCAAAGAAGTCTGCAATCCTACTCATCTGATTTGCCAACATTTGGTAACTGCTATTGGTATTTTGAATCAATGGATTGAAAACTGTACCAATTTGTTGGGTAAGCATATTGACCATATCGTGATTACTCTCGTCTACTTGCTGTCTTAAGGCCAACAAAGACGTATTGGTTAATGCTGGGGGATTTCGACCAAATACGCTCTCAGAAGAGACATGTGTAGGGGAAAAGGTCGAAATATGTGGCATTCCAGTAGGCATGCCATGCATTCCCCGAGGAAATGGGGGTAGATGCACGTTATTCAAACGTGGGTCTAAACCGTTTCCCATTGCCATGTAAGAGCTATGAAACCCTGCACTTAACGGCAAAGACATAGGCAGAGATGCCATTTCTGACTGCGTTGAACCAACATTAGTCATTGATAATGAAGAAACGGTTGTCGACGATGATGGTCCTGCACTAACGCTCGCAGAATCCATTGTTGTTCCTTGCCCTTGTGAAACCACAGGGTTGGAACTAGACGCATTATTCGTATTGGACCGAACCATTTTACCACTTCTTAAGTGCATACAACAGCGAATACAAATAAGAGAGTATAAACATGAACAAAATCAAAGGCAAAGTCCCACTGGGCGTGCCAATTTGTTTGCTGGTGTTTTTAGCAAACAATCACTAGTTTTATTAGAAGGTTTGTGAGATCAAACTAGAAAAATCTCAAAGCAATGCCTCTGAACTGCTTATGGTTTTTGTTGAAGAAAACGTAGAAAAAGGGGACGATTTGCAAATGATTAACAGAATCGAAAAGGAAAGAAGCAGTAAATGGTGCAGGAATTGTAAAGAAAAGAAGAACAAATTGCATTGAATCATAAAAATGGTACACGATCACATACAGGGATTCTTCCACTCGTTTTTCGCTCTGGCTTGGAAGTTAGAGTTTCAGGAATCGGGTGTGTATTGTGATTTTGTGACCCCTGTTTCTTCTCAGAAACAGTTATTTATACAAGGAAAAAAGGGGGGAAATTCGAACTAAGTAACTGCCTAACAATTTGAAAATAAGTAACTGCTCCTACTTTCGGCCAAATAACCGCTCCTACTTTCGACCGAAACCGCTCTGTCACGCTTCGACCAACTGCTAGTCTTCAACGCATAACTGCTCTGTTTTCTGTCTGTCGAAAGCCTGTGTCGATTTTCCTCTCTCTTGCTTTTGCTTCCCTGGAAACTTGTCGAGTTTACCTTGCACACGACCATTTTCTTTGTCGAAACAATATGGCCTTTGTGAAATAAATATAAATCAAGCCATGTTGACCATCTTTAATGTAGCCTGTCGAAATTACAGGCTAACACTATGTTGTGGGATTATTATGCAGGTTTACTAGTCGACCTAGTATAGAGCATTGGCATGCTATTGAGAGAGTCATGAGATACCTTAAAAGGACCATGAATCTCGGATTACATTATCAGAGATTTCCAGCTGTACTTGAAGGGTACAGTGATGCTGATTGGAATACTCTATCAGATGACTCCAAAGCAACCAGTGGCTATATTTTCAGTATAGCTGGTGGTGCCGTCTCATGGAAATCTAAGAAACAGACCATATTGGCCCAGTCCACTATGGAGTCTGAAATGATTGCACTAGCAACCGCTAGTGAAGAAGCTAGTTGGTTAAGATGCCTAATAGCAGAGATTCCCTTATGGGAAAAACCGATGCCAGCTGTGTTGATCCACTGCGATAGTACCGCGGCTATTGCAAAAATAGAGAACCGCTATTTTAACGGTAAGAGACGACAAATACGTCGTAAGCACAACACTGTGAGAGACTATCTCACAAAAGGAGCTGTGAGAGTGGATCATGTACGCACTGATCAAAACTTAGCTGATCCTTTGACGAAAGGATTAGCTAGGGAGAAAGTCCAAAATACATCTCAAAGGATGGGACTACTGCCATTAGAATCATGAGTCGCTCACGATGGTAACCCGACCTAAAAGACTGGAGATCCCAAGATTTAGGTTCAATGGGTAATAACAAGTTGTGGAATGATACGAGATGAACATGCTATTATAATTAAAGAAGCATGATTCCTGCAGCGACATAAGGCTGAGATAATAGAAACTCTTAATGAGATTTATACTCTATGTGGAGTGGAGTACCTAGCTACAGGAGTACTCTTGATAGACTCACCTTTGTGAATGTGGAAGTGGGGCCGCTTCCTATGGAATTGTTGGCAGGATTCCTAGAGCGTTCACTAAACCGGGATAGACGTGCAGGGCCATAAAAGCACGGGCTTATAAGAATACACCCATGGAAAAGGTTGTGTGTGGTTTTGATGTTTGAGATAGAGTTCAAGACTACGAGTCACTCTTGTTAAATCGAAATCTTAACCGCTACGCAAAGGTTCAAGTCGTAGACACCTTTGTTTATGCTCAATCTTATAGAAGCGTTTGACGCTATTTCTAAAATTACTTTTTAAATTCAAGTGGGGGATTGTTGGAACTCTCTTTTAAGATGTGTGTGAATTATAAAAAGTCCCACATTGGACAAACCAAGAACTTTCCTCACTCACTTGGCATATAAAAGGAGACCTTCTCCTCACTTGTTCTACACACCAAAAAGTTGTGGATCAAGAGTTTTCTCCTCAACTTTTTCTCTCTTCTCCCTAAATCATTTCTAGTTCTTTGAAAGCTTGAAGCATTTCCAAGCTAAGAGTGGTTTTTATAACCATAAGAATGGTTTTTATAACCATAAGAGTGGTTTTTATAACCATATTGAAGGTGTATATCTTAGAGCTAATTTCTCACAGTGCAGTGGAAATTAGTAACAGTTGTCTGGGCTGTTTTATCCTGGGGACGTCGTGGTTGATAGCCTACTTGCACCTTGGAGTAGTGCCACGAAACGTCTTAAAGAAAGCGACCTAGTCCGCGACTCATCCCAGTAATCTCTTCGGCTTGATTTCGAAAACATTGTTGTTTAGGGGAAAGTTCTGGCTAGGAAAGACTTGGTTTCTAAGCGTGTCCTTTGTGACCCACCTCTCTTTCCTGGGAACCTACTCGGAATAACACCTTGTCCATCACTATTCACTACGCATAATTTTGAATCATAAAATATCTAATAAAAATAATTTCAAATTTATAAAATATGTTTACTTCATTTCAAAATTATTTTAGTTAATTTGAAAAATGTGTTTCAAACTTTACCTGATGGAATAACCAAACTATCTTATAATTAGATTTGATAATTTAAGTTGCTTGTTTTATATTTAGTAACCTTCATCATCTTATTTTTTTGTGGTAATAAGATAATATAAATTAGGCTAAATTACACTAGAAGTCTTTTAAGTTATTTAATTGTAACAAGTTTGTCATTTAAGTTTTTTCGTATCACTTAAATCCTTTAACTTATTTAATTTAGCCTATAAAATATGGTTTATAATTGTTCATCACTTTATTGCAAGCTTGCAGGTGCATTGCTGTTTAGTGTTGTTGGGGCAATACTTGTTATGATTATTTGTAAACGAAGGAGATGTTTGGGTTTGGTACAAAAAAGGATCTTCAAGAAAACAAGAACACTCCTTGACGACAATGTTCAAGAATTCATAAAAGCTTATAAGTTGTCGATCGATGCTGAAGCAACATAGTTATGCAGAAGTGAAGAGAATCACAAACTCATTTCGAGATAAATTAGGTCAAGGAGGATATGGTGTTGTCTACAAAGAAAACTTGCCTAATGGTCGTCAAGTGGCAGTGAAACTAATTAGTGAGTCCAAGGGAGATGGAGAAGAATTCATAAACGAAGTTGCTAGCATTAGTAGAACATCACACGTGAACATTGTCTCACTCTTGGGTTTTTGCTATGAGAAGAACAAAAGAGCATTGATATATGAATTCCTGATTAATGGTTCATTGGATAAGTTCATCTATAAAGAGGGGTTTCCAAGTGCTATTTCTGATTTGGATTGGAACAAAATGTACCAAATTGCTGTCGGCATTGCTCGAGGACTAGAATACTTGCATCAAGGATGCATTTCAAGGATTTTACATCTTGATATCAAACCCCAAAACATTCTTTTGAATGAAAATTTTTGCCCAAAAATATCTGATTTTGGACTAGCTAAAATATGTCAAAAGAAGGATAGTATTGTGTCTATACTAGGCACAAGAGGAACTATAGGATTCATAGCACCAGAAGTATTTAGCCGATCATTTGGTGGAGTTTCTCATAAATCTGATGTATACAATTACGGTATGTTGATTCTAGAAATGATAGGAGGAAGAAAGAAATATGATATTCGAGGATCACTCACTAGTGAAATGTACTTTCCTGATTGGATTTATAAGGATCTTGGGCTAAGTGACAACCTCAAAAATGATTTGGCAACCTCCGAGGAAGAAAAATATATGATAAGAAAGATTACTATGGTGAGTTTACGGTGCATTCAAATGAATCCGTTAGATAGATTATCAATAAGCAAAGTATTAGAATTGCTACAAGATCCACTTCAGTCAGTGCCTTATCCTCCAAGACCTGTTTTATGTTCTCCTAAAAGGGCATCATTACAAAGTTCACATATGTCTTCCAGCAATTAATTCAATAACAATACAAGAGGATGTTCAAGAGAATCAAATGAGTTCAACAAAGACGACCGAAAATGCGACCGTAATGTAACTCCTATCATTTATATTTGTATAACACTTTGTATATATGTTCTTGGGTTAACCTTCATAAACCTATTCATGCATTTGTAGTAGGTAAATTTCTCGTTGCTACTTAGTATGGAGATCATATTTCATTTTGCTAAAAATGTTTAAATTTGGTGCCAGTTTTTTTAGAATTGTTTAAATGACATATTTGCTGCATCATCTTAGAACATTGAAACTAGTTTACAAAGTTTAACCAAGTCTTTGGTTTGATTATCTTATATGACTTTATGATTCACATTCACATCCAGACTTAACTAATAATAGACATAAAGTCCCTTACGCCTCTATTTTTGTCTGTGTGACAGACTATTCCAATTCTCATGAACATTTAAATAACACTGAGTCTGTCTTTCTTTTTAATAACAGTATTATATACAGGTTAGTTTTTAGTTTGTAGCTTCTAGTCAATTATATTATCCACTTGAAGACGGACCACTAATTCAGTTCTCTTTGACAATTTCACATATTCGTGAAAGTTTGATAATTTATTCATCGCTAATTGTTCACTTACTCTAACAATTTTTATCAAGACAAACCATAATGGCAATTGTTTTATCAGAAATATTTTTTAACCATAAGATGTCCAATAAAATACAATTTCAAATTTATAAAATATTTGTACTTCATTTTAAAAGTAATTTGAGACATGTATTTTAAACTTTACTGGATGGAATACACAAATATCTTATATTTAGATTTAATAATTTAAGTTGCTTATTTTATCTTTAGTAACCTTCTTCCATTTTTTTGTGGTAATAAGATAGAATAAATTTTTGTTTATAATCAAATTTATAATCAAATTTTCCTTTTGTAATAATATTTTAGGTGGTTAAAAGAATATTGTTTTGCAAGCTTGCTGGTGCATCACTGTTTAGTGCTGTAGTGGCAATAGTTGTTGCGATTATTTGTAAACGTAAGAGATATCTTGGTTTAGTACAAAAGAGGATACTCAAGAAAACGGTAACACTTATTGACGACAATGTCCAAGAATTCATAAAAGCATATAAGTTGTCGATGCCAAAGCAATATAGTTATGCGGAAGTGAAACGAATCACAAACTCGTTTCGAGATAAATTAGGTCAAGGAGGATATGGTGTTGTCTACAAAGCAACCTTGTCAGATGGTCATTAAGTGGCAGTGAAACTAATCAATGAGTCCAAGGGAGATAGACAGGAATTCATCAATGAAGTTGCTAGCATTAGTAGAACATCACATGTAAACATTGTCTCACTTTTGGGTTTTTGCTATGAGAAGAACAAAAGAGCATTGATATATGAATTTGTGGTCAATGGTTCATAGGATAAGTTCATCTGTAGAAGCGGGTTTCCGACTGCTATTTCTGATTTGGATTGGAATACATTGTACCAAATTGCGGTTGGCATTGCTCGAGGACTAGAATACTTGCATCAATGATGTACTTCAAGGATTCTACATCTTGATATCAAACCCCAAAACATTCTTTTGGATTAAAATTTTTGCCCAAAAATAGCAGATTTTGGACTAGCTAAAATATGCCAAAAGAAAGATAGTACTATGTCTATACTAGGCATGAGAGGAACTATAGGATTCATAGCACCAGAAGTATTTAGTCGAACATACGGTGGAGTTTCTCATAAGTCTGATGTATACAGTTACGGCATGTTGATTCTAGAAATGGTAGGAGGAAGAAAGAATTAAGATACTGGAGGATCACACACTAGTGAAAAGTACTTTCCTGATTGGATTTATAAGGATCTTGAGCTAAGTGATAACCTCAAAAATGATTTAGCAACCTCTGAGGAAGAAAATGATATGATAAGAAAAATTACTTTGGCGAGTCTATGGTGCATTCAAACAAATCCGTTAGATAAACCATCAATGAGCAAAGTAATAGAAATGCTACAAGGTCCACTTCAGTCAGTGCCTTATCCTCCAAGGCTTGTTTTATATTCTCCTCTAAGAGCCCCATTACAAAGTATACAGATGTCTTCCAGCAATTTGTTAGAGACAAGTTCAATAACAATACAAGAGGATGTTCCATAGAATCAAATGAGTTCAACAAAGACTATTGAAACTGTGATTTTAATGTAACTCTTATTCTTTGTATTTGTATAACGCTTTGTATGTACTTTGGTTAGTCTTCAAAAACCTATTCATGCACTTGTAATGGGTAAAATGAACTTGTGCTTTAATTACACATCAACAAAACTTGGATAATCACAGATCTACCTTGTGGTAAAGTGTCTATGGGTCTATCGAATCTTCATTCTTAAGGCATTTTCATCTTGATAAAGAAACAGCTAGACCGTATATAAGCATAGTAGACTAGTATCGCATCAAGAACTCAGCTTTTTCAGGTATATCAACAATGATGTACCTAAAAGAGCATTAGTAAAACATCACATGTGTCTCACTTTTGAGTTTTTGCTATGAGAAGAACAAAAGAGCATTGTTATATGAATTCGTGGTTAATGGTTCATGGTTAAATTCATTTATAGAAGTGGGTTCCCAAGTGCTATTTCTAGTTTGGATTGGAATACGTTATACCGAATTACTGTCGGCATTGCTCGAGGACTAGAATACTTGCACCAAGGATGTATTTCAAGGATCTTCACTACAAGAAATTAGTGCATTACTGGCTGACACAATCCCCCAGTAATGGTTACGGCCAGAAATAGCACATTACTGGCGGATTTAATCCGCCAGAAAATCAGCCGCAGGTAACAGTTACTGGCGGAATTTCAGCCAGTAATTACGGGCGGATTTACTAGTGGAATTTAGGCCAGTAATTACTGGCGGATATTCTGTCAGTAAATCAGCCAGTAATTACTGGCTGAAAATCCGTCAGTAAATCAGCCAGTAATTACTGGCTGAAAATCCGCCAGTAATTTACTAGCTGAAAATCCGCCAGTAAGCAACTCCAATCCGCCAGTAATGTATTTTTTTTTTAAATATATTTTAAAATGCGTCATTTTTATTAAAAAAATTATTTTAAAATTCGTTTATTTAAGAAATTAATATTATTCAAATATTTTAATTCGTTTTTTTAAAAACTATTTTTTAATTCATTTATTTAATTCAAAAAATAAAACAACTAGTTTAAATATCCATAACAAAATATAAATTCCATTAAACAAAGTACTAATTTAAACAAAGTACTAATTTAAATATCCATAACAAAATATAAATTCCATTAAACAAAGTACTAATTTAAATAACAAAATATAAATTGAAATATTCATTACAAATGCAAATTAAAATATCCAATAAAACTACTAGTTATCTCCATAGTAGTCTCCAGAGTTGTTGTTGTTGTCGTCGTCCTCGTCATCTGCAAACCAATTAAAATAAGTTTCATTGTTGTTTGACTGTTATTGGGGAAGCTGTTGAGGCTGCTGCTGTCAGGGAGGCTGCTACTGTCGGGGAGGCTGAGAGTACGGCTGCTGAGAGTACGGCTGCTGCTGCGGCTGAGAGTGCGGCTGAGGGTAAGGCTGGAAAACACCCGGGTACGGCTGAAAAGCACCGGCATAGGCTGCATCTGTTGCGGTGGGAAAAATGATGACGATGATGGCATAGATGGCGATGGCATAGATGGCCTAGGGTATTGAGACATAGTAGCCATTAATTGATTCCAACGCTCATCATTCAACCTCTGCTGCTCCCGCATCTGCTGCATTTCCTGATCATATCTGTCTTGTCGCTCTTGCATCTCACGCTGTGTCTCGCTCAATTTTTGTGTCAATAGCTGAACAGTGTCCAATTCTGAAGGAGTAGGGACATAAGAGCGACCAGTACTTCTTTTTGAAGAAGATGTTGGCCTCAGATTCGGAATAATGGAGTTTTGGAAAGCAGCCTGACCAATACCACCAACTCCTACTAATCGGCTACCTTTGGTTGGACCAATAGATTGCTGCCAAGCTTTAAAAGCCGCTCGACTCTCCTCAGCAGGATCAATGTCAGTGACGCCACTACTCTGCTGTGATGCCGCTCGATCAGCTAACCATTCCTGGAAATTTTCCTGAGAGGAACAACCAAGAAATGAATAATTACCCCATTAGTATGTAGACATAGAATATAATATATAATATAATATAATAAAAACAATATATAAATAATAAACGTTATTTACCTGAATATTCCTATGTCGATCATCAGGATACTCACCCGTCTCCTCTCGCATATGAATCTGATGGTGTAACTCAACCAAAGTAGGTGGTCGACCAAAGATGGCCTCCTATATACATAGTTAATATTATTTAATATATTAGTATTTAATAAAATATGTATGTATATATAAATTTAATCAATTAAAAAATTTACCAAGCGTTTGAAGTGTTCAACAGCATTGATAGAACCAGCCGTGTTTATGCAGCCACCTTTCTCTGAAGCATGATTCTTTTTAGCTTTCTCACATTTTTCAACATACTTAGGGCCGTCTCATTTCTTTTGGAGCGCAGCCCAATGAGGATCACCGATCCACGTCGGCTTAATACGACTATTACGGTGCTCCTGAAGCATTGAAGATAAGCGGTGAGAAGCTCTTGTGTTGAATGCTCTCTCAACATCCCTCGACTCCTCTGGGAGCCATGCCATTTTTGCCTATTTAAACAAATTTAATTAACTTGTTAGTAAAAACAAATTAAACAATTGAACAAAATTAAAAAATTGAAAATCCACCGTAATTGTAAAAAAAACTTACTCTGAACTGATTCCACATTTTTGATGTCCCATCTTTTTTGACCTCCGACCAATTCAGCCAGGCTTTAGTGTAATTAGCCTTGATGATGTCGGTGATGGTGCTCGATACAATCCTCCCATGATCAAACCTGTACATAAAAAAGATAAATTAAAACGATAATAATTTATAATTAATAAATCAACCAAATAACGTTAATAAATTAATAAATACTTACTGCTCTCCAATAACCTTCACAACGATACGACCATCGCGTGTAATTAACCTCAACCACGTCCTTATTAATATTATACCTGCGTATCCCATTCTCATCTGCTGGGGGCTCCACACTACCGGGTGGAGGCACAAATGGGCGATCCATAGTACTAGGACCACTGCCATCCTCCGTATGAGGTGGAGGTACGAAAGGGCCATCAACAACAACATAAGTCACACGACGACGACGCCCGCGTAAAGAAGTAGAAACCTTTTTCCCTTTATCATTCGGTGGTACAATCTCATCATGAGGTGGGTCATCATTACCTTCTGATCCTGATGATGCCATGACTGTATATATATATATATATATATGTATATATATATATATATATCTATATATAATATAATGAATAAAATAAATAATGAATAACATAATGATGAATAACATACATGAAGAATAAATATTATTTCATACAAGAAGCCTTAGTAATATTATCTAATTACAAATAAGATCATCTAATTAGAATCCCATTCTTTCTCAAAATCACCATCTGATGCCATCATCATCAGATGAGTGAATTCTTGATACACCGACATGATTAGCAGCATCTTCATGATCTGTATCTTCTTCATCATCATTGACTTCGTCACCCGTGTTTGGCTCATCACATAAACGGGTAATGGGTTCAACTCCAATCATTTCATTTACATTGGACATTTCATCCATTTGAAATGGCACATCTTCCACTGTGTCATCATTTGTCTCAATGCAACCACTTGGTTTTGTCTTAATTGCGACACACCAACCACGCCGATCAGCCCGTGTTGATGGATAAGAGACATAATAGACTTGTCTCACATTTTGTGCAATGACGAACGGATCATACGGTCGATATCTACTAGTCATTTTAATGTCCACTGTATTTGTCTTTGGATTAAACTTTGTTCCTCGAGCGGACGGGTCAAACCATTTACAATAAAAAACCACTACCTTTTGATTATAATCTAGATAAGGGTACGCAAGTTCATATATGTGTTCAACCACACCATAGAAATCATCTTCGCCTCTCCCAGTGTCACCCTTCATGCAAACTCCACTATTGGCTGTTTCTCTGCCCTCTGTCCATTCCTTGGTGTGAAATTTGTATCCGTTGACAAAGTATGTATGCCATTCTTTAACACATCTTCGAGGACCGTCAGATAAGTTCCTCAAGTGTTGGTTGGTAGGAGTTGGCGGGAGGGAATACAAACGTTGCTTAAACCACATTGAAAAATGTGCATGAATATGAGCAGAAGATTGCTCTTCATTTACTTCATGTGATGACAAAAACTCCCTACAATAACACATTATTAATTGTTACACAACTGCGTTTACTTTAATTTATTAACTAACTAATTAAAATAAATATATATATAGGTTGAGAAATGCATACTCAATGAATGGTTGGACCTCAGTACAGTTTATCAATATATGAACATGGGCTGAGTTTAACTCTTCTTCTGTTAGCCAGTGAGTTGATTCCTTTCCAGACTGACGGCCAGGTAGACAAAAGACAGACAAAGCTAAATGATGTCTTGGACATTCAATTTCTGTTTCATTTCGACTACTTCTAGAAGCAAATTCATTCTTGAAGTAATAAGAACAAAAATGAGTTGTTTCACGATGTAAGTAAGAAGAACATATCGATCCTTCAACTTTAGCTTTATTTTTAACTAATCTTTTTGAATCACCCATGAACCTAGATAGAGAAAATTATATGTTAATAATCCATCTAATCAAATTTTCATATATATTCTTTCACATATATATATATATATATATATATATATATATATATATATATATTAACTGACCTTTCAAACGGATACAACCATCTGTATTGGACAGGACCGCCAAGTTTAGCTTCATGTGCAAGATGAACAGGAAGATGCTCCATAGAATCAAAGAAACCAGGCGGAAATATTCTCTCCAACTTGCATAAGATAAGTGGGATGTCTTGTTCCATTTTTGCAAGATCATTCATTTTTAGCGTTGCAGAACACAAATTCTTAAAGTATTGACTTATTTCAATGAGCGGATTCAAAACATGTGTTGGCAACGAACTAAAGGCAATAGGAAGTAAGCACTCCATGAATACATGACAATCATGGCTCTTCATCCCATGTAACCTCCCATTATCCACATCAGAACATCTTGCTAAATTGGAAGAATAACCATCTAGCATTTTCAACTCAGAAATCCACTGATACTCTGCTTTTGCATGCTCTGTAGATAAAGTATAATTGGCTTTGGGTTTCAGTGTTCTATCGTTAGCTTGCTCAACCAACAATAAATCCTTTCGCCTGCAGTAATGATCTACGTCTTTCCTTGCCTTCTCATTGTAATTCGTTTTACCTTTCACGTTCATAACAGTGTTAAATATATTATCAAAGAAATTCTTTTCAATGTGCATTACATCGAGATTGTGTCTCAATAGATTATCTTTCCAATATGGAAGTTCCCAAAAAATAGCTTTTTTCGTCCAATTATGCCATACTCCATAACCATCTGGACGAGAAACAACACCTGCAACAACTTCCACAGGAGGGATATCCATGACACTATTCCAAACTTCTTCTGATGTCAACCTACGAGGAGGTTCAGCTGTTTCAACATTCCCCTTGATGAATCCATATTTTGACTTTCTAAAAGGATGATCACTAGGTAAAAACCTACGGTGCGTGTCAAACCATGAGGTTTTTCCTCCATATTTAAGAGTAAAAGCCTTTGTGTCAACCATGCAAATCGGACACGCTAGCTTACCATGTGTCCCCCATCCAGACAACATTCCATAAGCACACCATATGTTCGACTAAATACTTCTGGTGCTATAAATCCTATAGTTCCTCTTGTGCCTAGTATAGACACAACTCTATATTTGTTTTGGCATATTTTTGCTAGTCCAAAATCAGCTATTTTTGGGCAAAAGTTTTCGTCTAAAAGAATGTTTTAGGGTTTGATATCAAGATGCAAATTCCTTGAAGTGCATCCTTGGTGCAAGTATTCTAACCCTCGAGCAATGCCGACAGCAATCTGGTACAATGTGTTTCAATCCAAATTAGAAATAGCACTTGGAAACTCCCTTTTATAGATGAACTTATCCAATGAACCATTAATCACAAATTCATATATCAATGCTCTTTTGTTCTTCTCATAGCAAAAACCCAAAAGTGAAACAATGTTCACATGTGATGTTCTACTAATGCTAGCAACTTCATTTATGAATTCTTCTCCATCTCCCTTGGACTCATAAATTAGTTTCACCGCCACTTGACGACCATCAGGCAAGCTTGCTTTGTACACAACACCATATCCCCCTTGACCTAATTTATCTCTAAACGAGTTTGTGATTCTCTTCACTTCTGGATAACTATACTGCTTTGGCACCGACAACTTATAAGCTTTTATGAATTCTTGGACATTGTCATCTAGAACTGTTCTTTTTCTCTTGAAGGTCGTCTTTTTTATTAAACCGATATATCTCTTGCGTTTACAAATAATCACAATAAGTATTGCGACTACAACACTAAACAACGATACACCTGCAATGCAATGAATAGATTACCAAACTTTCATGAATATGTTAAATGGTCAAAGAGCATTTAATTAATAATTCGTCTTCAAGAAGATAAAATTCGTGACTAGAAGCTAGAAACAAACGATTAACTAGTAGAATATAAGTGTTAGGAAAAGGAAAAACTTGAGAGCAGAAGTAAACAAATATGAATGTATTCATACCTGCTATCCAAATACGCCTAAGCAAAGTTGCATTTGCTGATTTAGTTGACCGTCTGCCTAGTACATCACCAGATTTAAAAACAGTTTCTCTTTCAAGCAAGACATTATGTGTAGTATTTAACTTCACCTTAGATGGAAAATGAGGAATTTGACCAGATAAACTATTATTAGACACATCTAGAAGCTGAGGTTGGGTCAAAATTGTGAGGTCCTGTGGTATTGACCCCATCAAATGATTGCCAGAAAGATTCAAGTTGATCAATCCTGTTAAATTAGCAAATGCAGGAGACATAGTTCCAGTTAAATTCAGCCCACCCATGGTAACGTTAACAACCTTCTCTCTTCTTGTACATGCAATCAATGTAGGGTATGCACAAGGATCTATTGTCCATATAAGTCCTATCAAAACATCAGGATACCCAAAATCTTTGAAGATTGTAAGCAAAGTCGTCATTAGTTGATTGCAAGGCCCAACACAGAAGTAGTTATTTTTCAAAGTTGCATTCACACCCTTAGGAAACACAGGTATTGGCCCTTGAAACCAATTGTTATCCAAAGAAACGTTCTTCAAGCTAGAGAGTCCCATCAATGAAGGTGGAACCACACCATAGAAATAATTTGTGTGAAGCTGCAAATCAAAGAGATGTGTACAGTTTGACAAGTCAGGAATAAAACCCTGGAAAAGATTATTGTTAAACCACACCTGAGACAAGTTCCTCATGGGTGAAATTATCTGAATGGTACCTGAAAAACCAGTGTTATTATTGTCAAATATATTAGTTCAATTAGTGCTTAATTAGTAGGGCACTTAATCAGTTGTAATAATCACAGTAGCCATACAATACTGTTAGAAACAGTTATGTTAGTAAACTGAGTTGTTAAGACAGTTACTTGAGAAACAGATTTCAATTGTAATTCATCCTATATAAGGGGATCCAATCAATGAAATAACTGTGATTCTTCCCTCCATTTCATATCTTGTTCTTACAATTGGTATCAAGAGCTTGACGAGAGGGACCTGAAAGAATCCAAGAACGAAAACTCGCAGTCATGGCGGAGAAGGAGAACAATGGAAACTACATGCATGCGTCAATTCCCAAGTTTGACGGGCACTACGAGCACTGGGCTATGCTCATGGAGAATCTCCTCCGTTCCAAGGAGTATTGGAGCATCGTAGAGGGAGGAGTGCCACGGTTGCCGTCGCCAGCCACGACGGAGCAAATCAAAACAAATGATGAGGCAAAATTGAAAGACCTGAAGGCAAGAAATTACCTTTTTCAATCAATCAATCGCGACATTGTTGAAACCATTCTTGATAAAGAATCATCGAAGGCAATCTGGGATTCAATGAAACAGAAATTCCAAGGTACAACGAAAGTAAAACGATCTCAATTGCGCGCAGCAAAGAGAGAATTTGAGTTGCTTAGTATGAAAGAAGAAGAAACTGTCACAGAGTACTTTGGCAGAATTAATCTTACAATTGTCAACAAGATGAAGATCTATGGTGACAAGGTTGATCAAGGTGAAATTGTTGAGAAAGTGCTGAGAACGATGACTGAGAAATTCAACTATGTGGTAGCTGCCATTGATGAAGGGAATAATGTGACAAAGATGACCATAGATGAACTCCAAGGGAGTCTTTTAGTTCATGAGCAAAGAATGCAACCTCACAAAGAAGAAGAATAGGCATTGAAAGTAAGCAGTGCTGGTAGAGGAAATACAAGGGGAAGAGGTCGTGGTTTCACAAGAGGGGGAAGAGGTAGAGGTAGACAATCCTTCAAGGATAACCTGGAGTGCTATAGATGCAAGAAACTTGGACATTTTCAGTATGAATGTCCCAATAGTGAGGAGAAAGCTCACTATGCAGAAATTGATGAGGATGAAGAAGTCCTATTGATGGCTATAATTGACTCTACCATAGAAAGAATACAAAAGATCTGGTACCTAGACTCAGCTTGCAGTAACCACATGTGTGGTGAGAAGGAATGGTTCTCAATGTTGGATGAGACTTTTAGAGAATCTGTGACAATTGGAGATGGATCCAAGATCACTGTGAAGGGTAAGGGAACTGTGAAATTGGAAGTGCAAGGGGTAACATTGGTTGTGACCAATGTCTACTACATTCCAAAGCTAAAGAACAATCTCATTAGCCTTGGACAACTACAACAGAAGCCTGAAGTATCCATGACTCTGCATCAAGATCAACTCAAGGTTTATCATGAGCAGAAGGGTCTGATCATAGACTCAAAAATGACTAAGAACAAGTTGTTTCCTGTGGTTGCTACTGCAGTATCAGCATCATGTATGTGTCTTACCTTTGGCATTGCAGGTTTGGTCACTTGAACATGAAGAGCTTGAAGGAACTAGCCCAAAAAAATATGGTAAATGGCCTGCCAGAGATCAAAGACACAAGCAGAAGCTGTGAGATTTGCTTGAAAGGGAAGCAACACAGGAATGAATTCCCAAAGGCATCCAACTGGAGAGCAACAAACAAGTTAGAACTCGTACACTCTGACATCTGTGGGCCAAGTACACCAGAATCTAGTAGAAGAAAGAGGTACATTCTTACTTTTATTGATGATTTTAGTAGAAAAACTTGGGTCTATTTCCTAGTTGAGAAGTCTGCTGCACTAGCCTGTTTTAAGAAGTTCAAAGTATTAGTTGAAAAGGAATGTGGAAAGAACATTATGTGTCTTAGGACTGATAGAGGGGGAGAGTTCACCTCCAATGCATTTGATGAATTTTGCTCTAAGAATGGAATTAAGAGACAGCTCACTGCTGCTTATAGTCCTCAACAGAATGGCATAGCTGAGAGAAAAAACAGGACACTAATGGAAATGACAAGAAGCTTACTTGCAGGAAAATCTATACCTAAGTACTTCTGGCCTGAAGCAGTCAATTGGGCAGTTTACTTGATGAATAGAAGCCCTACTGAGATATTAAAAGATGTTACTCCAGAAGAAGTTTGGAAAGATGAGAAGCCCAGTGTTAGTCATCTTAGAGTATTTGGCTGCATAGCAAATGCTCATGTTCCTAGTATTATGAGAAAGAAGCTAGATGAGAAGAGCACAAAATGCATTTTTCTAGGTGTAAGCAATGAGTCTAAGGCCTACAGGTTATATGATCCTATGTCAAAGAAGATCATTGTTAGCAGAGATGTTATCTTCTCTGAAGATGAAAAGTGGAACTGGGAAACAAGACATAAAAGTGAAACTGGTATTGATGGCACTGCAGAAAGTGACACTGAGGAGGTTAGAGAAGAAATTGTGAATGAGACAGAAGCAAGTACAGAAGAAAGGACAGATCATGGTAGCACAAGTGTGTCACAGGCAGAGACAACTCTGCAAATCAATGAGAATGAGACAATAGAGCCAAGGGTGAGAAGACCACCAACATGGCTGAATGGCTTTGACACTGAGATCAGTGATGAGACAGATGAAATTATGAATTTAGCAGTAATGAGTTGTCTGGATGATCCAACTACATATGAGAAAGCTGCTGTGCATGAAGTATGGAGAAAAGCTATGGATGTTGAGATACAATCCATAGAAAGGAATGAAACTTGGAAGCTGACACCATTACCTAAAGGAGCAAAGAAAGTTGGAGTAAAATGGGTCTACAAGACAAAACTCAATGAAGCGGGTGAAATAGAAAAACACAAGGCCAGATTGGTTGCTAAAGGTTACTCACAAAGACATGGGATTGATTTTGATGAAGTATTTGCTCCTGTAGCACGATGGGATACTATAAGAAGTGTCCTAGCAGTAGCTGCCTTGAGAAGCTGGAATGTGTATCAATTGGATGTAAAGAGTGCTTTCCTCCATGGTGACTTGTTGGAAGAAGTCTACATAGATCAGCCACAAGGATACATAGTTAAAGGAAGAGAGAATGAGGTTTATAGATTGCAAAAGGCCCTATATGGACTGAAGCAGGCTCCAAGAGCCTGGTATAGTGAGATTGAATCTTACTTTGATGAACAAGGCTATGTGAAATGTCCATATGAACATATTTTGTTCACAAAGCAAGATGAAAATGGAAACTGTCTGATCATAAGCTTGTATGTAGATGATCTGATCTTTACTGGGAATCATGCTGACATGTTTGACAAATTTAAAGACTCAATGAGGAAGAAGTTTGACATGACAGATTTAGGGAGGATGAGATACTTTCTGGGTGTTGAAGTGGTCCAAAGCAAAGATAGAATTTTTATCTGTCAACAAAAGTATGCTCAAGAAATTCTTCTGAAGTTTCAAATGCAAGATTCAAACCCAGTGAAGACTCCTATAGTTGCAGGCACCAAATTGTCAAAGGATGATGAAGGCAAAGCAGTAGATGGAACTATGTATAAGCAGATCATAGGAAGCCTAATGTACCTCACAGCAACAAGACCTGACATTGCTTTTGCTGTGATGGAAAGACCAGTTGAAAAGCACCTGATGGCAGCCAAAAGAATTATGAGGTATGTGCAAGGCACAATGGACCATGGCATTCTATACAGAAGGAAGGGAAATGACAGGTTGGAAATATACTCTGACAGTGACTATGCTGATGACAAAGATGATAGGAGAAGCACCTCAGGATATGTCTTCCTGCTTGGAAGTGGTGTTGTGTCCTGGTGCTCGAAGAAGCAACCTGTTGTGACACTGTCAACAACAGAAGCAGAGTTTATTGCTGCTGCTGTGTGTGTCTGCCAAGGCATATGTCTGAGCAGAATTCTTGATAGATTGGGTGTGCAACTTCAAGGCAGCATGGTGATCCTTTGTGACAACACATCTACAATCAAGCTATCCAGGAATCCAGTGATGCATGGACGAAGCAAGCACATTGATGTGCGCTTCCATTTCCTGAGAGAACTCAGCAGACAAGGAAAGATTGAGCTGGTGCATTGTGCAACACAGAACCAAACTGCAGACATTATGACTAAGGGACTCAAGCTAGAGACATTTGAGAAGTTCAGAAAGCAACTGGGAATGCACAGCATTACTGAATTAAACTGATTGCTGGTATGCAAGTCGGTTTAAGGGAGGATGTCAAATATATTAGTTCAATTAGTGCTTAATTAGTAGGGAACTTAATCAGTTGTAATAATCACAGTAGCCATACAATACTGTTAGAAACAGTTATGTTAATAAACTGAGTTGTTAAGACAGTTACTTGAGAAACAGATTTCAATTGTAATTCATCCTATATAAGGGGATCCAATCAATGAAATAACTGTGATTCTTCCCTCCATTTCATATCTTGTTCTTACAAGTATTGCCCTGGTTGTTGAGTTTCAAATACTTTATTGAAGATCTAGCAAGAGACTCTGGCAGAGATCCCATGAGGTTGTTGTGAGAAAGAACTACAGTTTCCAAATGTGGAAAGTTATAGAAGACGTCAGACGGCAAGGAACCTAAGAGATTTGTTGCTTGGAAGTCGAGGGTGTGTAGTAGTAGAGAGGCAGGCAAATCATATGTGGGAAATAACCAGGGTATGAGATTGATATTGTTGCTAAGGTTGAGAGTTGTCAAGGCTGTTAACGTACCGAAGGAACCATCTGGAACGGAGGTGAAGTTGTTGTGGCCGAGTAACACGGTTTGGAGCGAGCTGAGATCGGAGAAAGAAGGTATGGGGCCAGTGAGGGAATTGTTGTGGAAACCTATGTGGGTGAGATCAGTGAGAGTGTTGAGATCTGAAGGTAGTGTACCTGTTAGTGAAGATGATGGTAGAGTGATGGAAATGACACGATTGCTCGTTTGATTATTGCAAACAATGCCGTTCCATTTGCAGAAGTGTGTATTGTTAGACCAGCCTGGGGGAGTTGGGCTCAGTGCCTTCAGAAGCTTTGAGATATAAACTGCATCCCCTTTATCAGCAGCAATGGTGGCGAAGATGATTGTTGAGAAGATGATATTGATGATGACGAAACGAGAAAGAGTAATTTGAGTATGAGGTGCTGCCATCTTCATGTTTAATTAGCACTAGCAGCGCGTAGCAGTAGTAGTAGTAGTATTGATCAATTTGGAATGAAGAGAGGAATAATGATACAGATACTCTTAAACTCTCCTCTGATACTGGGTCCAATTGCAGTCTAAGTAAGGCTATTCCGTGTTTAGCTTTTAATTATAAATTATAAAGTGTGATCAACATGGGTCATTAATTAATTAATTAATACTTAGTGGCCAAAGTATATGTATGTAGTATATTTTAAGAAATATAAATCACATGCAGTGACAGTTGTACTGCATTTCAAGCCTACTCTTCCATTCATACACTAAATATATTTATGTAACCTACCCAAGACTTTTGTATCTAGATGGTCAACAAGATTTTGAAGTCAATTTCGTCCATCATGGATAATGTTCTTTTTTTTTTCATTAGATAAAAGAATCTGACTTTGGTTATTTTATCTGTTTATCAATCAAACTGCATTGACTTGTAGATAATCATTCTGTTTCGTGTTATCTGATGGCAGCATTAGTGTTCATTTCCTGTGTCATTAGACTACTACTTATACACGATCTAGTTGTATCTGTATCAAGAAGTAATAGTTTTAAGAATGAAGACTCTATCAGTAACTTCAATAAGGAAATCATAATTAGTTTGTTGTAAAATGATAATAGCTTCAGAAAAAAAAAAGCTCAGCAGAACTGCTTTCATGCCTATCCTTATATATATGCATAAGACTAAATAGTAAATCATTTTATTTCTTTTATTATAATATCATTTTTTGGCCTAGATTTGTGACAGGACGGACGATCAAAATTTTGGAAAAAATTTCTGTTCATCATGGATAATTGTTTTTATAAAACTAACAATGGTGATATTATCTGTTTATGCAGTTTAGAAAAGCGAAACCAAAACCTTTGGATGGAAATGTTGGTCCTGACCTGACCAATATTCTGTGTATGATATTGTATGATTGTTTTTGTGTACCTATGTTTAATTAAATGGTTGATTATATGCTAACTTCTTTGCATGAAGGAAAGGAAGCACACGCAGATTTAGTTGTGCCAGTTTGAGAAAGGTAGATTGCAGAAAAATACAAGTTTATTTAATGAAATTGAAGTAATGGCAATGAGATTCACTTTGGACTCGTCTTTAACCACTATCAACTTTTGGTAACTTTTGAAGCTGAATCCTTTGAAGAGGCATTGCTAGCATTCAGAAGTTCAAAAATTACTTTTTCCCTGGTGGTTAAACGAGATGAAAGATTGCAATTTCCCCATGATAAATGCATGAATAGGTTTTAAAGTTCAACCAAAGTACATACAGAGTTGTTTCTAAATACAAACAATAGGAATTACATTACAATCTCATTTTCAATTGTCTTTGTTGAACTCATTTGATTCTATGGAACATCCTCTTGCAATGTCATTGATTGTGTCTCTAACAAATTGTTGGAAGACGTATATGAGCTTTGCAATGATGCCCTTTTAGGCGAAAATAAAACAGGCCTCGGAGGATATGACACGGACTGAAGTGGACCTTGTAGCATTTCTATTACTTTAGTCATCGGCGGTCTGTCTAATGGATTCATTTGAATGCACCATAGACTCACCATGGTTATCTTTCTTATCATATCTTTTTCTTCCTTAGAGATTACTAAATCATTTTCGAGGTTATCACTTAGCTCAAGATCGTTATAAATCCAATCTGAAAAGTACATTTCACTAGTGTGTGATCCTCCAGTATCATAATTCTTTCTCCCCCCTATCACTTCTAGAATCAACATGCCGTAACTGTATACATCAGATTTATGAGAAACTCCACCGTATGTTCGACTAAATACTTCTGGTGCTATGAATCCTATAGTTCCTCTCATGCCTTGTATAGACACAATACTATCCTTCTTTTGGCATATTTTAGCTAGTCCAAAATCAGCTATTTTTGGGCAAAAATCTTCATCCAAAAGAATGTTTTGGGGTTTGATATCAAGATGTAGAATCCTTGAAGTACATCCTTGATGCAAGTATTCAAGTCCTCGAGCAATGCCAACAGCAATTTGGTACAACGTATTCCAATCCAAATTAGAAATAGCACTTGAAAACCCGCTTCTATAGATGAACTTATCCAATGAACCATTAACCACAAATTCATATATCAATGCTCTTTTGTTCTTTTCATAGCAAAAGCCCAAAAGTGAGACAATGTTCACATGTGATGTTCTACTAATGCTAGCAACTTCATTTATGAATTCTTCACCATCTCCCTTGGACTCATTGATTAGTTTCACGGCCACTTGACGACCATCAGGCAAGCTTGCTTTGTAGACAACACCATACCCTCCTTGACCTAATTTGTCTCGAAACGAGTTTGTGATTCTCTTCACTTCGGCATAACTATATTGCTTTGGCATTGACAACTTATAGGCTTTTATGAATTCTTGGACATTGTCGTCAAGAAGTGTTTTTGTTTTCTTGAAGATTTTTTTCTGTACTAAACCAAGACATCTCCTACGGTTACAAACAATGACTATAAGTATTGCCACTACAACACTAAACAATAATGCACCTGCAAGCTTGCAAAAAAGTGATGAACAATTATGAACCAAAATTTATATTATCCTATTATCACAAAAACTAAAAGGAGGAAGGTTACTAAAGATAAAACAAGCAACTTAAATCATCAAATATAAGTAGGCTTAAATATTTGATCCCCCCTACAAATATCCCATTTTTCCATTTACCCCCTGTAAAAAAAAAATTTTAAAATCAACCTTGCAGGGGGGTAACCTTAAAAAAATTTTTTACAGGGGGGTAAATGGAAAAATGGATATTTGCAGGGGGATCAAATATATAAACCATATAAGCATAAGATAATTTGTTTATTCCATCGAGTAAAGTTTGAACAAACAACAATATGGTTTGTCTTGATAAAATACTGTTAGAATAAACGACCAGCTACTAGCAATGAGTAATTTACCATGCTTTCATGAATATGTGAAATGGTCATAGAGTAGGCATACCTGCAATCCAAATACGCTTAAGTACAGAGACATTCGTTCTTCCGTGCCCAAGCAAAACATTACCCGTTGTATTTAACTTCACCTTGGATGAAAATTTAGGAACTTGTCCAGATAAATTATTATTAGAAACATCAAGAAGCTTGAGATGGGATAAATTTGTGAGACTAACTGGTATTGAGCCCATCAAATTATTGCCAGAAAGAGTCAAATTAACCAATTGTGTTAAATTGGCAAATGCAGGAGATATAGTACCATTTAAATCATTCCCCTCCGAAGAAAAAGAAACAACCTCCCCACTCATTGTACACCCAATGATCGATTGCAAGTTACAAGGATCTCTATCCCAATTCATAATGTCTGGATACTCAAAAGCTTCAAATATTACAAGCAAAGCTGTGGTCGTTGGATCGCAAGTGCCAACACAAAATTCGTTATATTTCCAAGTTGCACTCACACCTTTCCCAAATACAGGTTGTGGCCCTTGAAGCCAATTGTTATCCAAAGAAACCTTCTTCAAGCTAGAAAGACTCATCAACGAATGTGGAACCACACCAAATAATTCATTTTCGTGAAGCTGCAGATCAGACAAATGTGTGCACTTTGACAAGTCTGGAATAGCACCCCAAAACGTGTTGTTGTTAAGCCATGCCTGAGACAAGTTTTGCATGGTTGAAATCACTTTAATGGAACCTCTGAAACCAATATTACCCTGGTCATTGAGCTTCAAATACTTTACTGCAGATCTTCCAAGAGATTCTGGAAGATGTCCAGTGAAGTTGTTGTTAGAAAGAACGAGAGTTTCTAAACTTTGAAACCGATCCAACATATCTGGCGGTAAAGAACCTATCAAATTGGTTGCTTGGAAGTCGAGAGTGTGTAGTAGCGAAGATAAAATCAAATCATCAGTGGGAAATATCCAGGGTATAAGATTCATGTTATGGCTAAGGTTGAAGGTTTTCAAATCTAATAAGCCGTAGAAGCAACCATGTGTAACGGAGGTGAAGTAGTTGTGGCCGAGGAGGATGGTTTGGAGTGAGGTGAGTAAGGAGAGATCAGGAGTGGGACCAATAAGGGAATTGTTGTGGAGATCTATGTGGGTTAGATTGGTGAGGGTGTTGAGATGTGAAGGGAGTGTACCAGTGAGTGAAGATGATGGGAGAGTGATGGAAATGACACGATTACTGGTTTGATTACAAACGATGCCGTTCCATTTGCAGAAGTGTGTATTGTTAGACCAGCTTGGGGGAGTTGGGCTCAGTGCTTTCATAAGCTTTGACATATAAACTGCATCGTCATCAGCAGCAATGGCGGTGAAGATGATTGTTGAGAAGATGATGATGATGAAGAAATAAGAAAGAGTAACTTCAGTGTGTAGTGCTGCCATCTTCATGTGTAAGTAGCACCAGCAGAGTAGTAGAATTGATGAATTTTGAAGTAGATTTACTGCCTCAAGTTCATTCTCAGAGGAGAAAGAATTAAGGGATAATAATACATACTGCAGCGCGTGACAATGAATAAACAAACGAGTCAAGAGTAGTAAAAGAGTGATTAACATGGGTCATTATTACTTTGTGGACTGTGGCTAAAGTTATGTACTATGTACATTTTAAATCACCGACAATCACAGTTGTTGTACTGCATTTCAATCCTACTCTACGTACTCTCTTTCATTCATAGCCAAGACTTGTGTCGGCATGGTCATCCATGTATATTCATTTTCTGACAATCCATATGATCATCCATGTATATTCAAAGCTCCTGTTAGAGCTCGATATTATAGTGTAAATTAAATGGAAGAGAACACTGTTACAAGGATCACACTCACTTTTACAAACTACTCCATTTGTAAGCTGTGGCTAAAGTATATGTTTTTTTTATAAGCAAATGTTAGTGGGGGTGGGGGAAGGATAGATATCTATATGTATATTATAAAGAATATAAATCACCGACAATGACTTGTGTCGGCATGGTCAACAAGATTCTGAAGTCAAATTTTGTTGTCTATCATTAGCATCAATTTAAAAGAGACATGCATGAATAAGCTGAGTTCTTGATGCAATATTAGTATAATACTTATATACGGTCTAGTTGTATCTGTATCAAGATGTAATTGCATTAAGAATGAATATTCAATCAGTAACTTTAATAAGGAAATGATAATTAGTTAGTTGTAACTAAACTGAAAATCTACAAAGTGATGAAAAATTATATCACTAAAATTTTGTATGCAAGAGTCTCTGCAAGAGAAGCTCCATCTGTGTCTTTAAACTTCTGCAATCAATCTAGGAGGTCCTGAACTTTTGAGTCTTGGCCGAAGTAATTTTTTGTTTTCTCTGAAGCTAATTCTGAACTTTATTCATCTGGTATGTGGCTTTTTTTTCATCCTTGGTAATCTTAGCTCAGTGGGATCTGCTTCTGGGATTGAATTTTTGCATTCAATGTTTTCTTTAATTTTAAGACCCTTTCTTCTTTTCCTTTGATGATAAGACCCACTGGATGTTCAACATAGATATCCTCCTCAAGATATCCATTTAGAAATGTTAATTTCACATCAAGCTGAAACAATGTGCTCTAGTTCTCCATTAAGTTGTTTTAATAGAGAAAAATTCACTTAAAACAAATATAAGAATTTGAAAGTCCTAAACAAAATAAAAATATGATCTCCAAAAAGTGAGTAGCAACTAGCAATTTGCTGACTACAAATGGATGAATAGGTTTTGAAGTTCAACCAAAGTACATACAAAGTATTATTCAAATACAAATGGTAGGAGTTATATTATAATTACATTTTCAATTGTCTTTGTTGAAGTCATTTGATTCTATGGAACATCCTCATGTAATGTTATTGAATTTGTCTCTAATAAATTGCTAGAAGACATATAAGAACTTTGTAATGATTCTCTTTTAGGAGAATATAAAACAGGCATTGGAGATATGGCACAGACTGAAGTAGATTTTGTAGCAATTCTATTACTTTGCTCATTGATGGTCTATCTAGTGGATTTGTTTGAATTCACCATAGACTCACCATAGTAATCTTTCTTATCATATCTTTTTCTTCCTCAGAGGTTGCTAGATCATTTTCGAGGTTACCACTTAGCTCAAGATCCTTGTAAATCCAATCTGGAAAGTACATTTCACTAGTATGTGATCCTCCAGTATCATAATTTTTTCTTCCTCCTATCATTTCTAGAATCAACATGCCGTAACTGTACACATCAGATTTATGAGAAACTCCTCCGAATGTTCGGCTAAATACTTCTGGTGCTATGAATCCTATTGTTCCTTTTGTGCCTAGTATAGACACAATCCTATCCTTCTTTTGGCATATTTTAGCTAGTCCAAAATCAGAGATTTTTGGGCAAAAATCTTCATCCAAAAGAATGTTTTGGGGTTTGATATCAAGATGTAAGATCCTTGAAATACATCCTTGGTGCAAGTATTCTAGTCCTCGAGCAGTGCCAACTGCAATTCGGTACAACGTATTCCAATCCAAACTAGAAATAGCACTTGGGAACCCACTTCTGTAAATGAATTTATCCAATGAACCATTAACCACAAATTCTTATATCAATGCACTTTTGTTTTTCTCATAGCAAAAACCCAAATGTGAGACAATGTTCACATGTTAGGTTCTACTAATGCTAGCAACTTCATTTATGAATTCTTGTCCATCTCCCTTGGACTCATTTATTAGTTTCACTGCCACTTGACGACCATCACGCAAGCTTGCTTTATAGACAACACCATATCCTCCTTGACCTAATTTATCTCGAAACGAGCTTGTGATTCTCTTCACTTCTGCATAACTATATTGCTTTAGCATCAATAACTTATAAGCTTTTATGAATTCCTGGACATTATCATCAAGAAGTGTTACTGTTTTCTTGAAGATCATCTTTTGCACTAAACTAATATATCCCTTTCGTTTACAAATAAGCACAACAAGTATTGTCACAACAACACCAATCAGCGATGCACCTGCAAGCTTGCAAAAAAGTGATGAACAATTATAAACAATAATTTACTTTATCTTATTACCAAAAAAAGGAGAAAGGTTACTACAGGTAAAACAAACAACTTAAATTACCAAATTTATAGGTAAGATAATTTGTGGATTTCATCTAGTAAAGATTGAAATATATGTCTCAAATTACTTTTGAAATGAAGTACAAACATTTAATATATGAATTTGAAATTCTTTTTAATTGCTCATGTTGGGTTCAAAATTTTGTGTAGTACTTGGTATGGTAGAGATTGTCTAACTTTAGGCGAGAACTTCCCCCTAATATTGAGTCTATCCCTCTCCTCCAACTCATTCTCTCTCATCATATTCCTCCAATTTTCATATTTCTATCTCATCAAAAAACCTAAAGCAAAATTAGGAAAAGCTAAAGTTAGACGGTGCATTTCCTAATTGACATGACTCTCGGTCGTGATACCTAGAAAGTAGATTGTGACGCTAAAATTCTTTGTCTATGGATGAGTGCATAATTAAAGAATTGCCAATGTGGTTTGTCTTCATAAACTACTGTTAGAGTAAGTGAACAATTAGCGATGAATATATTACTGAGTTAGTACCTATTTAGTCTCCGACTTTTCAAAAAAGTGTAATTTGGTCCCTGACTATTCGAATATTCTTATTTAGTATCTCACTTTTACAAACATGTACCAATTTAGTCCCTCTGTTAATCACAGTTACTTAAAAGTGTTAACAAAGCTAGCGTGGCTGTTAAGTGTCCACTATCAAATCCACTATTTGTTAGCAAACGAGACTTACCAAACAAAGCCTTAAATAAGGTATTAACTCATAAATTACTTAGACTTTCACAAAACATGCGAAGTTGTCAAAGATTACTGAATCTTGAAGTAGATAATATTATAGACTAGAGGCTGGGGTACAAACTAACGACTAACCTGTATATAATATTATTGCTCTTTTAGATGGAGCTGCGTTTAGTTCTTCATCGTCATCATCAGTTGTGCGCCAAAGCAAGACATTATTACCTCCCGTATATAACTTCACCTTGGATGCAAAGTTAGGAATACGTCCAGATAAGTTATTATTGGACACGTCGAGAAGCTGGAAATGGGTCAAAGTTGTGAGGGTCTGAGGTATTGAGCCTGTTAAATGATTGTTAGAAAGATTTAAGTTGACCAATCCTGTTAAATCGGCAAATGCAGGATAGATAGTTCCATTTAAATTTAGCTTTTCCATGTTAACGGTAATAACAACCCCTTCTTGTGAACACTGAATCCATCTGAAGTAATTACAAGGATCTTTCACCCATATATATCCCACCCAAATGTCAGGATACCCAAAAGCTTCAGCGATCGCAAGCAAAGTCGTCACGAGTGAATTGCAAGGTCCAACACAAAAGGAATTATTTTTCCAAGTTGCCGTCGTCACCAGAGTTTCAAATTGCGGTTGCGGACGCGTTGCGATTGCGGTTGCGGCCATCTGCGGTCGCTGCGATGCGTATTGCGGTCGATGCGGCGTGAAATAATTTTATATTCGCACAAAAATTTTAGAAAAATCCTATAATATTTGTAATTCTTTATATATCTTTTATTTATAGTTTTTTATAAAATTTCATTCATTTTTAGGACATTAGATCATTAATTATAGTGAAACGAGTGACCTAAATGATAAACTTTCTAAAATCTATTATTTAAGCAAATATAAGCATGGCATAAAGAAGTAAGAACTTCATAGTATATAATATATAACATCTAATACAAACCAAGTCACAAATGGTTTTAATTTAAACGAAACTAGAGTCAAATTGAAATTACAATTTATACGATATGAGTGTAAAAAGCAACGTCATATTGTGACCACCAATTAAAGACAAATTTTAAATTAAACCAATGGCCACTACAGCCCACGCACACAAGTCACAAATAAAAACAAGTCACAAAACCACCCACTAAATTCCCAAAACCCAGCCCACAATCCCTTCATATCCCTCTCCATTCTCAACCACACAAACAAAACACAACACACACGACCCCACACTTCTCAATCAACCAACCACACACACAAATCCCACACTTCTCAATCAACCACACACACAAACCCCACACACGTCACACAACAAACCCTACAAACAGAGACATAAAACCCAAACTCAAACCCCACTCATACTCACACACCAGCACTCATACTCAATCACTATCCAAACCCCACAAAAAACCCCATCGCAGCACATAGAAAATGTGAAGATTAGAAGAATTTAAATTTCAAATATCAGAAGAAATAAAACAGTACATAAAACAGAGGCAACAAATCATGGTGGAGCATCAATAAAATGAGAAGAAAAGAAAACAAGAACAAGAGAGAAACATTACCAGGAACAAGGAGAGAGATGGGCTGAACGATTCTTGAAGAAGAGAGGAAAGGAAAGCATAGGAGAGGAGAGGAAAAATTCATTCAGATTTAATTTTTCTTGAAAATGGGAGTAAATTGAAAAGTGGAGCAAAAGAAAAGTCAAAAAGTGCAAGAGAATCTCTGTTTTTCTCTGCCAAATTTGTCTCATTGTATTGTCAAGTCAATAGAGTATTATTTAACATTATTTTGGTGAAAACGGGTCTGTTGCGGTTTCGTTGCCGTTGCGTTGCGGAAAAACGGGTGATTTAGGATCACAGCGCAATTGCGGTGGGATGCCGTTGCGGCGGTTCCCGCAACCGCAATATTGCGGCTGCAACACTTGTTGCGGTCCGCAATTTGAAACCCTAGTCGTCACACCCTTATGAAACAGGTTGTTGTCTAAGGAAACTTTTTTCAAGCTAAAGAGAGAGCTATCAATGAAGGTGGAATCACACCAAAGAAAAAATTTGAGTGAAGCTGCAAATCAAAGAGACCAGTAGAGTTGGAGAAGTCAGGAATAAGACCTCGAAATGCGTTGTTGTTAAGCCATGCCTGAGACAATAACCTCATGGATGAAATCACGTGAATGTTACCCTCAAGACCATTATAAATAGTGCCTTGATTGTTGAGCTTCAAATATTTTACTGGAGATCTCCCAAGAGACTTAGGCAGAATTCCAGTAAATTTGTTGTGAGATAGAAAAAGTGTCTCCAACTTTGGAAACCAATCAAACATTTCCGGTTCCAAGGAACCTATCATATTGGTTGCTTCGAGGTCGAGGATTTGCAACAGAGGAGATGAATTCAATTCAGTGGGAAATAGCCATGGTATGAGATTCAAGTTATTGCTAATGTTGAGGGTTCTCAAGGCTGTTAACATACTGAAGCAATCTTTTGGAATGGAGGTGAAAATGTTGTGGCCGAGTAACACGGTTTGGAGCACGTTGTTGCCAAAGAGAGAAGGAATGGAACCAGTGAATTGTTGTGGAGATCTATGTGGATGAGATTGTTGAGAGTGTTGAAATCTGAAGGGAGTGTACCTGTTAGTGAAGATGATGGGAGAGTGATGGAAATGACTTGTACCGGATTTCATGCCTACTCTACTCTCTTCTATTCATACATTATTAAAAAGAAAGATACACTCAGTGTTATTTAAAAGTTCATGAGAATTGGAAGAGTCTGTCACACAGACAAAAATAGAGGCGTAAGGGAAGAGGTATCCTTTCATTCCTTTGGTGCCTGATGGTTTATATCTTAATAAAAAGAGGCACTTTCTGGCACTGAGGGTCTAATTTATGTCTATTATTAGTTAAGCCTGGTGGTGAATGTGAATCATAGAGTCATAAAATAAACAAACCAGCGACTTTGTTAAACTTTGTAAACTAGTCTCAATGTTTTAATTAAGATGATGCACCAAATATGTCGGTTAAACAATTCTAAAAAAAAACTGGCGCTAAATTTAAACATTTTTAGCAAAATGAAATAGGATCTCCATACTAAGTAGCAACGAGAAATTGACCTATTACAAATGCATGAATAGGTTTCTGAAAGGTTAACCAAAGTATATACAAAGTGTTATACAAATATAAATGATATGAGTTACATTACGGTGACATTTTCTGTCGTCTTTGCTGAACTCATTTGATTCTCTTGAACATCCTCTTGTATTGTTAATGAATTTGACTCTAACAAATTGCTGGAAGACATATGTGAACTTTGTAATGATGCCCATTTAGGAGAACATAAAACAGGTCTTGGAGGATAAGGCACTGACTGAAGTGGACCTTGTAGCATTTCTAATACTTTACTTATTGATGGTCTATCTAACGGATTCGTTTGAATGCACCATAGACTCACCATAGTAATCTTTCTTATCATATCTTTTTCTTCCTCAGAGGTTGCTAAATCATTTTTGAGGTTATCACTTAGCTCAAGATCCTTATAAATCCAATCAGGAAAGTACATTTCACTAGTGTGCGATCCTCGAATATCATAATTCTTTCTTCCTCATATCATTTCTAGAATCAACATGCCGTAACTATATACATCAGACTTATGAGAAACTCCACCAAATGTTCGGCTAAATACTTCTGGTGCTATGAATCCTATAGTTCCTCTTGTGCCTAATATAGAAACAAAACTTTCCTTCTTTTGGCATATTTTAGCTAGTCCAAAATCAGAGATTTTCGGGCAAAAATCTTCATCCAAAAGAATGTTTTGGGGTGTTTGATATCAAGATGTAAAATCCTTGAAATGCATCCTTGATGCAAGTATTCTAGTCCTCGAGCAATGCCGACAGCAATATGGTACATTGTGTTCCAATTCAAATCAGAAAAAGCACTTGGAAACCCCTCTTTATAGATGAACTTATCCAATGAACCATTAATCAGGAATTCATATATCAGTGCTCTTTTGTTCTTCTCATAGCAAAAACCCAAGAGTGAGACAATGTTCACCATGTTCTACTAATGCTAGCAACTTCATTTATGAATTCTTCTCCATCTCCCTTAGACTCATTGATTAGTTTCACCGCCACTTGACGACCATCAGGCAAGTTTGCTTTGTAGACAACACCATATCCTCCTTGACCTAATTTATCTCGAAATGAGTTTGTGATTCTCTTCACTTCTGCATAACTATATTGCTTCGGCATCGACAACTTATAAGCTTTTATGAATTCTTGGACATTGTCGTCAATAAGTGTTCTTGTTTTCTTAAAGATCATTTTTCGTACTAAACCCAAACATCTCCGACGTTTACAAATAATCATAACAAGTATTGCCACTACAACACTAAACAACATTAATGCACCTGCAAGCTTGCAAAAAAGTGATGAACAATTATAAACCATATTTTATAGGCTAAATTAAATAACTTAAAGAATTTATGTAGTACGAAAAAACTTAAAGGACCAACTTGTTACAATTAAATAATTAAATGACCTCCAGTGTAATTTAGCCTAATTTATATTATCTTATTACCACAAAAAAATGATGAAGGTTACTAGATATAAAACAAGCAACTTAAATTATCAAATCTAAGTATAAGATAGTTTGTTTATTCCATCAGGTAAGGTTTGAAATACATTTTTCAAATTAACTAAAATAATTTTGAAATGAAGTAAAGATATTTTATAAATTTGAAATTATTTTTATTAGACATTTTATGATTCAAAATTAGGCGTACTGAATAGTGATGGACAAGGTAAACACGATTTTGATTGTGATACCTATATTTGAAGGCTCAGGAAGTAGAATGTAATGCCAATTTATTTTTCTATGGATGTGTGCATAATTGAACAAACAACAATATGGTGTCTTGATAAAATTGTTAGAATAAGTGAACAACTAGCAATGAGTAATATTTACCAAGTTTTCATGAATATGTGAAATTGTCAAAGTACTGAACTCATGGTCAGTCTTCAAGAAGATAGTATTAAGGTGTGTTTGGATGAAGTATTTTTTTTAGTAATGTAGTTTTTGGGGAGAATTGAAACATCTTAGTTTAGAATTTTGGAATAAAATATTTTAATTCCCCACAAAAATAACATTGCATCCAAAAACTACTTCAACACACACTTATTGACTAGGGGTGGGGAATAGACTGGGCCAAGCTGGGCTTTAAAAGGCTTAGGCAGCATGACCTGCATTGAAAATATTTGGCCTGAGCCTGACCTGTGGCCTTTCGTAGGTGCATTTTTTAGGCCTGAGGTTGGCCTTTTGAAAGCCCAATAAGGCTTGAAAGACTGTTTTAAAGTTTATTTTACTATTTTTTTTATGAAAGCCTACAACATTTAAGTGATGTATACTTTTATAAATAGACTAAGAAGCTAATAAATCAGTGATATTAAATTTTATTTTATATGACATCCAATTTCAATTCTATTTTATAATAATAACTTTAAATATGTCAAAAATTGATATAAGTCAATACGTTTAAATTTACAGAAAATGTTAGCAAATTATGATTTAACACAGTATAAAATTTAATATAATTATAATAGTAATAAAAAATGTGGTTGGTTACCTCAATGAGTTCATTTATATTTAACACTAACTAACAGCATGACAACAAAACTGTATTTAACTGTACAACCAAATATCAGTTGCTCTCTAGATGACTTGATATAACCAGTAGAAGAATGGAAGTGTTATGAAAAGGAAAAAGGAGAGTATTGTACCAAAAAAAAAGGAAAAAGGAGAGTAAAAGAAAAGAAAGTGAAAATAGTGGTAGCTAGGGCAGGCATACCTGCTATCCAAATACGCTTAACTACAAAGGGTTCTTCCGTGCCCAAGCAAAACATTACCCGTTGTATTTAACTTCACCTTGGATGAAAATTTAGGAACTTGTCCAGATAAATTATTATTAGAAACATCAAGAAGCTCGAGATGGGATAAAGTTGTGAGACTATCTGGTATTGAGCCCATCAAATTATTGACAGAAAGAGTCAAACTAACCAATTGTGTTAAATTAGCAAATGCACGAGATATAGTACCATTTAAATCAGCCCCCTTCAAAGAAAAAGAAACAACCTCCCTACTTATTGTACACCCAATAATCCATGTAAAGTTACAAGGATCTTCTTTCCAATACAAACTGTCGGGATACTCAAAAGCTTCAAATATTACAAGCAAAGCTGTGGTCGTTGGATCGCAAGTGCCAACACAAAAGTCGTTATTTTCCCAAGTTGCATTCACACCTTTCCCAAATACAGGTTGTGGCCCTTGAATCCATCAATTGTTATCCAATGAAATATTCTTCAAGCTAGAAAGACTCATCAACGAATGTGGAACCATACCAGATAATAAATTTGTGTGTAGCTGCAAATCAAACAAATGTGTGCAGTTTGACAAGTCTGGAATAGCACCTGAAAGCCCGTTGTTGTTAAGCCATGCCTGAGACAAGTTTTGCATGGTTGAAATCATTTGAATGGAACCCCTGAAACCATTATTAACCTGGTCGTTGAGCTTCAAATACTTAACTACAGATCTTCCAAGAGAATCTGGAAGAGGTCCATCGAAGTAGTTGTGAGAAAGAACGAGAGTTTCTAAACTTGGAAACCCATCTAATATACCTGACGGTAAAGAGCTTATCATTTTGGTTGCTTCCAAGCTCTCCCCCCGTCAAACCAAACAAACTAAATTATGTTCATTATCAATCCAAGCAACCCTCAATTATTTCATAATTACTACTTATCATCTAATTCAAATAATAATAATGCCATAAAACTTAAAAACATTTCATTCCTTTATTACCTGTCCAGAGGCGTTCTTCGTCGTAAAGGTGGGCTCTTCAGAAAAATAGCACTCATTCAACACCTTCCCACATTCCCCACAACTTCTAAAAAATTCCAACAACCAAAAATTTAACGATAATCTAAAATTACAGCAAAACTTCAAAATAAAAAACAAAAAAAGAGCTTGAAATTTGTGAAAACGTAAAGGTAGTTGGGGTTGCTCACTAGGGACCATCATCGTCTCGCACTCCAGTAACGTTTTTGCAGCAGTGATCACAAAACACCATTTTTTAGTAACTGGCGGAAACAGAATCTGACGGAGGAAGAAGAAGGTGTGGGATTCAAATAAATAGGTTACGGTTAGGGCTGCACGTGCACAAATTATGTGCGAAAACTTATGCTTCAAGATAATATAGCTTGGATTCTTTTTGCAATTTTAGGCATACCTGCAGCACATAAAGGAAATTGAGCTTAGAGAATTTGAAAATTAATGCATACATATCCGAGATATCTTTCAATCTGCAACTTGTCTTGAATTGTCTGCTCTCATCAATCAGAAGAAGACATGAAAAATTCAACAAGCATCAGCGAGCTACATATTTTGCCACCAAGCTTTCTCTATAGGGGTACAGTAAAACTTGCTTATTTGGGCTCAAACATCTTAACAAAATTTTACTTCCTATATTAGAAAATTAATCTGATGTGGATTGTTTAACATCACTATTTATAAATAAATAATACAAGTTACATGTCAATCATATAGTTTCAATTTCAATTGTCTTTGCTAAACTCATTTGAATCTATGGAACATCCTCCGGTAATGTTACTGAATTTGTCTCCAACAAATTTGTGGAAAACATATATGAACTTTGTAATGATGCCCTTTTAGGAGAATATAAAAGAGGTCTTGGAGGATACGACACTAACTGAAGTGGACCTTGTAGCATTTCTATTACTTTACTCATCGATGGTCTATCTGATGGATTCGTTTGAATGCACCAGAGACTCACCAAAGTAATCTTTCTTATCATATCTTTTTCTTCCTCAGAGGTTGCTAAATCATTTTTGAGGCTATCACCTAGCTCGAGATCCTTATAAATCCAATCTAGAAAGTACATTTCACTAGTGTTTGATCCTCCAGTATCATAGTTCTTTCTCCCCCCTATCATTTCTAGAATCAACATACAGTAACTGTATACATCAGACTTATGAGAAACTCCACCATATGTTCGACTAAATACTTCTGGTGCTATAAATCCTATAGTTCCTCTTGTGCCTAGTATAGACACAACACTATCTTTATTTTGGCATATTTTTGCTAGTCCAAAATCAGCTATTTTTGGGCAATAATCTACATCTAAAAGAATGTTTTGGGGTTTAATGTCATGATGCAAAATCCTTGAAGTGCATCCTTGGTGCAAGTATCCTAGTCCCCGAGCAATGCCGACAGCAATCTGGTACAATGTGTTTCAATCCAATTTAGAAATAGCACTTGGAAACCCCCTTTTATAGATGAACTTATCCAATGAACCTTTAATCACAAATTCGTATATCAATGCTCTTTTGTTCTTCTCATAGCAAAAACCCAAAAGTGAAACAATGTTCACATGTGATGTTCTACTAATGCTAGCAACTTCATTTATGAATTCTTCTCCGTCTCCCTTGGACTCATTAATTAGTTTCACTGCCACTTGACGACCATTAGGCAAGATTGCTTTGTACACAACACCGTATCCCCTTGACCTAATTTATCTCTAATCGAGTTTGTGATTCTCTTCACTTCTGCATAACTATACTGCTTTGGCACCGACAACTTATAAGCTTTTATGAATTTTTGGACATTGTCGTCTAGAACTGTTCTTTTTCTCTTGAAGGTCGTCTTTTTTATTAAACCAATATATCTCTTGCGTTCACAAGTAATCACAATAAATATTGCGACTACAACACTAAACAACGATGCACCTGCATTGCAATGAATAGATTACCAAACTTTCATGAATATGTTAAATGGTCAAAGAGTATTGAATTAATGATTCCTCTTCAAGAAGATAAAACCCTGGAAATCACAGAGATGAGTAGAGTTTGACAAGTCAGGAATAAAACCCTAGAAAAGATTATTGTTAAGCCACATCTGAGACAAGTTCCTTATGGTTGAAATTATCTCAATGGTACCTGAAAACCAGTGTTGTTATTGCCTTGGTTGTTGAGCTTCAAATACTTTATTGAAGATCTAGCAAGAGACTCTGGCAGAGATCCTTTGAGGTTGTTGTGAGAAAGAACTACAGTTTCCAAACTTGGAAAGTTATTGAAGACGACGTTAGACGGCAAGGAACCTAAGAGATTTGTTGCTTGGAAGTCGAGGGTGTGTAGTAGTAGAGAGGCAGGCAAATCATATGTGGGAAATAACCAGGGTATGAGATTGATATTGTTGCTAAGGTTGAGAGTTGTCAAGGCTGTTAACGTACCGAAGGAACCTTCTGGAACGGAGGTGAAGTTGTTGTGACCGAGGAGAACGGTTTGGAGCGAGTTGAGATCGGAGAAAGAAGGTATGGGGCCAGTGAGGGAAGTGTTGTGGAAATCTATGTGGGTGAGATCAGTGAGAGTGTTGAGATCTGAAGGTAGTGTGCCTGTTAGTGAAGATGATGGGAGGGTGATGGAAATGACACGATTGCTTGCTGGTTTCATTATTGCAAACAATGCCGTTCCATTTGCAGAAGTGTGTACTGTTAGACCAGCTTGGGGGAGTTGGGCTCAGTGCCTTCAGAAGCTTTGACATATAAACTACATCGCCTTTATCAGCATCTATGGCCGCGAAGATGATTGTTGAGAAGATGATGATAAAGAAACAAGAAAGAGCAACTTGAGTATGAGGTGCTGCCATCTTCATGTTTAATTAGCGCTAGCAGTGCGTAGCAGCAATAGTAGCAGTAGTAGTAGTATTGATGAATTTGGAATGAAGAGAGGAATAATCATACAGATACTACTGATACCTAGAGTCCCTGTGTTCAACTTAAACTCTCCTCTGAAGCTGGGTCCAATTGTAGTCAAGTAAGGCTACTCCGTGTTTAGCTTTTAATTATAAATTATAAAGTGTGATCAACATGGGTCGTTAATTAATTAATTAATACTTAGTTGCCATACTATATGTATGTAGTATATTTTAAGAAATATAAATCACATGCAGTGACAGTTGTACTGCATTTCAAGCCTACTTTTCCATTCATACACTAAATATATTTATGTAACCTACCCAAGACTTTACCATTTTAGAATCTCTGGCAACTCTGCATTAACTGTTATTATGGTTGCTTTTATTTCTGTACCGGTTTACATCTTGTTAGGTGGATACCCAAACCCGGGTCATCTTGTTTGGGCTATTTGTGTAAGTCCCAAGTTGTTATCTAGCTGTTGGGTGGAGTTGGTTCTGCTTTGTATCCCTTTGGATGCTTTGGTTTGGGCCTGACCCAGTTCTATAAATCAATTCACTTTAGAACCAAAAAAAAAAAACTTCACTTTGGATGCAATACCTGACGGTAAAGAGCTTATCATTTTGGTTGCTTGAAGATCAAGGGTGTGCAGAAACCGAGATTGACCACTTAATTCAGAGGGAAATAACCAGGGTATGAGATTCATGTTATGGCTAAGGTTGAGGTTTCTTAAATCATATAACGCGTTGAAGCAAAGGTGTGGAGTGGAGTTGAAGTTGTTGTGGCCGAGGAGGATGGTTTGGAGCGAGTAGAGTTTGGAGAAAAAAGGTATGGGACCATTGAGGGAATTGTTGTGGAGATCTATGTGGGTTAGATAGAAGAGAGTGTTGAGATCTAAAGGGAGTGTACCTGTTAGTGAAGATGATGAGAGAGTGATGGAAATGACACGATAACTGGTTTGATTGCAAACGATGCCGTTCCATTTGCAGAAGTGTGTATTGTTAGACCAGCCTGAGGGAGTTGGGCTCACTGCCTTCATAAGCTGAGACATATAAACTGCATCGTCATCAGAAGCAATGGCGGCGAAAATGAATGATGAGAAGATGATGAAATAAGAGAGAGTAACTTGAGAGTGTGGTGGTGCCATCTTCATGTTTAATTAGCACTAGCAGAATAAAAGTAGTAGTAGAAGTATTGATGAATTTGGAAGTAGATTTACTGTGTCAAGTTCATTCTCAGAGGAGGAAGAATTAAGGGATAATAATACTAATAATACTGCAGCGCGTGACAATGAATAAACAAACGGTCTCTTCTAGTGCTCCTGGCTCAAATTTCATTCAAGTAAGGCCTCTTCATGTGGATTCAGTGATTCACTATCAAGTCAACTGCATCCATGATATGCAAAATCGTCCACATAGTAGATCATTGTATGAGAATGAGAGGTCATTGTAGTATGAATCACATTTAATTTGGCTACTTTGATTTTTTTCTTCCTATGAATCACATGTAATGTAGGAGTATTGTCCAACCAAAAAAAAGGAAAAGTAAAAAACAAATTGGACAAGAAATTGACTTGTCAAATTGAAAGCATTAAATGCACGGCGAAATTTTTCTTCACATCAGTAGATCATTTGAGAATAAGAAGGAGATGGGAATGGATCCTCTCAAGTGGAAAAAAACAATCAATTTGAGACAAATCGATTTTATTAAAACAACAAAATGAGACGGAGGTAGTATTGTCAAAATTTGTTGAACATCTCTAAATCATTTTTTTTTTTTTGTTTAAAAAAAACTACGATAAAGACTTTTCCAAAATTTGTTGCATGCGAATGAAACACATTGCTTTGAACAAACGTGTCAATAGCAACTTTTGCTTTGGCTGTAATCACCTACTTGGGGGGGAAGGGAGAGAGATTCCTACTAACGTGTCAAAAAGAATTTCAGAGACCAAGCTGTTGACTTGAGGTTGAAGGCAAAGCGATATCACGATTTCCATGTATCTCTTTAGTCTTTATGCAAATGGAAACATAGAATAGTCCAAACTTGACACGACTTTTAAAATTTTAATTATTAAAATAAATATAATATGGTGTTAAATGACTAAATAAAAAAAGTCAGATTTAATTATTGTGGCGTTGCATCAAGATTTCCTTTCTCAAAATGATTTTATAGCATAGAATTATTCAATCTTAAGAGTTCTAACACAGTGGGCATCGACAAGTTTTCTCTGTATGAAGCTATTGTCTTAATTGGTTTCTAATCCAAACACTACAATTAAGTCTTTTGTTGTCAAATGTTATGCAGTAGGAGAACTCGGTTCACCAAAATGGTATCTAAGTCGCAAAAGAATTTTTTTTAAAACCAGACTTGTACTTCTAAAGTTTTGCGAGATGGACATGAGGATGGCCTAGAGAATGACTCTCTCTTGGTAGAGCAGTTGATTGATAACGTTGCCGATGATGATTCTAGTTGTACGGTGCTTAAGTCAAAATCTCACAGGTATAGCATAAGGAAGAATACAAGAGTAAATGGTTAGGTCAAAATCTCAGAGGTATAGCATAGGAAGAATAGAAGAGTAAATGTGAGATTTAAATGACCATTATTTATTTTTCCTCCCGTGTTTTTGTTTGCTTTTGCTTTTTTAATAAACTTATGATGACATAGGATCGCGAGATTTGCTAAAAAAAGATTAATGAACAGTTATTCAACGTGGGAGAAAGAAAGATTAAGATCATCTGTAGTTCTCAAAAGAAATGGAGGGCTCCACTTGGAAAGAGATAGACACAAAATTAATGGTGAGCTATAAAATTAAATTATTTAATTTTATGGCCCATCATCAATTTTGTGTCTATCTCTCCAAATGGGACCTCTATTTCTTTTGAGAAATGGAGCTGATCCTAACCCGAGAAAAACCGTTTCACGACAACATCAAATTAAAATACTCTATCAATGTGATTGACAGAAGCTAGAAGATATGTGTTTCGTACCAACATGAGACAAGAAGTTTGAGCATTGCTAACTAGGACGAAAAGAAAAGTACAAACTTTTTTAAGAAAACACAGGAAGCCTAAAAAACATGGGAGAAGGCCACATCATTTTTGCACAATGTGTATCTATCGAGAAACATTTTTGAGAAGTATAGCCAAATGTATTAGTTAAATATCTAAACAAAAAGAACCAGAGATGAGTATTTTCTCTCCACTTTTTGTATTTTGTATGCATTTAGATGAACATTTAACTCTCCAAATTCACGTTCAAAGCCCATTTCATCATGATTTCATCGAAGCTACGTACCACCCATGACTACCCATGAGACCGAGATGTGAATTATTGGAACAAGGAAATGGTGTAAAAACATATCAATTGGACTCTTATTTAAAGCTTGTTAAAATTAAAAGGTTGATCCTTTATGAAGCGTCTAACATAAGAGGAGAAGATGGACAGTTTAGGTGGTGGATTTCTCTCGAATCTTTCTGGCGTTTGTTTTCAAAACCACCAGATTAGAGTTTTTTTATTATCTCATGGGTCGAAAGTTATGTAGGTATTTTGGGATATGGATCGCTTGTAATGTCTGTGTGACAACTAGGTCAAAAGCATCTCCCAGGCTTAGATTACGACACCCTAATAGTGGGTTGCTAAGTTACACCTAGTGTAATGTTTCTGGCTTTTTCCAATCATGAATGAAGTATTGCACTATTAACAAAAAAATATAACTTATGCGTGATTGTGAATTTCCATTACGATTTCACCAAACTTACCGCCAATCCAAACATACGCTCAATCTTAGTCATTATGCTTTTATTTGGTCAAGATCAGACACATATCCACAATTGAAAGAATTCGGGGAAATTTCCCCAACAAATCAATTTTTATACTTGAATATGTTTAACAACATAAAAAAATTTCCCCACAAGAAAATAGATGTTGCACCCACAAGACAATTATTAGAATTACAAAAACATCTCTAAATGTGTCTTTCTTTAATTAATTTGGTCGTTAAAATTCATTTCTTGCTAGTCAATTTGTTTCTCCAATATGTCTTCTGTTAGTCGGTATAATCACAGATTACAAATATAAGATACACTTGAAGATGTTTGTGAAATTTCAAAACACTCGGGAACTATAATGACAACGTATCATATATGTAAAGATCAAAAATACTATTTTTCCATTTTTTATTCCTCTAATACTAAATACATATTATGACACAAAACTATCAAATTTATTCATTTTTAATATTTTTATCATCAAATTATGTATTTTGTAAACCTTTATAATAATTTATTTTCTTTTATAAAAGTAATATAAATTATTTTCTTCCCCCACTAAACAAAAAATCTGGAGATCCTGATCAACATGATGTTTAAAATTATCCCACATCCCCCTAAAGTGTACTAAAAAGTTAAAAAGTCTATTAGGGAGAGGTTATTATCAATAATGCAAGTGGTGGGTCTGCCTAGGTGATTAACAGCCATCCCTCCATTCCTTCAACGAGATGAAGACAACACAAACGAAATGGCCAAATATTATGATGAAACAAGACAACTAGATTCCTTGGAGGCCTAAAAAGATGCTAATCTATCTCTTGGCGGGTATTAAGATTGTCATTTTCCTTAATTAGCAAATCAGACCTTGTCAACAAAGACAATGATAACTTACCAATTAAAAATCAATGATAGTACTAGAGATGGCTATTCCATTCACAATAGATCCCCATTAAGCCCTTGGTAATCCTCAAACATCAGATCTCAAATCTCTAGTCAGCATCATTACTTGCCAACATTGTGCTCAACATCATTATTTAAGAACCGATAATTTAAGTATATACAGGTATCTAGAAAGAAGTACACCGGTTGCAGAACCCACGTTACGCAATGAATCAAAATACGTACCAAGTACAAATGAATTTCATTATCTTTGCATAATTAGCTCAGTGACTCGACACTAATGTATCATTAACTTTTTAAGTATAGTAAAAAGAACATTGAATATAGGGTGTACTAGTAGTAATTCACATTTTCTACCAACAACAATCCATTAAAGGATTGCTTGAGTGTGACAAAGTATCTTATTATATAGATCTCGAGCGACAAAAAACAAAACTAGAAATTGGATACTAGAAGACATGTCTAAGGAAAAACACATGGAAACTGCTAATAGAGACAGAGTTTTAGGAAGGGAAGGCATCGTATCGTAGATTCCTCACACTCACTCATGTCTCATCCCTGTCCCTCTTAATTCCATTCCACGTAACTCATACGCAATTATTTATTTATTTATCAATCACTTCAATTCGTAATAATTTGAACTTTGTTCTCTTCAAATAACAACAAATCTCCTTTGCCGTCTACACAATTCACCATACGACGTCGTATCGCCGCCAGCAGAAACAATGCGTCAAACGATAGTTACGTTACCTATTTCTCTTACAAGAAACACTGAAACGCACGCCGCGCACGATAGCAGCGCAAAACAAAAAGCTGATTATTGATTTAATACTAATATTATTATTATTTCTACAAAAATTAAAATAAATAAAACAATAAAATTCGGAATTGAACTTCATCCGTACAATTATCACGGTAGAGAGAAACTGCAACTCCTACTCAGGGATGGTGAAAAGTACCGGTCGCCAAGCTCTTCTCAGTAACCTGTACCGGAATGCAGAAGAAATTGGCCGGAGAGAGGCAACGGCGGAGGCTCGTCGAAACGGAGATCCAGTTCGGAAACGGACGCCGACGGAGGAGCCGGTGAGGAGTCCGTCTTGCTGATCATGATGCTTCTGCGGTTGTTGGCTGTCCTCTTGGAGCGTCGGCGGCGGTGACGGAGAGGAGACAAACAGGTCTTTGAGTTTGTGGCGGACCTTGACTTCATCGGTGGAGGTTTCCGGTGGATCTTGAGGAGGAGGATGGAAACGGCGGCGGTCATGAGGACGGGTGAGGAACATGCGGAGTGTTCTACGGCGACGGAGATGGATGACAGGGCTGGTGGTGGGGCTGCGGGTGGGGCTTCCTGCGACGGCGCATTGAGTGGCTAAGAGCTTGAATTTGTGGAGAGTTGGCATTTTTTTGTGTGCATTTAAAAAAAGAAAAAAAGGGGAGAATATGAATATGAATATGAAATTTGGGTTAGTTGGTTTGTTTTATTTGATTTGAAGAGAGAAGGTTAGATCTGAAAATGATGAATAGAATTGGGGAAGAGGTTGGAATGAGAAAGATGGAAAGAGTGAGAGAATGAATGGGACAATGGGTTGAGTAAGGAAACGACATATCACATTATCGGGGGAATATAAAAAGGTACATTTTCTCCTTCCCCCAATTCCTACAACTTTATATATAGGTCACACTAACACAATATTTTTTAATTTGAAAAATGTTAGCAATTCCCTAACACTACTTCTTTAACAGCTTAGAAATAAGATACATTAATTTAATGAGATTTATATGAATTTCAATCGATCATAAAATAGTTATTATATAAGAGAATGTTAAAGAGAATGTTGCTAGTTAATTTTCTTTAAATTTTTATCCAAACAAAACATACTTATAAGTTTTTTTTTTTGGTGAAATAACATACTTATAAGTTATAACATAACAATACTACTTTTTAATACGGGTTGAACTTAGACGTGATCTCATTATCCTAAAATTTTCATTATAAAAAAAATGTTCTGCAAGTGCCGTAAGTTATAAAAAATGGGGAGAATGGATGATGTGGCTGTTATAATGTTGATATGACTATAACAACGGTGACATGACAAATCTTTAATAGACTTTTCAATTAAAAAGTTTATCTTTAAATGAAGTTTTTATTAAATATAAAAAATTGATATCAACCAAAAAAAAAGATGAAGTTGGGTTCATCTTCTACATATATATTTCTAGGTTCATCTTCACTCTCTCTGAAATACAATTTCTACTATGTATTGTACAACGTAGGATTATTGATTTGGAAAACGGGTAGAAACTAGCAAGGTAGGATTAAAAATATTGAAATCGCATAAAAATTCAGGGAAGAAATGAATCCATTTCCCTTCAACAATAGATAGTAGTAAAACTACAACTCATTTCCATCCAATCCATTACCAGTTACTCTATGGGGAACCTCAAACAATTCTCAAATTACCTATAGAATTTGTAGAAGACTTTGGAGCCTCAATTAGCCGATATAACATGGAGAAACGGTTAAAAACATAGTGAAAGTTAGACACGAAAAGGAAGTGTTGCGATTTGAAAGACTTAGGATTCATGAGAGACAAGAGGAAGAAGATAATTTGACAAAATAATTATCGTGGTCCTTTTAATTATTTTTTTATAACAATCACATAAGCTTATTTTAACGGAGTTGGACGGAAACTCAAAAATGTGTTAGTGGTGTTAACTTTTAGTAACTTAAAAACAATATACGAAAATCTTAAAGAATCACGGTAGATAAAGTGCCAAAAAAAATATGACTGTAGATTCAAAGTCTCGTGTTACTTTGGGATCTAGGCCAATTATAGTTTATAAACACTCAAATCCTTAACCACTTATGCGGCTTTTAGCTAAGGACAAAATTATGAAGACCCACTTGCGGTGAAAGCCGAAAATATATCGAAAAAACTGGAGTTGAGGTTCCAAACCAATTTTTACCAAGTGGATTTCAATTCCTATTAGTCTTTGATTCCTTTTGTTTCATCGCAATGTTTCTTATCATTTTGAACTTTTGGTTTCATGTTCTTGTTGATTATTTCCCATGCAAATTTTGCTTAATCCAAGTCATGATTCATTATGTTATTTTGAACTTTGTTTCCATTTCTCGACCATTTTCCTGATTGCTTTTACTTTTGCACACTGGGGCATTCAGTTCACATGTCTTGTCTAACAAAGTTTGTGCCCGTAAACCTGTTAGTTGAGACTACACTTCTGAAAAGATGCTTCGACCACTTTTCGAATCAAAATTTGAGTTGAACAAATACTCAATACACATTGTTCATGCTATATATTTATACATTTATATACATAGACAGACAGCCTTAGTAATTAGCAGAAGATGAGATGAATAAAATGGCCTAAATATTCACCACTACACTACGTATTGTACAATATTCGAACCTACCTGCCAAGGTAGATCTGAATCCTGACCAAATACTCTGTCTGGCCGTGCACATGCGCGGTTAACCGGTTCTTCTTTGCATCCCCCTCGACTGTAATAAGATAATGGAAATTCAGCAGTTGCCATTTACTACTACAATTATGCTCAAAGCTGTAATTGTACACATGTTAAATGTGTTCTAGAGTATAGAATTAGTTAGCCAATAGTCAATGCTCATACTATACGTATCTATTTTCAAATACTTCAAAGCAATTAAGGTATATATGGGAATATTTACACTGCAAATTAATGTTGTTTCTCTATCCCCTATTTTTTATTACCTGTTTTGAATCAACAGTGAAATCTAACATACAGGCCGCAAATAATTAATTAATACATCAAAAACATAAGCTTTTAGTGAAAAAATATGTGAAGGTCAAAATGACTTCTGAACTAGCTCATTGACACCAACCAGTACAGTAGTTTTACCATGTGTTCACCAAAAGTAAAAGGAAATCTTAGAAGCTATTATGAGGAAGTAGATGTGGAAGTGGAAGAGCCACTGACCCATTTATGAGCAACTGAATCTGGTGAATCTGGGGAAGGAACTTTCTTCAAAAGTACAACTTCATCTGTCTTATTAACAACATCCTCTACTTTTTCTTCCTTTGTATCAAGCTCATCACTCTTGATTCCTCTCAATATCTCCAGCACCTCATCCATGGAGGGTCTCATGTCTCTTTGCTGTTGCAAACACCTAAAGGCCAATTCAGCTACTGCTGTTGTCATCCGCCTCACAGTGTGGTCTTTTTCAAATCCAAGATATGGATCAACCAACTCATGCAACTCTTGACTTTGAATTTTATTGATGGCCATATTAGCTAAGTTCACATCGTTGCGATTCCTGCTAATGTCGACAGCTTCTAATGATGTTATAAGCTCAACCAAGACGACCCCAAAGCTATAAACATCGCTTTTATCAGTGAGTTGGTAGTACTGATAGTACTCAGGATCAACATAACCTGGTGTTCCTTGTGGAGCAGTTGAAACATGAGTCATTTGGTTTGGGAACAACCTTGATAGACCAAAATCAGCAACCTTAACATGAAACTTATCATCTAGTAGAATGTTGTTGGATTTAACATCCCGGTGTATGACATCTGATGCATGGAGGAAGGCTAGTGCCTCAGCTGTTTCTACTGCAATGTTCAATCTTACTGGCCAAGGAAGTAAAGTAGATTTTGATTTCTTATGAAGATGATCAGCCACTGTTCCATTAGATATGAATTCATAAACAAGAAGAAGCTCTCTGCTATGTCTAGAGGTGCATCCAAAAAGTGTCACCAGATTCTTATGCCTCAAGTGTGCTAGAATCTCAACTTCATTCATGAACTGCTCCACACGTTTGAAGTTGCTTTCGTAATGGCGTTTCACTGCAACTACACGTCCATCTTTGAGTTCACCTGATAAGCAATCACAAGACATACAGTTTATGAGAAAAACAAAAACCCAGGGGAAAATTGATTGTGAGAAATTGTCAGTTCAGAAACATTGACAAGAAGTTATGTTATGTTGTTACCTTTGTAAACAGTGCCGAAACCACCCTCACCAAGTTCTCTAGAAGTGTGGAAATTGTTGGTAGCTTCCTCTAGTTCAGCATAGGTAAAAACCTGGACACCAAAGTAGAAACTCTTTTGAATTGTGTCATGATGAGACTTGGAAGAAGCGTAAGAAGGAACACTCTGAGACGAATTTGTAGTGGAGGTAAGAGTGCCAGTGCCAGTGTCAGTGCCAGTTCCACTGCTTGAAGTAGGCATGAAGAGGTCCCTGCTTCTTGATTTCTCAGCATTTTTCCTCCTTCGCCGCACCACAAAGCACCCAAAGGCAAGAAGGCCAACGAGGACTGCAACTCCTGCAACTACACCTGAAGATAATGCTAGACATGAGTAAAATTATACTTCCAAATTTAATCCAAGTATTAACAAAATGGAAGTTAATTACCTATTACAATGCCTACTTTGCTGCTTTTACCTGCATTATATAAAAAATATGTCAGAACAAAGAATCAGACAAGGATAGAAATAGGATGAAAAATAAAGGTGACAAGTCTCATGTTCTATTGCTCATATAAACATGAAGGTAATAATGCCTGATCTGCTTCCTTAATCAAATAGCAAACAGTGAACTTGTATTATATAGTTTTAAAATTAGTGCTAAATGCTAATTAAGTTACAGAAGAAAGTAATAACAAATGAAATAAGAGCAGCACAGCATGCTGGCATTATTAGTTGCCAACTGGCATATATTGGCATTATTAGTCCACACTACAGCACAACATCTTGACTTTTAGTAATACTATATTAACATACAAAACATCCTTAACTAGAACCATTAACTTATGAAATAAGAATCACCATCAGACACTGATTAATTAATCAAAAGAAAAGCCGGATTACCTGGAGATGGACACAAGTTATTACCACAAATACAAATGGGTTTATTTTCATCAGAATCAAACCCACACTGGTGGCCACTACCAGAACTAAGACACTCCAAACAATCTTTGTCATAAGGATTGCTATAATTCACATGAAATCCACTCATCAAAACTTGTCTAAGTAAAGAGCGGTTTTGTACGAGCCTATTAGCCTGCTCTTCAAGAATTGGCACCCCAACACTACTGTCACATTCAACAAGGCTAAAGACTGGGTCCAAAGGAAATGGACCAACCAAAGTATAGGAGTTATTCTTATACCCATTACTCTCACAGATAAACAAATTTTCTGGTGTTCTGCTGAATACTGAGCTGGGTTTGCACCCATAAAACAAGGTGAGGTTACTGTTCCCTGAACCGTAGCTGAAGCTGGTTCCATCAAAAGTCGAGTTAACGTAGTCATGGGTACATGTCTCGTTCCAAAGGTCTACTCTTGCTAAAGTGAGAGAACGAGGCACTAGGTTGATTTGAAGGACTCGGTAACTCACTGAAGAGATATTCAGCTCGGGTACACCGTTGTGGCAGCTCAAGTGGAACTCTGGTGGCCCGCAGAAGGAGGCCCGGTCACCGCCGGTGAAAGGGTAGGAAAGGTTGGTGATGGTGCCGCAGTTGAAGGTGGTGTTTTGGCAGATGGAGAGTGATGCATGGGAAGGTAACGACGTTGTATGGTGGAAGTGGAGAGAGAAGATGAAGATGGTGATGGTGACGATGGTGGAAGAGAGGGACAACATAGTTTGTTGTTCCTTTCTTTCAATTGGGTTTGTTGAGAGTTGCTGTTATGCTACAATAGAATAGTTGTTAATTACTTACTTGGTCTTGTTGGTTTTGATATGGACTATTATTCTATTCTATTATCGTTTGGAGTTGGATTAAAGAAATAGGAAAAGAAAACATGAAAGATGAATTTTGTTGACTTGGACTTTGATGTCATGTGAACATAATAATATTATGTATAAACTGATATTTAGCAGCCAAATAGTAGTTTTCATGACTCATGAGGCATGTTTTATAAAATTGATGGGTATTGATTTATTTTATGGTCAAATTAAAGAGTCGTCTGGTGGATTGGAGGCTGTTGAAAATCTAGAAATGTGACAGAAGAAAAGTATTAGTTTTGGCAGGTTCAGATGGAGGGTATGTCTGCGAGAGAGGAAGGGACAAGGGAGTTTAGTTGGAAATATTTGTTAAATTGCAGAACATGTTCAATGACATGTGGCAAGTGAGTTTCGGAGATATATATATATATATATATATATATATATATATATATATATGTGTGTGTGTGTGTGTGTGTGTGTGTGTGTCATCAAACATAGTTTCATATGCAGAAAAAGATAGTAGCCCAACTGATATCGAAGAGGCCCCAAGGTTTGTAAATCCATTTCAGTGGTATCTTCCAGATTACTCATCACTCAATCAAGAAGTTAATCTATGTCAAATCACCAACCAATTATATGTTCTACAATAATAGTAAACTGTCTAGCCTCAGAAATATTTATCAGTAATAATATTTATCAGTAATAATAATTCAAATCCCAACATTTTTGTACATCAGTAAGAGGTGGTATCTTGTCACATTCAAATGTAACTAAAAGGTCCATATTAGGAAAATTGTCACCTAGATTTGAACATAGAATAAGGAGAGAATTTAAGCAGATTTTGGTGATTTTCCTTTATAAAAACATACTAATATTATTGAACGCGGAAAAGACAAACATACTTCTGTAAAAAAAAGACAAACATACTAGAGTTTATGGACCCCATAAACAGGAAGGAATATGTCTTAATTGTCTAATTGCAATCAAAGAAGGAAATCCCGAATTTTAAAAGAGAGACCAATATGTGAACAAACAACTGCTAAAAGAAAGGATATATATATACCATTGTTTCTGTAACATTTTCTAGAAAAATCAACTACAGTTAATAAATCTAGGTTTCTACAAACCAAATCACTTACACTACAGGTACTCATTTGATCTACAAGAAGATGGAACCTATAGTTGTGTTTTTAAGGTTTGTGGGACAAGTGTTATTCTAGCAATCAGTTCTTACAACTCTGAAACTATGATTAGAGTCAATGACTTCAAGAATTCTGTAACTCTCTGACATAATGATGATTCTTGCTGCTTCATCTGTGCATTGAAGCTGAAAGGAAGGGTGGCCACAATATTGGGGTCTATTGGACCCCAGAAAGGATATATCAGGTTTTTAAGTTTTGCACAATCAAATGAAGAACTGCATTTTAGATACTGCATATTATCAGCACAACAAGAGGATGTGATTTTATTTAGGATTTGATGGTTGTTATCAAGAATGAGAAAAGGAAAATGGTTGGATGAAGTGGCTGCATATTTAGGAAAATAATGAAATTTGGTATAGTAACAGAGGATTTGGCACCGAGATAAGATAGGTAAACAGAAGAGAGAAATACCAAATGCTATTAACTTCTTATCAGTGAGGTTAAGTGAAAATTTAGGTCACCTAAACAAATATTTTTATTTAGTGTTGGAAATGAGTATTAGTACTTTACCTAACCCTGATAAGAATGAACGAAATTTTATGGGGTGATGCTTGGAGTCAAACAATTCAGCGTAAAAATAACCAAACAAGATAGATGTCTAACCACTCTAAACTACTCAAGCCTACACCATTCAAAAAAAGCCTATTCGATATTCATGATTCATGAACTCATAAAAAAGATGTGTGACAATTACATGTTTCAACTTTCAATAAAAATAAAAACTAAATATATGCGAGAGATTTTAATTAAGCAAGGGAGTTAGTTTCTTAGCTATGGTTGGTGCCAAAAATGGGCCAGTTAGTCAAAATGATAGAATTAGACTAATGTTCCCATAAGGTGTGAAAGTGTTATGGTTTGGTGAAAAAGGTTTTAGGAAATGGTTAAGAGTAGAAGTTGTATACGTATCCTAAAAGTCAAACAGCTCCTCCGTTTCGTTCTGTTGCAAGCAAGCAATAGCTGACACGGTCTTCTTCTGGCTTGAAGAATCAGTAACAGTTTTTATTTATTATGAAAACAAAACCAATTTAATTTACTCTTGCAATCAGCAGAATACAACAACACTGTGATGATAAGATGATAAATTTGGACCCCAGCCATGGACATATCGTGTGAAGCAATGGACGACTCTATTGTTTTCTTACTCCACAGTCCACACAAAAGTTTGGTTAATGCATATCCAGAGTTTTTATTTATTTTTCAATTCTTCATTATAAAACATTATTAAGTTTAATACAAATACTTTGTTTTATACCAAACCTCTAATATATATGATGGTTAGAGTTAATTTTATACTAGAGTATCATAAAATTTTCAGACTAAGATATATATTGTGATATTTTTTACTAGATAGAAGTTGTAGAAATGAAGTGATAGATATTATTGACAGATACATACTTGAGGATGGGGCCTTTTGTAAGTTGCATGCATTTATATAAGCTGCATCCCTGCAGAAACATCTGAAGTCGGTTCCTTCATCATTGCCACACACGCCACCAGAAGCCACGCACCCCGGGCACTCTGCAAAATCTTCCCCTGTATATCTCAACTCAAAACCCTTTTCTAACGCATCCGTTAAACTATTGGCAGATACAATTTGTGAAACCTGGTCTTCCATAATTGGAATCATGACAATAGCTCTGGGAGAACAAAGAACCGACGATGGACCCATAATGGTGTAGACAACGTTAATACCACCATTGCAGTTAATAATACTCGTTGGATTTTGATTTGCATCGCAATTGTATAAAAGCGATACGTTAGCAAACTGACCAGCATCACGTTGAAATGGAATGTTATCAAATGTGCTGTTCTTGGAATCAGTGACAGCACATATATTACTATCCCAATAATCGTCCCTTGCGACTGTGAGCCTAGTATTTTCCCAATTAAGAATACGGTATTTGACTTCATTGAAGGTTATCTTGGGGACAGTGTTTTCGCATTTGAGCTCCATATCACGATTGTTAGAAACACCACCACAATATGATTCTCTGTTTCCTCCCCAGAATGGATACGTGAGGTCTGAGATGCTGCTACCTTCGCAGCTAAAACTCTCTTTGCAGTTCGTGTATTGGTCATCATCATCACAAAGACATGTTGGTATGTTGATTGAGATCATCAAAAGTGTCACGCAGACAGTTAAAGTACTAATATTATTGGAACAAGGTTTATGAAATAGAGGTTTCATTCTTGCTTGCTCCCCGAAGAAAAAGAAAGAAAGGAACAAGAGGTGTGGTGCGTATAATAAAAATAAGGTTTGTTTCAAAGGTGGAGTATTATATATATCAAAGATTGAATAAACTCACGCGTACAAGTTACTAGTTTATAATCAGATTTGACTGAGTATTCAATAATCAACTCCTTTCACTTTCAATATAATAATTTCCAGACTTTCATGTTTCAAGGAAATTAAGGAAACCACAGCGAAACGGCGTTGTACTATTAATTACCTCAGCTAACCTCTGCTTTATAGTTGTGTGCTAGAGTACACACACACACACACACACACACACACACATACCAGTATTCTAGATTTCCATTTTGTCTCATTTCAAAACTTCCAGAAGACCAGTTCCCCTTTCTTGACCACTTTTTTATTAGTCTCCTCAGAATTTGATTAATATTTAACTGTGCCAAATACGTGTTTCCTTCCTTAAATATCCTTAGTCTTTTATATTGATTTTTTTAACTGGGTATCCTCCATGTGCGCAACTGCAGAGACTAATTCATCTAGTCGGGTAGTCTTTTATATTGATTTAAATTTTACTTTAAGTTTTTAGTGCTTCATATTTTATGTAACAACAACATAATAGTTTTTGTTACATCCCTACCTAACCAAACATAAGACAACCAAAGTTGGAGAAGGTAGACAAATGTAAAACCGACATTCCATTTCATTTTTTATATATATATGGACAGCAAATTAAAAAATTAGTTTCTCTTTGTTTTTTTATCATAAGATAAACTTGTGCGATGGAAATAAAAAATAAAATGATGAAGTGTAATTAGAATAATATATTCGACTAAGGATGGCAGCAACTAAGAGAGTATGAAAAGAAAATTCTCCACTTACAAGAGCAACGGGGAAGGACTACTTCAACCAAAGCACGACAATTAATGCTATTTTTCTATTATAAATATGCATTCAGACAATTCAAACTTGTTACAAGTAAGTCATCAGATAAGAAAACAATGCCTACAAAATTCATAGTCAAGCTAAAGAAGGAAATGCACGCAATATACAATGGAAAAATGTCTATCAACGTGGGTCATTTAAAATAAAGACTAGCTAGATACCATTCAGACTTTGGATTTTTTATTTTGAAAGTACAAAACTTAATCCCTAATGTTATATAGACTAAAAACTGTGAAAAAGTAGGTTGGTTATTTGTTTAAAAAACTTGGTGAATTGGTATTGTAATTTGGTTTTTGGCTATTTTTGTCTAGAAAAATTTGTCTATATAACATTGCTCAAACTTAATTGCAGTTGTATACGTGTTGTCTATATAACATGGTGTCTTTCCCATTAGGAGATTTGAGGGTTTCATCATGTTTGTTGGTATGGTGAAAGATATATGTTTGGCATACTATTTTGGCATGATACATGGATAGAACACCATTAGAAAAATCAGAAATAACAACGAAAAGTTAGAGATAGAAAAAGACTAAATTTATCTCTAATCCTGTCTTTAATTGTTAACTATGCCAAATTTGGAGACCAATTTAATTTTTTCGTCTCTAATTTCCATTGATATTTCAGTTTTTTTCTAGTAGTGAAAGACTCTCCCTTGAGCTGACGCTTCCAAAGACTATATTACTATGAGTGACTCCAAACTGTTGAGTTGGAGATTATAGGAGATGAGAAGAGGGCAACATGCATGGGTGTGGAATCTTACTTGGAAGATATGTTTCTTTGTCTGGGAAACCATCGATGCTCGAGCTTTCCAACCCATTTGCTTAAGTTCCTATATATATATATATATATATGTCGGTTGCATTAGATCGCTGGGCTTGGTTTGATGTCCTAATGGTAAGTACTTTGCAAGCTCGACTTTTGAGATCGTCTACCTTTTCATCTCAATAGACAAGCCTCTTGGGTCACAAAGTTTGTTTACTAAAAAAAAACTGAAAGCGTCAGCTCAAGTAATATAGTCTGGAGTCACTCACAGTAATATAGTCTTTGGAACTCGACATTTATCCTAAACCCTACCATTCATATGTGATTACATTATCCTAAACCCCACCCTTCATATGTGATTACATTATCCTAACATTTGTGTTTTGGGTAGGGTTTAGACAAACTTGCTTCCCAAAATATGATTAATTTATTATAACCAGTCAAGATGACTCTTTCACAGATTATACCAATTTTAAACTTTATCATTATAACTTAAGTGAAACTTTCAAAGTGATGAGGAAATATGGTATATTATAATAAATAGTTGATATATTAAACATTTTTTCTATTAGAAATAGTTAACCCAGGAATTATGATATAGAAATATGACAGGAAATATGTTGACAAAAAAAAAAGAGAATAATCAGCCACGGAATTAAGGGGGTACACATCATTCATTTGTCAAATTTTGGAGGAAAATATGATACATCACAAGTATTTTCTATTCCATCTCTTTCCTCCACATTTCATCTCTACATAATTCCATTTTCTCTAAAACAATTTGAATTTTGAACATAGACTTACTGTGTTCAGATCTTTAGACTTATTAGATGCCTAGATGACGTGTAACAATAGAAGAAAATATCTCTAAATTCAAACACAAGGGATAATATTAAGGTATATATATACTTTGAATTAGCCAACTGATAAAGAACTTTGGGTTGGGATAACATTCAAATTAGGACTAAGTAAATTATTATGTCATTAAACAAATTAAAATTAAATGTTAATATTAGATGATGAATTATAGAGAACAGAAAATGCAGTTGGCAATAATCTTTATACATACATACCTGAAGATTGACAAACCTGAGACTGTGGAGGTGCTTTAAAACAAGAATGATCTCTGCAATAACAACTTGGTTGATTTGAACTCCAACCACAAAATCCACCTGATATTCGACACTTATTACATTCTTCAATACCTGTTATCCATCTCACCGAAAATCCATCTCTAATTGCCTCTTGAGTTTTTACGAAGTCATTAATAATATCAAAACTCAATAACTTAGAAATTGGAAAAACCAAACTTTCTTTGCATGACAAATATGGAGGACTAGTAGACCCAAACCAAGTATAAACAAATCCATAAGAAACCTCATTTAGAAGACATGAAAGGCGTCCAAAGGAGGAAGCTAAAGTATATGGAATTTGACAACCATAGAAGAGGGTAAGATTATTGTAGTTTTGTCCATAAACAAAGATCTCAGTGTCTAGAGTTGTGTTGACAGGTTTTGTTGGGCATAGTCCTTCGAATTGCAAGTAATCTTCTCTTGTGATTCTCAAAGTATGTTCATCTGGTTTGGCTTCCAAAACTTGATATTTGACATCCTTGATTGTTATGTAGCTGATGTTGTTTTGGCATGTGAGTTCTAATAGAGGGTGGCCACATCCATTTGGACGATTCTCTCCCCAGAATGGAAAGCCAATATTTGTTATATTTCCACAACTTATAAGATTATCACAACCTTTATGGTAATCATCATTTGAGCTCAAATATGAAGGTAGTGTTAAGAGGATTATTAGTTGAAGAATATGGATATTTGGTAGGTTGATATTAAGCTTGAAAGCCATTTGGAGAAAACAGATTAAGGATTAAAATCTCTGCAACAATAGTGTTAATTTATGCAGAGTATGTGACTGAAATGAAGTATATGACACGGTGCAGATAAAATATGTTTAAATATATATTTAAAAAAAATACAATGTGATTACTGATTATGACTTGTAGAAAACGTTGGCTGATTTTAGTTGACTTATGCTGAGAATTAAATTAGTTAGAATAACTATAACTCGTTTCCCTTATTACTTTGTTTTTTAATGTGAGAAATGCTACCCTCTCATTCCCTGCTACAAAAGATTCATTAAATGGTGAGAACAAATCTTTAATCTCAAGTGTCTCAAGAATCAATCTAAGTCTCCTTGAAGTGTGTTGTCTTTTAATAGGCTAACTCCATGTTGTGATTTGATTACATGGTATTTATACACAAGGCCATTTCTATTTTTCTATATTCTATATAAAACAAAAGAGACCAATAACCAAAGACTTCTTCCATTAGATGCAGTCAACTATGAGGATCAATTCACTTGGTAATATCATATTATACTTTCTTCCCCACAAAATATAAATATAAAAGTCCATGTATGTATAAGGACTATGAGACTATGGCTTCAGAAACATGTACTCTTTTGCTTATATATAAAGGTGTTAGTTTTGGTCCAACCCAACGGGATGACCCGACGGCTAGTATTTTGGGCTCAGCTCACTAAATAGAGGCATAAAAATATGGGCTGTTTTGGCTCGATTCAATTGGCCTAGCCCATACACGTTTTTTTTATGCTTTTTGAACATTTTTAGTGTGTCCTTCGTTAAAACTTGCACAAGGCCGAGTTGGTTTGCTAGCCTAGTGTTTTGAATTGTACTACAAAAAACACAGCCCTATAGACAAATGGGTTGGCCCAATGCAGCTCGCTTTTGCATTTTAGCCCTATAGACAAGTCGGGCCGGGCAGCCCAATTTGACAACTCTAACATTTTCGAACAAATGGAGTATTCATTTTAAAGATCAAATAATTTATACTTTATCCTCCACATATATCTAAATCACCTAAGATTTTTTTGTCAGCATAAACGAAATGACAAATAAACACCACACACACTATCATGATAGTTATCAGTTTGTCTATGGTTGCATTTATCTTGGAAGGGAGAAATACTTTCCCAATGAGAAAGTGTACAATTGTTGACCTTCAATAATCAGTTTTTTTTGGAAACTCAATAAATGATTTTGCCAGCAAGCTACATATTTTGCCCATGAAATTGTAATTTTGATTCACAGGGGTACGGTAAAATTCAACTAGCATCAGCAAGCAACATATTTTGCCAGTGTTGCGTTAAAATCACACTAAGAGTAAGTGTACTCTTTCGCAGAAGTAGTATAAAAGAATATCGTATCCACAGAGATTAATTAACAAGTACTAAACTACTTAAAATTATTTATTGTTTAGACGAGTGAATAATTGAGTTGTAATTGAAACAATGAAATAAAAAGTAAACAATTAACAAATAATAAAATGCAAGATTTAATAGATGGAGATAGAGGTCTAGGGTCGCGGTTTCACTTGCAAGCTTCGATTCCCCTATGTCTAATTCTACCTGAATTCCTTTATTTTATTCAATTACCAATCCCTTTACTAAAGCTACTAATCCGTTTGGTCATTCACGATTAATATTCTTTTTCCTCAATTAACCCTAGTTTGGTCATGTTAGAATTTAAATTTAAGAAAAGCATAAGCCACAAAAAGGTTGAATGATTGGAAGACTAAATTAAAGTTTGGTCATGCATTAATTATGGCCCCAATTATCCTATAGGTCCACCAACTAATTGCAGTACGGTCGCTAATCAACTAATTGATTATTAACATGAAAATGGTAGCTAATCCTAATTATGTGATAAAAAACAATAGAATAATATTAATTGAAATAAAAATAGGAATTCAAATAAGAAATTAGAACATAAAGAGGTTTCTAAACATGCAAAATCCACCGAAGACCCTAGACGAGGACTTAGGTGTCCATAATAATAAAGAACAATAAAAGAAAAATAAGGTTCATGAATTACAGAAATAAGAATAACCCGGAAATAGAGAAAGTCTTAATCTTTGTCTTCAATCTCCTTCTTTTACTCCAAAGCTCTTTCACGGTGCCGAAAAACTCTTCTCTCCCTCCGTAGCGTTTCCGTAGCGTTTGTGTAACTATTGTTTGTTTATGTGGTGTGTGGCTCCCCCATTCACAAGTGAAGCTCTCCTTTTATATTAGTTCATTTTCTTTCTCTCCAAGCAAAGGATCAAGTCAAGATTGCTTCCACTTTTAATTGCAAGATATGTCAATCCCTAAATATTAGGATTTAGATCCTTCCTAAATATGTGTTGCTTGCTCTCCACCCCATGCCTCTTTCTTTCTCTCCAAGTCACATGTGCATCACTTTTACTTGAAATCTCCAAGAGGATCTTCTTCTTTTTATCACTGTGGGCCTTCTTGCATTAATGGGCTTTGGGTTTGTTTTCTTTTATTTGTTAGTCTTTCTTCTAATTTCAGCCCATATTTGTGTCATTTTTCTTTTTCTACCTTTCTGCAAATATAGAGTAATTTAAGTTAGTTAGTTATTTATTTAATCAATAATAATTACTCTAAAAATGACTCAAAAACATCTCTAAAAATGCACTAAATTAGAGTTTATCAACTCCGCCACACTTAACTTTTGCTTGTCCTCAAGCAAATTTTCTAGCTCAATGAAATGTTCAAATATGTAATAAAGACAGCCAAATAAGAGATCCAAAATTAGAAACACAATGACAGACAATAGACAATATAGCACATATGAGGTGTCAAAAGGTTGCCCAATTAGAGGCTCATGTCCTTGAAGAATACATTTATGTGAACAAGGGCACTCGCTCACAATCTCTCTAAGTGTTTAGGGACTAGGGAAAATATACACTCAAGTTTCCACAAAATGCACATTACCAAAAGCTTGTAATTTGACCGAATCTCCACTAAATAGTTCACATGCATGCAAAAGATGGGGTTTCATGGGTTGTAATGGGGCCAAGGGTGAAATCATGCAAGGTAGGAAACAAGAAGAAGGGGATAATCAAAGGGCTAAAAACAAGAAGCAAATAGTAACCTTTGAAACCAAATATGGAGCTCCTATCTATTTTACAATTTTTGTCCAAACTCCAAATTAATTTCACTTTCATTCTTCATTCTTCTTTTTCTATTGAGTCAACTCTTTTTGATTTGCTTTTTTTTTTCCTTAATTAGACTCTTTTTTTTTTGGATTTGCCCTTTGGCACTTTCATTCTTTTGATTTGCCCTTTGGCTCTTTCATTCTTTTGATGTGTCTTTTCCTCCTTCTTGCATTTTTTTTTTGTAGGAGGAAAAGGTAAGTACATGAAAACTCCTATTTTGTTTCCTTTGTTTGAAAATATTTTTGTAAGCACATGATTCACTCCATTTCTTTTTCTTCATCCTGACAAGATAGATAACTAAAGTATAGGACGAAATTGTAATTTTCAATAGTTGCTCCACAGTCAATTTCAAATGGTTACCACAAACAAAAAAGAAAAAATTATATCTGGGTACCAAAGAAAAAATATAACAAATAGGCTCAAAGGGGGCAACTAATGGATAATTTAAACAAACAACTCTGAGGCCAGAAAAATACCTAAATCCCCAAATCTTTTTACATGATGCAAATCAATTTTCGCCTTGAAACGGTCAAAAGACAAATTCTAGAATGTAGCAAATTGGGAAACACACTCATAGAAAGAAAAGGGGTAAAAATTCATGATTTAGTATCAATCCCCTTATGAAGGCTCAGTTCTCACATTTAGAAGCTAGTTCACAAAAAGTACTCAAGAGGGACAAATGCTAATTATCAGCTTCCTAACGACAACCTCACAGTTACAATTAAGCACAAGTCTGTCAAGTAATTTAATTATGGGATCCCCTAAAGGCATAAACTCTATTTTTTAAAAAATTTAAGCACTATTCATTCAAAAACAAGCCAGAAAAAATGCTATCAACATATATAGTGGGTATGTGCATTAATAGAGATATAGTGACAATATAAACTATCTTCCCCCACACTAGCATGGAGCATGGTCCTCAATGCAAAATATTCAAATAGGAACAAAAATAAATAAATTGAGAGAGTAAGAGAGACTTACCTGAGAGAGCTTGTAGTTGGAGCTTATTCCTAAAATCGAAACAAAAACAAAATGAAAATAACTGAAAATAAAACACAGGTTGCCTCCTGCGAAGCGCTTTCTTAACGTCATGAGCCTGACGATAGTTGGTGCTCAATCAGGTGGCTCTCCAAGAGCAAATTTTACATCTAACGCAGTGCACCTTCTTAGTTTTCTAACCATGTGGTTGACATTGTTCTTTCTTTTTTCAACTTGTGGATGAACTTTAAAGGGTTGTGGAATTTTTATTTGATTTCCACCCACCGCCATGCTAGGATCCTGCAAAATAATATTTTTTTCCAAAAGATCCTTCATATTTAAATCACCAGAAATGTTAGTTTGAACCACAATCAAAATTAGGAGAGGTAAAAAGAGAGAAATTTTCATTGGAATTTAAAGCTTTAATAACATCATCTTCTTTACAACTTATTAGAGTTACCTTTCCCTTATGAACCTCAATCAAAGCATCACCAATGGTTAAAACAATTTGCCCAACAATTTGGGTTTTATCCTCTTTCTCCAAATCAAGAACCAATGGATCTTTCTCATTCTCCTCGCAAATGCTCTCATCAATGAAATCTGTTGTTTCAATTTGACTCCCCTCAGTAGGAGTCACTTCATCTTTCTTGAGAGCTTCTTCCTCTAAATTAGCTTCTACGGAGAACTCTTGATCATTACTAAGAATATTATCTTTGTATTGCTCAGATTCTTCATTTGGGGTAGACTTAGTTTGTAAATAAAGAGTTTCTTGAGCCAACTGAGTTGTTACCATATCAATATAACCTTTGACAATTGATTCTTCAAACTATCAAAATTGTTTTTCATGGCTCCAATTTGGCCCTTCAAGCTTCCAAATTCTTCATTTGTCTGCTTCATAAATTTGACCAATACCTCATCGATATCATATTCTTCCTCTTTCCTCTGCACTTGTAGTTGCTCATAATTATCCCAATTGGAGGAATAAGGAGGTGACTCATAGTCATCCCAATAGTTTGAATAAGACTCATAAGGAGGAGGAGAAAATGGGCGTTGACATTGAGGCATACACCAATATAACTTCTCTAAATTCCTTTTCGCCTCTGCCTCTCTAATGTAATCTCCAAGAGTTTTAACCATGATTTCAACTTTTCTCTGCAAAACAAAGTGAACTGCAACGAGAACTTGGGAAAGTGTTATCAAATTTTTTTGTATATATTTTATTTATAAGATAAATAAAAAAATTAAAATAAAAGCATAAAAAAAATGTCTAAAGCAATAAAAATCTTTTTCGTTTAATATTGCGAATTAATCCCCGGCAACGGCGCCAAAAACTTGTTGCGTTAAAATCACACTTAGAGCAAGTGTACTCTTTCGCAGAAGTAGTATAAAAGAATATCGTATCCACAGAGATTAATTAACAAGTACTAAACTACTTAAAATTATTTATTGTTTAGACGAGTGAATAATTGAGTTGTAATTGAAACAATGAAATAAAAAGTAAACAATTAACAAATAATAAAATGCAAGATTTAATAGATGGAGAGAGAGGTCTAGGGTTGCGGTTTCACTTGCAAGCTTCGATTCCCCTATGTCTAATTCTACCTGAATTCCCTTATTTTATTCAATTACCAATCCCTTTACTAAAGCTACTAATCCGTTTGGTCATTCGCGATTAATATTCTTTTTCCTCAATTAACCCTAGTTTGGTCATGCTAGAATTTAAATTTAAGAAAAGCATAAGGCACAAAAAGGTTGAATGATTGGAAGACTAAATTAAAGTTTGGTCATGCATTAATTATAGCCCCAATTATCCTATAGGTCCACCAACTAATTGCAGTATGGTCGCTGATCAACTAATTGATTATTAACATGAAAAGGGTAGCTAATCCTAATTATGTGATAAAAACAATAGAATAATATTAATTGAAATAAAAATAGGAATTCAAATAAGAAATTAGAACATAAAGAGGTTTCTAAACATGCAAGATCCACCTAAGACCCTAGACGAGGACTTAGGTGTCCATAATAATAAAGAACAATAAAAGAAAAATAAGGTTCATGAATTACAGAAATAAGAATAACCCGGAAATAGAGAAAGTCTTAATCTTTGTCTTCAATCTCCTTCTTTTACTCCAAAGCTCTTTCACGGTACCGAAAAACTCTTCTCTCCCTCCGTAGCGTTTCCGTAGCGTTTGTGTAACTATTGTTTGTTTATGTGGTGTGTGGCTCCCCCATTCACAAGTGAAGCTCTCCTTTTATATTAGTTCATTTTCTTTCTCTCCAAGCAAAGGATCAAGTCAAGATTGCTTCCACTTTTAATTGCAAGATATGTCAATCCCTAAATATTAGGATTTAGATCCTTCCTAAATATGTGTTGCTTGCTCTCCACTCCATGCCTCTTTCTTTCTCTCCAAGACACATGTGCATCACTTTTACTTGAAATCTCCAAGAGGATCTTCTTCTTTTTATCACTGTGGGCCTTCTTGCATTAATGGGCTTTGGGTTTGTTTTCTTTTATTTGTTAGTCTTTCTTCTAATTTCAGCCCATATTTGTGTCATTTTTCTTTTTCTACCTTTTTGCAAATATAGAGTAATTTAAGTTAGTTATTTATTTAATCAATAATAATTACTCTAAAAATGACTCAAAAACATCTCTAAAAAATGCACTAAATTAGAGTTTATCAGCCAGCAAGCTTTCTCCATAGGGGTACAGTAAAACTTGCTTATTTGCGCTCAAGGGTCTGAACAAAATTTTACTTCCTATATTAGAAAATTAATCTGATGTCGATTGTTTACCATCACTATTTACAAATAATATAAGTTACATTACAATCACTTTTTCAATTGTGTTTGCTGAACTCAGTTGAATCTATGGAACATCCTCAAGTAATGTTATTGAATTTGTCTCTCACAAATTTGTGGAAGGCATATATGAACTTTGTAATGACGCTCTTTTAGGAGAATATAAAAGAGGTATTTGAGGATATGACACTGAAGTGAACCTTGTAACTGTTGGGAATCCAATTATAATTTCCAAATAATATTTAATATTAGTAGTGGTGGAAAATTCAAAAGACACATTTGAAGAGGTGTATCTAGAATGTTGAAGAAAAGTCAAGAAGTGGAGCTACTCGGAAAGGTGAGACAATTAATGTCCACTAAGTCTTATGCATGCATGGAGGTCATGTTCTCTCCTATAAATAGAGAGACTTGTGAAGAGATGAAACTTGCCCAAATGAAGAGGTGAGGCATCCCCATTCTTGGGTGAAAATGTAGAGAGTTGAAGAATCTCCAGCCAGGTCCTAGCGAGAGGAGAGTGTTGATGATCATTTGTTGTGCAAGATGTGAGTGTTATCATTCCTTGTAACTCTTAGAGTGAGAAGAGTATTGTAGGGTGGTTCACATATTAGTGTGGGTTACAAGTTGTTGTAATCATATTTGAAGATGATAAATAAATTGTGTTGATGTGTTCCTGTGGATGTAGACAAGAGGTGCCGAACCACGTAAAATATCTGTGTTCTTATATCCTTTATTCTTGTGGTGCGTTCATCTATATTTCCTCAAAGATCTTTGGGCGTGTGGGTTAATCGATTGACGTGTGCGGTTTCCCCAATAGTAACATTTCTATTACTTTACTCATGAATGGTCTATCTGATGGATTCGTTTGAAGGCACCATAGACTCACCACAATAATCTTTCTTATCAAATCTTTTTCTTCCTCTGAGGTTGCTAAATGATTTTCGACTTAGCTCAAGATCCTTATAAATCCAATCTAGAAAGTACATTTCACTAGTATGTGATCCTCCCGTATCATAATTCACTAGTGGAAATTTGACATTGAAAAGCACCATTTAGCATCGGTTATTTGAATACCCTATGCTAAATGTAGACACGGTGGCAATTTTGCAATTAAATGGAAGTTTTTAGTTTTCGCGCATACATTTAGCATCGGTTGTTTAAACAACCGATGCTAAAAGTCTTTGAGTCAAACTTTTAGCATCGGTTCTTTAAACAATCGATATTAAATGTGTATCTCAGCATTGGTTGTTTAAACAACCGATGCTAAAAGTACCCCTCTTTTCTATTTCCCATCCTATTTCACAAATCTCCCTCTCGCTCTCTCTTCACCGAAAGCTCTTCATCTTTCTCGCGAACTCTTCACTGAAAGCTCTTCATCTTTCTCGCGAGCTCTTCATCTTTTTGCCCTAAGGTCGTATCCCTCTCTTCCTCTTCTTCTCGCACTCTGGTTTTCATTTTCGAAACCCTAAGTTTTCATTTTCGTTTTTCGTTTTTATTCCTCACGGTTTTCGTTTTCGTTTTCGTTTTCGAACTCTGGTTTTTGTTTTTGTTTTCGTATTTCTTGTTAGCGAAAATCACTGATGCTTTGTTTTCGTTTTCGTTTCTTAGCGAAAGTCATTGATGCTCGTTATCGTTTTCCTTCATTTTCGTTTTCAAAGAAGAAAAACGGTGTGTAGAAGTTGGAAGCCTTAGTATAGTTTTCGTTGTAAGCAACCGTTGCTAAATGTCATTTTTTAGACAGCAAAAAGCGTTACAAAAACTATATGCTTTTATGAATTCTTGGACATTATCATCAAGAAGTGTTACCGTTTTGTTGAAGATCCTCTTTTGTACTAAACCAAGATATCTCTTGTGTTTACAAATAATCGCAACATGTATTGCCACTACAACACTAAAAAGTGATGATGCACCGGCAAGCTTGCAAAACAATATATATTCTTTTATCCACCAAAAATATTATTACAAAAGGAAAATTTGATTTCAACAAAAATTTATTTTATCTTATTACCACAAAAAATGGAAGAAGGTTACTAAAGATAAAATAAGCAACTTAAATTATTAAATCTAAATATAATATAGGCAAAATATCTCTCCAGGTCTCTTAACTTATTTATTTATAACGAATAGGTCCCTTAACTTTTAAAAATGTAACATTGTTGTCCTTTTTAACGTTTTTTTTTGTTAACACTATTTATCAGTCACTGATGTGACTATTAGACTGCTTATTTGACATGCCACGTAGGATATTTCACTATTTAATAATTATTTTTAGTTAAAAATTAAAGAAAAAATGTGAATTTCTTTTTTTATCCCATCTTTTGAGTTTCACCTTTTCCAAACCCTATCTTCCCCAATTCCAATTATTGCAAAGATGAAGGGAGAATGGAAAACGAAGATTGAAACTGAAAATAAGAATGAAAATCTGAAAATCACTACCCTTCAACCTACTTCACGGTTGCAGATTTTGCTACCCCATCACCAATTGATTGTAATTAAAATTAAAAAAATCTTCTGAATCTGATCCCTCTACGTTTGAAAGGCAAGTATTTAAAATTGTGAAATATGTGTGATATTGGGGAAGTTGTTGGTGAGAGGGAGAGCACAGATTCTGGTTTTAATCATAATTTGTTGGTTAACGTTATTGTTGATTTGGTCTTTCCATTGAACACTGTTGTTGATTGTGATAAACGAAATCCAGTTTGCATCTTTAATCATAATTTACGATTACTCTCAGATCTGCTATATTTCTGGGCGATAAATGATTAACGAACATGGAAGATGGAGTCCATGGCTTCCCTGGCAGCTGCAACGATTGAAGGAAGATGAAACGAAGAAGATGATTTTTTTGAAACCGTGACCTCAAAATAATTATAAAATAAATAATGACTCAGCAAATAAAATTGCCACATAAGCATTACAAAAATGCCACATAAGCAATCTTAACAGCCACTTAAGCATTTTTATAACGGTGTTAACAAAAAAACGTTAAAAGGGACAACAGTGTTACATTTTTTAAAATTAAGGGACCTACGCATTATAAAAAAAAAAAGTTAAGGGACATATTCGTTACAAATAAATAAGTTAAGAGACTCGGAGAGATATTTTGCCAATCTCCTTCTCACTTACACTTTAACCATTTATACTACTCTTGAACCAACGAACTTATAATAAGGTGTTAGGATTTCGGCAAATGTACAAAATTGTCGTAAGTAATAAAATCAGTAAGAACCGAATATCGTCCTCAAGGATCGAATCTAAATACCAATAAACGCTAACAACAACTAAATGAACACAAATAAACTAAGATTTGGTTGATACAATCAAATAACAAACATGAAGTAAAGACCGTAAATGTTTTTGTATTTTTAGTAATAGAAACCGAAGAACGCTTTAAAAATATGAGATGGTAAAAGATGATAGGGACGAACTCCTAATGATTCCACGCTATTGCAATTGATTTGTATTGAAAAATTACTCTCTCTTTAACTTTGTTATCAAACTCACAACATTAACTAATCCCAAATTCCTTAGGCAACTAATCCTTTATTGATAACTAAAACCCTAATTCCTTAGGCAACATTAACTAGAATCAAGGGTTTGCAAGATACAACAACTCAAAGATTATTTCTAAGCCAAGAGTTGACGGTATTTAATCTCAAGCATTTAAGTATAAAACTTTCATTCAATAAATGAACCATAAATCATTCCATGAGTGATCAAATCATAAAAAAGCACTAATAACAGAGATTCAACACACAAAGTAAGAGAGAATATGACATTAAGATGAATCTAAATCAGTTACAATAGTGTTTCCCCACTATTCATTCATCCCTAACAAAATGGGGTTTAGCTACACATAGTAAATGAAAAGGGAAAACAGAAATTACAACTGAATGGAGATGATGAACTCATTTGAAGCTCCAAATCTTGTTCTCAAGCCTTGAGTCTTCAATAGAGATGAAAATGGAGAGAGTGCTATGGAGTTCCAGAGTTTCTAAGAGTGTAAAAACTTTCATTTCAGATTTTCTAGTGCATTTATATAGCCCAACAATTAGGGCAATTTTCTCTTGTAAAAAGACCATAAAAACCCTCTAAAAAGGTGGTTTATACATTTCAAAATAAAGAACTTCGCCGTGGGTCCCGTCCTTAACTCTGCTGATTTAAGCTCAACTTCCACCAGTAGAAGTTTAGTGCAAAATTAGACTGCTGCTGTTTTAAGTTCAACTTCCACTAGTGGAAGTTTAGTACAAAATTAGACTGTCTAGTGCTGTCAAAATTTTGCTATAGTACAGTCTGCCTTAATTTGCTCCAAACTTTACCTCTAGCCTGCACAACTTGTTCTTCCACTTGATCTAGTTCATGTGCTAAAAAACACGAGAAAAACCGGCATAAGCACTGAGCGAAAACTAGATTTACAAATTCACAAAATCTGCTCGAACTTTACTGATTTTCATTAAAACCTTCATGAAAACCACAGTTTTTAACATTCGAAACAAGAATGTGATATGGATTTATCAACAGGTTAGTTGTTAGTTTAATGATAGGCCGCAAGTGTACGGTTTCTATCTCGTAGTAAAAAGATCGATCCATAGAGACTTTGTAATTACCATTTTCTTTTTCGATGGTGATTAGCTAAAAGGAATGATTTTTGTTGAAGGAATATTTGTTGGTTTTAAATTCAGAGTTATAAAGGCGTCCTAGGATTGTGGTTTCGTCTCAATGATATAAACATTTCACATCATCCATTCTCTATTTTATGTTAAGTTCTTTTGTAAGGACAATGTATTCAACGGTAACTCAAGTTTCCTCTCGGAATACAAGAGTGTGCCTCGAAACAATAATCAAAACCTATTCTCATGGTTATTGCCAAGACCCCTTAAGTACAAACCTTATTGTCTCAAGACTCTCAAAACTATTCTCATGTTTTGATCGTCTTGTTTAACCTCATAGTTTTAATATCAAACTTCACCTCTCAGTACTTCGTTTGATATTTGAATTATAACTTTAAAATTGATGAGGTTAAATTAGAAATAAAACTTTAATAAAATAGAGTCTAGACTTGGAATTGCTTAGGGATCTATCATTCGATTATTCCCACAATCACAAGATTAGAAGGGTCTACTCACTCATGATCATTCTAGACAAGGACTTAGAAGAAGAAGAAGAAAAAGACATAAAAGATAAATGACAAGAAATGTAAAAGAACTTAACATACGAACAAGAACTTAAGAGAAAAAGAACTTAACATAAAAGGTATTGGCGAAAAGTAAAAGAAAGCTATAAAGGACCGAAAATAAAGTGCCGGAAAATAAGAACAAAAATTGAAGGTGCAAGAAAATAAAGAGCATAAAAATAAGTACAAGAACTTAAGAGAAATACAAAACAACTTAGATTAACTTTGAGAGTACTTTGCAATGGTGAAGGATCCCCTTAGCACTCAGAAATTCGTGCTATTTATAGGCCTAGGATCATTAAAGGTGAGAAAAATCATAATTAAAACCAATTACAAGCAATGAAGATGGAATTATAACAGCTTTTGGAATCAGATGCATCATTACAGCCCGTAATGAATTAACACCGGCCGTAATGAAATCCTGTGATTCTTCAACTACTTTTCCTTTGACTTCCAACACCGGCTATAATGAATTAACACTGGCCCGTGTTACTTTCTGTTTGATCACCTAAAATTTGCTTTTCTTTAATGCTTTTTCATTCTTCTTGCATTCTTTGGTCTTGGGACTTTACAATTATATTCTTGAAGCTCAAATTCTTCTCTTTTGTCCATTATTTAACCTATAAATGAAAACAAAACGTTTAGTAGTAAAATAGCTCTAAAATAGAACTAAAATACTAAACAAACTACTAAAAACTAGGGGTGTTCGTAGTGCGATTTGGTTCAATTTTGAGGCAAAAAGTGAACCGAACCGCAAGATAAAATTACATGCGGTTTGGTTTGGTTCGGTTGGTTTCCTAAAATAAATCTGAACCAAACCAAACCAATGCGGTTTGGATTGGTTGGGTTAGTTCGGTTTTTTTAAGATAAAACATTATTTAAAACGACGTTAAAACTAACTAATATAAAAAATGACTAACATAAATCTTTAAGAAAAAATCTAGGCTAAATTATAGTTTTGGTCCCTCTATTTTCAAAAATTCAGACATTTGGTCCCCCTATTTTAAAACTCAGACATTTGGTTTCCCTATTTTAAAAAACTCCGAATATTTAGTCCAAAAGGGGATTTTCCATTTTTTTTCTGAATTGGCTTTCTGTCAACAAAAAAAGGCTGACGTGGCACTCATTAAATGATGTGGCAGATGACTCAGCATGCACACATCATTTAATGATGCCACATAAGTATTGCCACATCAGATTTATTTATAATTATTAAAATAATAATTAAATAAACTATTTTTATTACTAAAGTCATTTAAAACAAAAATAGAAATACAAATGTAATAAAATTGAAAATCAGAGAAACGAAGAACAAAACAACATAAACGCTATCTTCTTCTTCTCCCACTCTTCTTCTTCCACACCCTAAAATCTGAAACTCCAACAAATTCTTCTTCTCCTTCCTTTGGTTCCCTACAGCACAATTGCTTTTCAGACACAGCGATGAGAAAGTAAAAAATCTCAACTTTTTAAACAAAGTGATTAGAAAGAAAAAAATCTCAACTTTCAGATTTCAACATCACCACCATCGAACTCCTAGTTTCCCTCTTCTCTTGAACATATCAGGGACCGAGATCTACAGGAACTGGGGTTCTAAGATTTGGGTATTTGAGTTGAAAAAGATTCGAACTTTGGAGAAGGGAAGAACAGAGAGAGATAGTGGGGGTAATGAAAAGAAGAAGAACGAAACAGGTGGTGGGTGAACTTAATAGAATCAGATATTTCTGGGTAAACATTAAGAGAACCATTTAGTTCGTCAGTTTGTTTTCATTATGTGACTCTCATTCAAAAATGTTTATGGGTAACATTTTTTTTGATGACATGTTCCTGGATAACATTATTCAGTGGGTTTGTTTCATTTAGTTTGTTTAAAATTGAAGGGAATCAAATGTTTGTGGGCAACATTATGAGAAGAAGGAGGAGTTGAGAAGACACGTTTTCGGAATTGTTGTTTTTAGTTTTTTAATTTTAATATTTTATTAAATAAATATTAAATAAATAATGATGTGGTATGCTGATGTGTCTCATTAAATGACGTGGCATCCACATGTTATGTCTACGTCGGACGCGACGTCATTTAATGAGGGCCATATCAGTTTTTTTTATTATTGTCAAACCTCCAAATCAAAAAAAAAAATGGAAAATCTCCATTTGGACTAAATGTCTTGAGTTTTTCATAATAGGGAGACTAAATGTCCAAGTTTTAAAATAAGGGGACCAAATGTCTGAATTTTTGAAAATTGGGGCACCAAAACTATTATTTAGCCAAAAATCTACTCAAATATTTGTAGTATATAAATTACCCTCTTTTAATTCTTTTAAGATAGCTAAGAAAATATTTAAAAGAATTTGAATTAAATACTTTATTGTAATTTTTAAATATAGTATAACATTATGGATCGTTTGCAAGTGAGTCAAAGAATTAATTGAATTTAGGCTAGTAAGTGAATGAGAGTTGGGTTTTAGTTGCATTTGGGCTAGTAAGTTAGTAAGAAATATTGTAAGTCAATTAGCCTTAGTGTTACTTGCGGTTTGGTTCGGTTTCTCTAATCAAAACCGCGAACCAAACCGAACCGCGTGGTGCAATGAAAAAAGAAACCGAACCAAACCAATAAGAAGCGGTTTTTTGCGGTTTTCGGTTTGGTTTGGTTCGGTTTGCGGTTTTCTATTGGTTTGGTTCAGTTTTGAACACCCTACTAAAACTAATACTAAAATAACACTTAAAATAGACTTATCAAGCTCCCCCATGCTTGAATCTTTGCTTGTCCTCAAGCAAAACTATAAAATCTACTAGGCCAATCTTAGGAATTTCTTCAAATTCATACAAAAACCTTAAGCGAACCGGTGGTATTCTTCAGCACTTATTCATTAATTTGAGACTTACTAATTGGGCTTTATGTGAAATACAAGACAAGTTTGAGGTGTCAGAACATTTAGTTAGAATTCAATGTCTGCATAAAAAACCAGTTCCCTAGCATTCTTAAACTTGGGTCCTCCATTCACTAGACCAGGTCTCAAAAGAGGGTCTTTATACGTTGGGCATTCAATAAATTTATTTCTTTGATTTCTTTTTCTTTTTTTAGGGAGATTACATGTCTTTTTTTAGAATATTAAAATAATAATTTAATCCACATGTCATGCCAACTCATCAGTCAAACGGTCAACTAAGAGACTGTTTAACGGAGTTAACAAAAAAACGTTAAAAGGGACCACGGTGCAATGTTTTTAAAAGTTAAGAGACCTAGGCGTTACAAAAAAAAGTTAAGGGACCTAATTGTTATCTAAAAATAAATTAAGGGACCTCGGAAGATATTTTGCCTTTTGAATTACTGTAATAGGGGTAATGTTGTAATTTTGTCTCGTGTTGTCCACAGTTAGTATTGTACACTAGCGTGCATCTGATTGTAGCAAATTGGTAAAGTTAGTTGTGTTTTAGAACTCAATTTTGTTGTAAAATTGAGAGCTATATAGTTGCTCTGATCAATGAAACACAACAATTCGGTTTTCAGCCACTTCAGGAGAAAGATTGGAGTACGAAATAACAGGAGGGAGGGGAGGGAGGGAGTATGTGATGTCATTAAAGTTAATGATACTACCTCTGTCCCATTTTATAAGTTGTTTTTGCACGATCAATTTGTTTCAAATTAATTGTTGTTTTACTTTTTCAAGGAAGCATCTAATATGTTTTTTCACTAATGTCCTTACTAATCATTACAACTTTTTATATTTAATAAATGTTTCACATTTATCTATGTAGAGAGATAAATGGTTAAATGGTAATTTAGACAATATTTTTTTATAAAATCTAGACTACTAATTATTTTTCTTAATAGGTGTGCAAAAACCTTAAACTACGTGTAAAACGGGACAGAGGTAGTATTAGAAGTAGAAGTGAGGTTAGAAAGAAAATCTTTTAAATAGAAGAAGGAGATTTCTTAATTGTTTTATATTTTCTTAAAATCTATTGCACAGGTTCTGCAAAAATAAGATTGAATTGGAAAGATTCAGATACAGAGGGAGGATTGGACTTCATGTTAGAAGGATTGATAATAAGGGAGTATTAAAAAGAAAGACAGACTCAGTGTTATTTAAATGATCATAGAATTGGAAGAGTCTGTCACACAGACCAAAATAGAGGCGTAAGAGAATTTATGTTTATTTTATTAGTTAAGCCTGATGGTGAATATGAATCATAGCGTCATATAACATAAACAAACCAAAGACTTTGTTAAACTTTGTAAACTAGTCTCAATGTTTTAAGATGATGCACCAAATATGCCAGTTAACCCATTCTAAAAAAAACTGGCGCTAAATTTAAACATTTTTAGCAAAATGAAATATGATCTCCATACTAAGTAGCAACGAGAAATTTACCTATTACAAATGCGTGAATGGGTTTCTGAAGGTTAACCAAAGTACATACAAAGTGTTATACAAATATAAATGATAGGAGTTACATTACAGTCACATTTTCGATCGTCTTTACTGAACTCATTTGATTCTCTCGAACATCCTCTTGTATTGTTATTGAATTTGACTCTAACAAATCGTTGGAAGACATATGTGAACTTTGAAATGTTGCCCTTTTAGGAGAACATAAAACAGGCCTTGGAGGATAAGAAACTGACTGAAGTGGACCTTGTAGCATTTCTATTACTTTGCTCATTGATGGTCTATCTGACGGATTCGTTTGAATGCACCATAGACTCACCAAAGTAATCTTTCTTATCATATCTTTTTCTTCCTTAGAGGTTGCTAAATCTTTTTTGAGGTTATCACTTAACTCAAGATCCTTATAAATCCAATCAGGAAAGTACATTTCACTAGTGTGTGATCCTCCAATATCATAATTCTTTCTTCCTCCTATCATTTCTAGAATCAACATGCCGTAACTATATACATCAGATTTATGAGAAACTCCACCAAATGTTCGGCTAAATACTTCTGGTGCTATGAATCCTATAGTTCCTCTTGTGCCTAGTATAGAAACAATACTTTCCTTCTTTTGGCATATTTTAGCTAGTCCAAAATCAGAGATTTTTGGACAAAAATCTTCATCCAAAAGAATGTTTTGGGGTTTGATATCAAGATGTAAAATCCTTGAATTGCATCCTTGATGCAAGTATTGTAGTCCTCGAGCAATGCCAACGACAACTTGGTACATTGTGTTCCAATCCAAATCAGAAATAGCACTTGGAAACCCCTCTTTATAGATGAACTTATCCAACGAACCATTAATCAAGAATTCATATATTAGTGCTCTTTTGTTCTTCTCATAGCAAAAACCCAAGAGTGAGACAATGTTCACATGTGATGTTCTACTAATGCTAGCAACTTCATTTATGAATTCTTCTCCATCTCCCTTGGACTCATTTATTAGTTTCACTGCCACTTGACGACCATCAGGCAAGTTTGCTTTGTAGACAACACCATATCCTCCTTGACCTAATTTATCTCGAAATGAGTTTGTGATTCTCTTCACTTCTGCATAACTATATTGCTTCGGCATCGACAACTTATAAGCTTTTATGAATTCTTGGACATTGTCGTCAAGAAGTGTTCTTGTTTTCTTGAAGGTCCTTTTTTGTACTAAACCCAAACATCTTCTACGGTTACAAACAATGACAATAAGTATTGCCACTACAACACTAAACAGCAATGCACCTGCAAGTTTCCAAAAAAGTGATGAACAATTATAAACCATAATTTATAGGCTAAATTAAATAACTTAAAGAACCTAAGTCATCTGTAATTTAACCTAATTTATAATATCTTATTACCACAAAAAATTAAAACGATGAAGGTTACTAAATATAGAAATGTTATTTCAAAACAAGTGTCACTTTAGAAAGGAAGCGATGGAGAGAGAAGGTGTAGGGCAAGAAGAAGAATGGGAAGAGGTCATCAAAATGAAACGAAGGAACCAACAAGGGCGCAAAGGAAGAACGGATATGGCGAGCAATACCAAAAGGGATCGCCAACCGGACACGGTCTCATTCTACTTCTCGGAGTTTCCAGATTCACAGATGCTCAGAGCTCTTCAGTTGTACGGTGATGTAGCAGAGGTGGTTATTTCTCCGAAAAGGAACAAGTGAGGGAGAAGGTTTGGATTTGCAGTGAAACTTGACAACATAATCATAGGCGCCAAGAAGATTCATGTTAACTTGCCACACTACCAGAGAGTTTGGAACGATTCAACTTATTAAGGTAATGCTAGACATGAGTAAAATTTTACTTCCAAATTTAATCCAAGTATTAACAAAATGGAAGTTAATTACCTATTGCAATGCCTACTTTGTTGCTTTTACCTGCATTATATAAATAAAAAATATGTCAGAACAAAGAATCAGACAAGGATAGAAATAGGATGAAAAAAAAAGCTGGCAAGCTCATATGAACATGAAGGTAATAATGCCTGATCTGCTTCCTTAATCAAATAGCAAATAGCAAACAGTGAACACTACAGTGAACTTGTATTATATAGCTTTAAAATAAGTGCTAAAAGCTAATGAAGTTACAGGAGAAAGTAATAACAAATGAAGTAAGAGGAGCACAGCAGCATGTTGGCATTATTAGTTGCCAACTGGCATATATATATTGGCATTATTAGTCCACAATAAAGCACAACATCTTGACTTTTAGTGATATTATTCTAACATATAAAACATCCTTAACTAGAACTGTTATGATTGAATAAAAATGAAACTCAAGTTTTCATTGATGATGGAATGTAAGCTTTCTCAACTGAAATCAGTTAGAGCATCTCAACTGAATAATTAATGCTAACTGAAAACAGAGAACCTAACGAAACTAAACACTAACTCTAGTTACTATCTAACTAAGCCTAGAGTTAATTAATGGAAAATAACAATACAATTGATGATTTGATATACATCTAACACCCCCCCCCCCCCCCCCCCCCCCCCCCCCCCCCCCCTCAAGCTGGAGCATGTATATCTGTCATGTTCAGCTTGGATAGAAAGTAGCAAACTGTGTAGCATGTAGGGGCTTTGTATAAATATCAGCAATTTGAGCCTTAGTTGGAATAGGCATAAGGTGAATGACTCCAGCTTGTACTTTGTCACGGATTAGGTGGCAATCTAGCTCAATGTGCTTAGTTCTTTCATGGAAAATCGGATTTTGAGCAATTTGTATTGCAGAGTTGCTGTCACAGTAGAGAGAAACAACATTGCCATGAGACTGATGTAAATCTTGCAGCAGATATAACAACCATTGAATTTTTGAAGTTGTGAGAGCAAGAGCTCTATATTCAGCTTCAGAAGATGAGCGAGAAACACATTCCTGTAATTGATCTTCTCCTGTCAAGGCAAGCAGCCCAATCAACATCACTGAAAGCTTTCAACAAGCCATCAGAATCAGAGAGCTATAGAACAAACCAAGACTAGGATAGCTCTTGATGTACTTGAGAATATGAGTAGCAGCAGCCATATGAGTGTCCATAGGAGAGGATAGAAACTGACTGAGTTTGTGGTGTCAACAAGATGGGTGGCATATTACAATGAATTTTGCGAGCAAGGTTATAACTAGAACTAGATGGGTGGCATAGCCTATGATGCCACAAATCAATGCTAGAAGAATTGAGAGAAACAGAATTACAGAGTATATGGTTTGAAGCAGAGGCAAACTCCTTGCGAGATATCACCAAGTGGTATAGCCTTCCATTCAATTTAGCGCTTCCAATCATCCTCTTCGATTGGATATCCTGCAAAATACAATTATTCCCATAAAAAATGGCCTTACAATTGCTAGTTTCAGTCAAATGACCAACAAAAATTTTGATGTTAGATTTAAAATTGGGAACGTAGAAAACATCATATAGAATGAGAAAAGGGGATAAGACTACAGTCCCTTTGAAGCATGAGTAGGTAGTGTGACCACTTGGGAGGTTAATGGAGACGGGCTTGATGGTTCTATAGGAGGTAAAATATGCAAGAGAGGAGCATATATGATCTGTGGCACCGGTGTCAACAAGCCAGAGAATGTAGAAGGTATCTTGATCAGTGAAACCAGAGGTGATATGGTGTGCACTCACCATGTTCGCAGAGACAGTGGCTGTAGGTGATGAGGTGGGAATGAGGGAAAGAAGGCTTTGTATCTGCTCGGTGGTGAGACTTAGAAGAGGAGATGGTGACAAAGCATCAGATGAGGTAGATGAATCAGTGGTAACATGTTGAACAGACTTCTTGTTGTTCTTGAACCTAGGGGGTAGCCATGCTTCAGAAAGCAAGTCTCTACAGTGTGGTTTGTTCGATTACAATGTGTGCATAGGCGAGTTCCTCGTGTAGATGGTGGTTTCCCTCTGCCACGGCCAGTGCTAGGGTTAGATTGCGTAGTGACATGCGCAATCAGAGGATCAGGATTCACGGGAGTTCCAATTTGTCGTTCTTGCTGCACAATCATGGAGTAAACCTTAGGCAGACCGGGGAACGGCTCCATGAGAAGAATTTGAGAACGCACCGCAGCATAATTGTCATTGATACCTTGCAGAAAGCTCATGACGGCGTCACGGTCACGATAGCCGTTGACCGTATGAGAAGTTTTGCTCCGCAATCATCAGGAGAAGCAAAAGCAGGAATTGGAAGAAAATTGCAAAGTTCATCCCACAATACACGCATCTTAGTGAAGTAGGTACTTACAGAGAGATTTGCTTGTTTGAGAGAGAAAATTTCTTGCTGTAGGTGATAGATGCGAGTGTTGTCACCTTGCGAAAAGCGATTGCGAAGTTCTTTCCAAACATTATACGCCTCAGTGATCCAGAGAATACTCGATGAGATTTCGGTGGAAACAGAGTGGTTGATCCACGAGAGAACCAGCAGCATGTTGCATCGCTTCCACTTTGGAAATTTTGGATCGAAGATGAGAGGTTTTTGGATCGTACCGTCAACAAAAGCAAATTTGTTCTTCATTTCCAGCGCCATTGTCATAGCTTGAATCCAACAGTGATAATTGGATCCTTCGAGCACCGGATGACCAATTTCAGTGATGGATTCTCGTTTGAGTGTATGAAATAGGGATCTGCAACATCATCGCGCCTTGATTCCAGTAATCAGTTTTCAGTAATCAGTTTTTTCAACTTTGAAACTAGAGCCAATGACTTGAAGAGTTCTGTAAATCTGTGACATAATGGTAATCCTAGCTACTTCACCTATGCATTCAAGCTGAAAGGAAGGGTGGTCACAATATTGGGGTCTATTGGGCCCCCAGAAAGGATATCTCAGGTTTTTAAGATTTGCAGAATCAAATAAAGAACTGCATTTTATATACTGCACATCATCAGCACAACAAGATGATGGTTGGATGAAGTGGCTGCATCTTTAGAAAAATATTGAAGATTGGTATAGTAACAGAGGATTTGACACTGAGATAAGATAGGTAAACAGAAGAGGGAAATACCAAATGCTATTGACTTCTTATCAGTGAGTTTAAGTGACAATTTAGGTCACCTAAACAAATATTTTTATTTAGTGTTGGAAATGAGTATTAGTACTTTACCTAAACCTGATAAGAATGAAAGATATTTTATGGGGGGTGATGCTTGGAGTCAAACAATTCAGCTTAAAAATAACCAAGCAAGATAGATGTCTAACCACTCTAAACTACTCAAGCCTACATCATTCAAAAAAAGTCTACTTGATATTCATGATTCATGAACTCATAAAAATTAAAAAGATGCGTGACAGTTACGTGTTTCAAATTTCAATAAAAACTAAATATATACGAGATTTAGCTACGGAGATTTTAGTTAAGCAAATGAGTTTCTTAGCTACGGTTGGTGCCAAAAATCAGGCCACTTAATCAAAATGAATGATAGAATTAGACTAATGTTCGGAAATGGACCCATAAGGTCTGAAAGCTTTGTAGGAAATGGTCAAGAGTAGAAGTTGTATCCTAAAAGTCAAACAGCTCCTCCGTTTCATTCTGTTGCAAGCAAGCAATAGCTGACACGGTCTTCTTCTGGCTTGAAGAATCAGTAACAGTTTTTATTTATTATGAAAACAAAACCAATTTAATTTACTCTTGCAATCAGCAGAATACAACAACACTGTGATGATAAGATGATAAATTTGGACCCCAGCCATGGACATATCGTGTGAAGCAATGGACGACTCTATTGTTTTCTTACTCCACAGTCCACACAAAAGTTTGGTTAATGCATATCCAGAGTTTTTATTTATTTTTCAATTCTTCATTATAAAACATTATTAAGTTTAATACAAATACTTTGTTTTATACCAAACCTCTAATATATATGATGGTTAGAGTTAATTTTATACTAGAGTATCATAAAATTTTCAGACTAAGATATATATTGTGATATTTTTTACTAGATAGAAGTTGTAGAAATGAAGTGATAGATATTATTGACAGATACATACTTGAGGATGGGGCCTTTTGTAAGTTGCATGCATTTATATAAGCTGCATCCCTGCAGAAACATCTGAAGTCGGTTCCTTCATCATTGCCACACACGCCACCAGAAGCCACGCACCCCGGGCACTCTGCAAAATCTTCCCCTGTATATCTCAACTCAAAACCCTTTTCTAACGCATCCGTTAAACTATTGGCAGATACAATTTGTGAAACCTGGTCTTCCATAATTGGAATCATGACAATAGCTCTGGGAGAACAAAGAACCGACGATGGACCCATAATGGTGTAGACAACGTTAATACCACCATTGCAGTTAATAATACTCGTTGGATTTTGATTTGCATCGCAATTGTATAAAAGCGATACGTTAGCAAACTGACCAGCATCACGTTGAAATGGAATGTTATCAAATGTGCTGTTCTTGGAATCAGTGACAGCACATATATTACTATCCCAATAATCGTCCCTTGCGACTGTGAGCCTAGTATTTTCCCAATTAAGAATACGGTATTTGACTTCATTGAAGGTTATCTTGGGGACAGTGTTTTCGCATTTGAGCTCCATATCACGATTGTTAGAAACACCACCACAATATGATTCTCTGTTTCCTCCCCAGAATGGATACGTGAGGTCTGAGATGCTGCTACCTTCGCAGCTAAAACTCTCTTTGCAGTTCGTGTATTGGTCATCATCATCACAAAGACATGTTGGTATGTTGATTGAGATCATCAAAAGTGTCACGCAGACAGTTAAAGTACTAATATTATTGGAACAAGGTTTATGAAATAGAGGTTTCATTCTTGCTTGCTCCCCGAAGAAAAAGAAAGAAAGGAACAAGAGGTGTGGTGCGTATAATAAAAATAAGGTTTGTTTCAAAGGTGGAGTATTATATATATCAAAGATTGAATAAACTCACGCGTACAAGTTACTAGTTTATAATCAGATTTGACTGAGTATTCAATAATCAACTCCTTTCACTTTCAATATAATAATTTCCAGACTTTCATGTTTCAAGGAAATTAAGGAAACCACAGCGAAACGGCGTTGTACTATTAATTACCTCAGCTAACCTCTGCTTTATAGTTGTGTGCTAGAGTACACACACACACACACACACACACACACACATACCAGTATTCTAGATTTCCATTTTGTCTCATTTCAAAACTTCCAGAAGACCAGTTCCCCTTTCTTGACCACTTTTTTATTAGTCTCCTCAGAATTTGATTAATATTTAACTGTGCCAAATACGTGTTTCCTTCCTTAAATATCCTTAGTCTTTTATATTGATTTTTTTAACTGGGTATCCTCCATGTGCGCAACTGCAGAGACTAATTCATCTAGTCGGGTAGTCTTTTATATTGATTTAAATTTTACTTTAAGTTTTTAGTGCTTCATATTTTATGTAACAACAACATAATAGTTTTTGTTACATCCCTACCTAACCAAACATAAGACAACCAAAGTTGGAGAAGGTAGACAAATGTAAAACCGAAATTCCATTTCATTTTTTATATATATATATGGATAGCAAATTAAAAAATTAGTTTCTCTTTGTTTTTTTATCATAAGATAAACTTGTGCGATGGAAATAAAAAATAAAATGATGAAGTGTAATTAGAATAATATATTCGACTAAGGATGGCAGCAACTAAGAGAGTATGAAAAGAAAATTCTCCACTTACAAGAGCAACGGGGAAGGACTACTTCAACCAAAGCACGACAATTAATGCTATTTTTCTATTATAAATATGCATTCAGACAATTCAAACTTGTTACAAGTAAGTCATCAGATAAGAAAACAATGCCTACAAAATTCATAGTCAAGCTAAAGAAGGAAATGCACGCAATATACAATGGAAAAATGTCTATCAACGTGGGTCATTTAAAATAAAGACTAGCTAGATACCATTCAGACTTTGGATTTTTTATTTTGAAAGTACAAAACTTAATTGCAGTTGTATACGTGTTGTTGGTGCTGTTTTTTTTATCACAACGTGAATAAATACATGGTGTCTTTCCCATTAGGAGATTTGAGGGTTTCATCATGTTTGTTGGTATGGTGAAAGATATATGTTTGGCATACTATTTTGGCATGATACATGGATAGAACACCATTAGAAAAATCAGAAATAACAACGAAAAGTTAGAGATAGAAAAAGACTAAATTTATCTCTAATCCTGTCTTTAATTGTTAACTATGCCAAATTTGGAGACCAATTTAATTTTTTTCGTCTCTAATTCCAATTGATATTTCAGTTTTTTTCTAGTAGTGAAAGACTCTCCCTTGAGCTGACGCTTCCAAAGACTATATTACTATGAGTGACTCCAAACTGTTGAGTTGGAGATTATAGGAGATGAGAAGAGGGCAACATGCATGGGTGTGGAATCTTACTTAGAAGATATGTTTCTTTGTCTGGGAAACCATCGATGCTCGAGCTTTCCAACCCATTTGCTTAAGTTCCTATATATATATATATATGTCGGTTGCATTAGATCGCTGGGCTTGGTTTGATGTCCTAATGGTAAGTACTTTGCAAGCTCGACTTTTGAGATCGTCTACCTTTTCATCTCAATAGACAAGCCTCTTGGGTCACAAAGTTTGTTTACTAAAAAAAAAACTGAAAGCGTCAGCTCAAGTAATATAGTCTGGAGTCACTCACAGTAATATAGTCTTTGGAACTCGACATTTATCCTAAACCCTACCATTCATATGTGATTACATTATCCTAAACCCCACCCTTCATATGTGATTACATTATCCTAACATTTGTGTTTTGGGTAGGGTTTAGACAAACTTGCTTCCCAAAATATGATTAACTTATTATCCTTATGCCACTACATGTGTCTTTATATATACATGTGTCTTATCCTTCGTAAAAGTGTGTTCTTCATCTCTTTGTCAATTGCCGGCTCTCCACTAGAGTTTGGTAAGAGCATCCACATTGCAACAACTCTCATTTGAGTATTTAAATGAACCCCACGTGTACACATCACTCATTTATAATTTTTTGATGGTTGTACCTAATAAGCACTTTATCTCCAAGTAATACATTTTTTTATTAAAGAAAATCTTTTTCACTGCACTTTCTTCAACCAAAGAAAGAACTCTCTTCTAGGAAAAAGAGCAGATAAACCATAGCTTTTCAGTTCTATTTACTAAAACTAAAAATCTAATCGTAGTTAATGAAGCAAGTAGTCAAAAAATATTCTAAATATATACTACTTCCATCCTATATTGTTATATTGTTTGTAGTTTAAGGTAGCACACTTCTTAAGAAAGGGATTGAAAATAATTTATTATTCTTAAAAGAAAAGGACCAAACTCAACAATTTTGGTTTCTTTCATACAATTTGAGACTTAGCAAGTATCATAACCAGTCAAGATGACTCTTTCACAGATTATACCAATTTTAAACTTTATCATTATAACTTAAGTGAAACTTTCAAAGTGATGAGGAAATATGGTATATTATAATAAATAGTTGATATATTAAACATTTTTTCTATTAGAAATAGTTAACCCAGGAATTATGATATAGAAATATGACATAGGAAATATGTTGACAAAAAAAAAAGAGAATAATCGGCCACGGAATTAAGGGGGTACACATCATTCATTTGTCAAATTTTGGAGGAAAATATGATACATCACAAGTATTTTCTATTCCATCTCTTTCCTCCATATTTCATCTCTACATAATTCCATTTTCTCTAAAACAATTTGAATTTTGAACATAGACTTACTGTGTTCAGATCTTTAGACTAATTAGAGGCCTAGATGACATGTAACAAAAGAAGAAAATATCTCTAAATTCAAACACAAGGGATAATATTAAGGTGTATACTTTGAATTAGCCAACTAATAAAGAACTTTAGGTTGGGACAGTCAAATAAGGACTAACTAAATTATTATGTAATTAAACAAATCAAAATTAAATGTTCATATTATATGATGAACTTATAGAGAACAGAAAATGCAGTTAGCAATAATCTTTTAGACATACATACCTGAAGATTGACGAACCTGAGACTCTGGAGGTACTTTAAAACAAGATTGATCTCTGCAATAGCAAGTTGGTTGATTTGATCTCCAACCACAAAATCCACCTGATTTTAGACACTTGTTACATTCTTCCATATCAGCTACCCATCTCACCAAAAATCCATCTCTAATTGCCTCTTGAGTTCTTACAAAATCATTAATAATATCAAAATTCAATAACTTAGAAATTGGAAAAACCAAACTTTCTTTGCATGACAAATATGGAGGACTAGTAGACCCAAACCAAGTGAAAACATATCCATAAGAAACCTCATTTTGAAGACATGAAAGGCGTCCAAAGGAGGAAGGTAAAGTATATGAAACTTGACAACCATAGAAGAGAGTAAGATTACTGTAGTTTTGTCCATAAACAAAGATCTCAGTGTCTAGAGTTGTGTTGACAGGTTTTGTTGGGCATAGTCCTTCGAATTGCAAGTAATCTTCTCTTGTGATTCTCAAAGTATGTTCATCTGGTTTGGCTTCCAAAACTTGATATTTGACATCCTTGATTGTTATGTAGCTGATGTTGTTTTGGCATGTGAGTTCTAATAGAGGGTGGCCACATCCATTTGGACGATTCTCTCCCCAGAATGGAAAGCCAATATTTGTTATATTTCCACAACTTATAAGATTATCACAACCTTTATGGTAATCATCATTTGAGCTCAAATATGAAGGTAGTGTTAAGAGGATTATTAGTTGAAGAATATAGAAATTAGTTAGGTGGATATTAAGGTTGAAAGCCATTTGGATAGCACAGATTGAGGACTGAAATTTCTGCAACAATAGTGTTAATTTATGCAGAGTATGTGACAGATAAATGTTTAAATATGTATTTAAAGAAATAAAATGTGATTATGACTTATAGAAAACGTTGGCTGATTTTAGTTGACTTATGCAAAGAATTAAATTAATTAGAATAACTACAACTAGTTTCCCTGATTTCTTTGTTTTTTAATGTGAGAAATGCTACCCTTTCATTCCCTGCTACGAAAGATTCATTACAACTAAATGGTGAGAACAAATCTTTAATCTCACTCATGTGTAGAGCTCAAGAATCTATCTAAGTCTCCTTGAAGTGTCCTGTTTTTCTAATAGGTTAACTCCATGTTGTGATTTGATTACATGGTATTTATACACAAGGCCATTTCTATTTTTCTATTTTTTTCTTTATAAAACAAAAGAGAACAATAACCAAGACTTCTTCCATTAGATGGAGTCAACTATGAGGATCAATTCACTTAGTAATATCATTTTATAATTTCTTCCCCACAAAATATAAATATAAAAGTACATGTATATATCCTATAAGACTATGGCTTTAGAAACATGTACTCTTTTGCTTATATTATATAAAGGTTGTAATTTTGGTCCAACCCAACAGGCCGACCCGACGGCAGTATTTTGGGCTCAGCTCACTAGAGGCATAAAAATATGGGCTGTTTTGGCTCGATTCAATTGGCCTAGCCCATACACGTTTTTTTAATGCTTTTTGAACATTTTTAGTGTGTCCTTCGTTAAAACTTGCACAAGGTCGAGTTGGTTCGCTAGCCTAGTGTTTTGAATTGTACAACAAAAAACACAGCCCTATAGACAAATGGGTTGGCCCAATGCAACTCGCTTTTGTATTTTGGCCCTACAGACAAGTTGGGGCAGGCAGCCCAATTTGACAACTATAACATTTTCGAACGAATGGAGTATTCATTTTAAAGATCAAATAATTTATACTTTATCCTCCACATATATCTAAATCACCTAAGATTTTTTTTGTCAGCATAAACGAAATGACAAATAAACACCACACACACTATCACACAAAATTTTACTTCCTATATTAGAAAATTAATCTGATGTCGATTGTTTACCATCACTATTTACAAATAATACAAGTTACATTACAATCACTTTTTCAATTGTGTTTGCAGAACTCAGTTGAATCTATGGAACATCCTCAAGTAATGTTATTGAATTTGTCTCTCACAAATTTGTGGAAGGCATATATGAACTTTGTAATGATGCTCTTTTAGGAGAATATAAAAGAGGCATTGGAGGATACGACACAGACTGAAGTGAACCTTGTAACTGTTGGGAATCCAATTATAATTTCCAAATAATATTTAATATTAGTAGTGGTGGAAAATTCAAGAGACACATTTGAAGAGGTGTATCTAGAATGTTGAAGAAAAGTCAAGAAGTGGAGCTCCTTGGAAAGGTGAGACAATTAATGTCCACTAAGTCTTATGCATGCATGGAGGTCATGTTCTCTCCTACAAATAGAGAGACTTGTGAAGAGATGAAACATGCCCAAATGAAGAGGTGAGGCATCCCCATACTTGGGTGAAAATGTAGAGAGTTGAAGAATCTCCAGTCAGGTCCTAGCGAGAGGAGAGTGTTGGTGATCACTTGTTGTGCAAGATGTGAGTGTTATCATTCCTTGTAACTCTTAGAATGAGAAGAGTATTGTAGGGTGATTAACATATTGGTGTGGGTTACAAGTTGTTGTAATCATATTTGAAGATGATAAATAATTTGTGTTGATGTGTTCCTGTGGACGTAGACAAGAGGTGCCGAACCACGTAAAATATATGTGTTCTTATATCCTTTATTCTTGTGGTGCGTTCATCTATATTTCCTCAAAGATCCTTGGGCGTGTGGGTTCGATTGACGTGTGTGGTTTCCCCAACAGTAACATTTCTATTACTTTACTCATGGATGGTCTATCTGATAGATTCGTTTGAAGGCACCATAGACTCACCACAATAATCTTTCTTATCATATCTTTTTTCTTCCTCTGAGGTTGCTAAATGATTTTCGAGATTATCACTTAGCTCAAGATCCTTATAAATCCAATCTAGAAAGTACATTTCACTAGTATGTGATCCTCCCGTATCATAATTCACTAGTGGAAATTTGACATTAAAAAGCACCATTTAGCATCAGGTATTTGAATACCCGATGCTAAATGTAGACACGGTGGCAATTTTGCAATTAAATGCAAGTTTTTAGTTTTCGCGCATACATTTAGCATCGGTTGTTTAAACAACTGATGCTAAAAGTCTTTGTGTAAGACTTTTAGCATCAGTTGTTTAAACAACCGATGCTAAAAGTCTTTGAGTCAAACTTTTAGCATCGGTTCTTTAAACAATTGATATTAAACGTGTATCTCAGCATTGGTTGTTTAAACAACTGATGCTAAAAGTACCCCTCTTTTCTAATTCCCATCCTATTTCACAAATCTCCCTCTCGCTCTCTCTTCACCGAAAGCTCTTCATCTTTCTCGCGAACTCTTCACTGAAAGCTCTTCATCTTTCTCGCGAGCTCTTCATCCGTTTTCCCTAAGGCCGTATCCCTCTCTTCCTCTTCTTCTCGCACTCTGGTTTTCATTTTCGAAACCTTAAGTTTTCATTTTCGTTTTTTGTTTTTATTCCTCACGGTTTTCGTTTTCGTTTTCGCACTCTTGTTTTTGTTTTTGTTTTCGTTTTCGTATTTCTTGTTAGCGAAAATCACTGATGCTTTGTTTTCGTTTTCGTTTTCCTTGTTAGCGAAAGTCATTGATGCTTTGTTATCGTTTTCCTTCATTTTCGTTTTCAAAGAAGAAAAACGGTGTGTAGAAGTTGGAAGCCTTAGTATAGTTTTCGTTGTAAGCAACTGTTGCTAAATGTCATTTTTTAGGACATTTAGCATCGGTTGTTTATACAACCGATGCTAAATGTCATTTTTAACAACCGATGCTAAATGTCATTTTTAGACAGCAAAAAGAGTTACAAAAACTATATGCTTTTATGAATTATTGGACATTATCATCAAGAAGTGTTACTGTTTTGTTGAAGATCCTCTTTTGTACTAAACCAAAATATCTCTTGTGTTTACAAATAATCGCAACATGTATTGCCACTACAACACTAAAAAGTGATGATGCACCGGCAAGCTTGCAAAACAATATTCTTTTATCCACCAAAAATATTATTACAAAAGGAAATTTTGATTTAAACACAAATTTATTTTATCTTATTACCACAAAAAATGGAAGAAGGTTACTAAAGATAAAATAAGCAACTTAAATTATTAAATCTAAATATAATATATTTGTGTATTCCATCGAGTAAAGTTTAAAATACATGTCTCAAATTACTTTTAAAATGAAGTACAGATATTTTATAAATTTGAAATTGTTTTTTATTGCACGTCTTGTGGCTAAAAAAAATTCTAATAAAACAATGGCCATTGTGGTTTGTCTTGATAAAAATTGGGCAAAATATCTTCCGAGGTCCCTTAACTTATTTTTAGATAACGATTAGGTCCTTTAATTGTTTTTTTGCAACGCTTAGGTCCCTTAACTTTTAAAAACGTTGCACCATGGTCCCTTTTAATGTTTTTTTGTTAACTCCGTTAAACAGTCTCTTATTTGACCGTTTGACTGATGAGTTGGCATGACACGTGGATTAAATTATTATTTTAATATTCTAAAAAAAGACATGTCATCTCCCTAAAAAAAGAAAAAGAAATCAAAGAAATAAATTTCTTGAATGCCCAGCGTATAAAGACCCTCCTTTGAGACCCGGTCTAGTGAATGGAGGACCCAAGCTTAAGAATGCTAGGGAACTGGTTTTCTATGCAGATATTGAATTCTAACTAAATGTTCTGACACCTCAAACTTGTCTTGTATTTCACATAAAGCCCAATTAGTAAGTCTCAAGTTAATGAATAAGTGCCGAAGAATACCACCAATTTGCTTAAGGTTTTTGTATGAATTTGAAGAAATTCCTAAGATTGGCCTAATAGATTTTATAGTTTTGCTTGAGGACAAGCAAAGATTCAAGCATGGGGGAGCTTGATAAGTCTATTTTAAGTGTTATTTTAGTATTAGTTTTTACTTTTTAATAGTTTGTTTAGCATTTTAGTTCTATTTTAGAGCTATTTTACTATCAAATGTTTTGTTTTCATTTATAGGTTAAATAATGAACAAAAGAGAAGAATTTGAGCTTAAGAGTATAATTGTAAAGTCCCAATACCAAAGAATGCAAGAAGGAAGAAAAAGCATTAAAGAAAAGCAAATTTTGGGTGATCAAACAGAAAGTAACACGGGCCAGTGTTAATTCATTATAGCCGGTGTTGGAAGTCAAAGGAAAAGTAGTTGAAGAATCGCAAGATTTCATTATGGCCAATGTTAATTCATTACGGGCTGTAATGATGCATCTGATTCCAAAAGCTGTTACAATTCCATCTTCATTGTTTGTAATTGGTTTTAATTATGATTTTTCTCACCTTTAATGATCCTAGGCCTATAAATAGCATGAATTTCTGAGTGCTAAGTGGATCCTTCACCATTGTAAAGTACTCTCAAAGTTAATCTAAGTTTTTTTGTATTTCTCTTAAGTTCTTTACTTATTTTTATGCTCTTTATTTTCTTGTAATTATCAAAGTACTGATTATGACTTGTAGAAAACGTTGGCTGATTTTAGTTGACTTATGCTGAGAATTAAATTAGCTATAACTCGTTTCCCTTATTACTTTGTTTTTTAATGTGAGAAATGCTACCCTTTCATTCCCTGCTACGAAAGATTCATTACAACTAAATGGTGAGAACAAATCTTTAATCTCATGTGTAGAGCTCAAGAATCAATCTAAGCCTCCTTGAAGTGTCTTGTTCTTTTAATAGGCTAACTCCATGTTGTGATTTGATTACATGGTATATTTATACACAAGGCCATTTCTATTTTTCAATTTTTATCTATATAAAACAAAGAGAACAATAACCAAGACTTTTTCGGTTTTTCCATTAGATGCAGTCAACTTTGAGGATCAATTCACTTAGTAATATCATATTATACTTGCATGTGGCAGAGTCAGTTTGCTAGCCCAGTGTTTTGAGTTGTACTACAAAAAACACAGCACTATAGACAATTGGGTTGGCCCAACGCAGACTGCTTTGTATTTTGGCCCAACAAGTTGGGTCAGACAGCCCAATTTGAGAACTCTAATATTTTTGAACAAATGGAGTATTCAATTTAAAGATCAAATAATTTATACCTTATGCTCCAGATATATCAAAATCACTTAAAGAATTTTTTTCCGGCTTAAATGAAATAACAAATAAACACCACACACTATCACTCATCACCTAAGATAAGACCTTCAGACTCTTCCTGTCATGTTCCACTAGACCAACCCTTTGAGGTGACAAATCACCTAACATAGTACTTTTTTGGGTTCGAACCATTACTGGCTACCCACCAAGTGTCTCAAAGCTTTCAACAAAAGACTAATATCAGCTCGTGCTTAGGATCATTCTGCACAAGCTAACCCCAAGTTTGTTCACTGCGGAAATCGAACCCAGAAGCACTGGATGAACCCCTCGTTTGCCAAAAATTAGATTAAGCCACTGAGCCAATAATGTTGGTTACCTAATATGGTATTGAAAGAATTCATCTCATTTGAATAATTAATATAAAATTACTTTAACACATAAATATATAGAATTTTGTAGATCTCACACCTTAAAATAATTCCTACTCAAAACCTAAAATTTATTGGCTTATTTCCTAAGCAATTCCCACCAAAATCAATCAATTTTATTCTACAACCCAATAGTAATTTTCAACCCAATATTTGTTGATTTATTATTTGCACCACGAAATACTAATACAACTAAATGAGAAAGGGGTTGAAATTTGATTACATTTCACAAAACCCTTGTTGCGTTGCGTGTTGGCGAGGAGAGAAGAAGGATGGGGAGGAGGATTCTGAATGATGCGTTACGGAGTATGGTTAACGCCGAGAAGAGAGGCAAAGCTACCGTCGAACTCCGCCATATTTCCACTGTCATCTCTAACTTTCTCCATATCATGAAAAACCGCGGTAACTATTTTACCTTCCACTACTACTACTACTACTACTCTTAACACTTCGCTTTTCATTTCAATCTTCAATTGATGTACTTTGGGTAATCCATTTTTCTGCATTTATAGCTAATTATATTCTTCATAGCAAGTAATGAAATTTGGAATTACAAATATAGATTTATGTTCCTGCTTTTTGTATGTGTATGTGTGAAATTAAAATATGTCTCTTAACCTAGTTTGATTAGGAAGATGAAAATGAAAGATCCTACATTCAATTTTAGATAATCACTAACTATAGTGTCACTGTAAATAAATTTAACTAATTTGGTGTACTCCTTATAGGATATATCAAGGATTTTCAAGTTTATGATCCACATAGAGTGGGGAAGATAACAGTTGAACTACAAGGTAGAATCAATGATTGTAAGGCCTTAACATATCGGCAAGATATCAAGGCAAGGGATATAGAAGCCTATAGATTGCGTACTCTTCCGACACATCAGGTTCGTTAATACTTAATGTTTTGTTTTGTAGCAGTTTCATCCTATTGTATGTGGAGAATGGTGTATGTATCAGATGCCAGGTCTTATACTTTGAGTTTTTTATTTTTTAAAAAAATGAGTAATGGAGAAAGATGATCACGTTCTTCTGTTTATCTCGATGCAGTGGGGTTATGTTGTGATTACAACTCCTGATGGTGTTTTGGATCATGAAGAAGCCATGAAAAGGAATGTTGGTGGTCAGGTTCTTGGTTACTTTCATTAAAATTGTTCTTTACCTTGTTTTTTGGTTAGCCACTACTGTGTTCAGCTAAATTTCTTCATAAACATTAAATGATTTTGATGACAGAATGTTTTATTCAGCTGAAGAGATTTTGTTTTCTGTTATTGTTTTGTCTTGTACGAAATTGTAGCAGTTTGCATGATGAGCTTGATGGGTTGGATTTCATGCTTTGTTGGAATTAGTCTTGTTTTTGATAGACATTAATGGATATCAATGTCATATCATCTTATTTCGTAATCTACTTTAAATTCAGAGTTGCGCTTATGTAGTCCTTAGTTAATTCAACGACTCTGCACACTGGTTTTCTTATTTGTTTTTCCAAAGATGCTGTTTTGGACGAGAAGAACATATCATTGTAGAGGATAGTCGATGTTAAAATTTATTTTTCAACTGTGACTTGGTGGATATTTTAATACTTAACAAATTGAAGCCCAATTCATCTTAATAGATTTTTCACCTCTGGTAAACTGAACATGTTAAAATAAATGACCTCAATTATATATGCCATCCAATTTATGGTAAAATTAATTAAATATCTCTGCCGGTGTAAAAATTTGGTGTTTCTGATTATTAAGGATGAAGGATTGAGGAGTATTAACAGTGGGTATGGTATGTTTCAGTTGAGTTGGGACTGCGACAGTTCCGTCTGTGTTTAGCTTTGGGTGCAATATCTAGCACTGAAACTACTAAGGGTTATCTCCCAGACTTTAGAATGATCGATCCTTGTAGATTGAGGACTTGTACAATATCAAGCAAGTGTCAAGTCCAATATCAACCAGAAACTATTTTCTAATGTCAAGCCCAGTAATTGGTGCTTTCTAGTAAACTTTCTTGAGTTTTTTTGTTGTTGTTCTTGGTGTCTGTGTGTGTTCAGATTTGTCATAAACCATAATCTCTCATTCTTTGCCTCTTTAAGGGCTTTTGACTCTGCGTGCAGCTTTAGTTTGCTTTCTGTCTATTGTATTTGTTAGATCTTAGTTTTACTCCAGCGCTCCGTGTGCTTCTGTTCCTTATCCTTCGGAGCTTGGGCTGGTTTGTTTGTGTTCCTTGTTGGACTGTGTTTGTTGTGTGTGTGGCCCTCTTTCTAATGAGAGGCATATTTTGACCAAAAAAAGATAAGGAAATGCTGAGTTGGCAAGTTAGTTAGTGAGAGAGAGAGAGGGAAAATACACACCAGGGGGGAGGGGGTATTTGAGGTGTCTGTCTGGGTAGTTTTCAGCTGTTAGCTTGGGCAGGGAGAATTCGAAATTCCTTGAGGAGCATTGCTCTGAGGTTGCAGAAGAGATTCTCTTGTAATACATATTCTCTTATTTTTCAATCAATAATTGAATTTCTTCTTCTCTTTAATTTGAGTTCCTATCAATACAATTCCCTGAAGATTCCGTGTAACTATTCAGTGAGTCACTAAAGGATTGTTATGCATTCTCTTATTTAATTTGATGGGTCGTGAATTCTCTTACCATTAGATTCTCGTTCACGACTTCAGCGGTAGAGGAACTCTTACTGTTGCTGGATTGGCGCCAGTGTTCAGAGATAATCGATTTGTGTTGTTTGAGATATTTTCACCCATTAAAATGGTACAAAGGCGAGAATTGGGAGTAGAGAGTGGGAGAAGATAAATGTTAAAGAGGGATAAAGAGAAAGAGAGGTGATGTGGAGGCCACGCCCATGTGGATGCTTACATGGGTGCCACATCAGCATCATTGCTTTCATTAGTTATTGGCGAATGTACTAATTTGATTAACGTTTAATAACTTTGAAGACTAATTTGACATACTAATTGATGCACCCTTACAATTTTAAAGACTAAATAAATTGGATATTTACTCTAAATTTTTGTCCCACTTCACACAAAACATAACATAATGTTGAAGCTTTTTTTTTTTGACAATAATGTTAAAGCTTTTATCAATATTCAATTCAAACGTTTTTTCTACAATGTCGCACCTTATGCCGAAATGCATTACACTTTGGATCCTCTCCTTCCAACTCTCCTAAATCTCCCTCCATTCTCTCTATCTCTCTCTTAGTTTTACTTTCTTAACATTAAATAATTATAAATAATGATGAGAGAATAAAATTATCATTAAGAGAGAGATAGAGAGGATGAAAGACATATTTGAAATGCATATTATTAAAAGAATAAAAGAAATTATTCCACACTCTTTGACTATTTGCATACATGATAAAGCATACATTAAAAAAAGATAGCATACACCCAAGAACGCTTCAATGAGACGATTTGAGTCTCTTCAAACTTAATCAGAAATCTTGAGTTCGAATCAAGCAGCGTTAAAAATCTTGAGGGAGAGTTTTACTGCAGCTAGTTATGGTCCTACTCAGCTTGAGGATGAGTCTTTCGAATTTTAAAAAGCATACATATGCCTACTATATATATGGATATAGTCACTACTCTCCCTGAAAGCATTGCATCAGACAGTGTAGCACATCAAACTTGCAACAAAAGTACAAAAGGCCACAAAGGAACAAAATCATGAAGTGAAGTCATTGACAATGCCTTGTACTTTTATCTCCAACACTTCAGAACATATCTGTCCCATAGTGTGGTAGAAAGACAAGAGCTCTGACAACTGTTCCACAGACATCTTCCCCATCACATTTCTTGCCATTTTTTCTCTTTCTTCATTCAACTTCAATCTCTCTATATATGATCCTGCATTCCTAACTGTTGCACCCATTTGCTTTAACCTATTCTCTTGCTGCACACTCAATGCTGTATTTGACTTCAAATTCAAAACAAAAAACAAACAAATCAATACAACGAAAAATAAAAAAAATCGAACACTATTATATTCATAATCATACCACATAACGTCATAGTCTGTGTGCATGCACGAGTATGTTACTAGTATTCGTATAAGCAAATGGCGTAAAGTTTATCCTAGTTGTGTACCTCAAGAAATTCTGCCCCAGCTTCAAGTTCAGATTCTTTGTTGGAATTCATCCCACGACCAGCATTATAGAGATTCTTGGCAAGTGAGAAACTACGCACTATTATTTTTCTTTTCTGTTCCATTTCCTTATCAAGCTTTAGAGGCTTTTGCACACATGTTAAGCTACTCAGCTTCTTCTGATAAGCCACAACGGCCTTCACAAATTCCTGCAGTTTCAATTTTCCATTAATTTTCAAATCTTAATCAACTCAACTAGTCAATAATATGTAATATTGTTAGCATTAATAAAATTGAATCCTTAATAAAATAAAAGCATTTTCAAACCTTATAAGCAAAAGGACAACCAGGGTAATCAAATTCATCAGAATCAGGCTTTCTCATACGTTCAGGATGAAACTGCAACCCCATAATAAATTTACCCTCTTCTGGATTATAAGCATCAGGATCATAAAACCCTTCAATCAAACCATCAGGTGAAAAAGCCATTGGAACAAAACGTTGTGCAAGTCTCTTAACACCTTGATGATGATAACTATTAACCAAAATATCCATTTTCTCATCTTCCAAAGAATCCTTAAACCAAAGATGCAAAGGTGTATTTTCAACAATATTTACCTTATGTCTATGACCATCATAATCATCATAGTTTATGTGCATAACATTTTGACTTTCTATACACTTATTTGAAATCTCTTTCCCTATATCTTGATAAAGGGTACCACCACATGCAACATTTAAGACTTGTGAACCTCTACAAATTCCCATGTAGGGTATATTCCTTTCAAGACAAAGTTTGGCTAGTGCTAATTCAATTGAATCTTTTTCTTTGTCAATTGCTGTGTCGCTTGCATGAAGTCTTCTTATTTCTTCTAACTCTTGTTGTGTAAGACCTGAGGTGTCTTGTTCATACCAAGATGGATCTATGTCTTCTCCTTCACATAGAAGAACACCATGAATTGGTTCGAAACTATCTAATAACATGTGGACCCCAGAAACACGAGGTACAATTACGGGTACGGCACCGTAACCTACTATAAGATCAAGGTGATATTCACCTGAAAATAACAATAACAATTAACAAGATTGATCAAAAATTGATATAGATTTGCATTAATTAGTTTGATTTATTACGTACCTACGAAATCAACGAACTTGTTCTTGCGAAGGCTACGTCTAGAAACGATTAGAACACGAGGGAGAATGATGGAAAGATCGGGAGACATATTGTATATTATATAATATGTGATATGTAATTTGGTTTTGTTGAGTTAACAATCGTTTTCAAGATTTGATGTGAAAGAAAACCAAGAGTGTATTGTATTTGTATTTGTTTATGGTTCTAATTAATGAGTTTTGTTCGCTAATGTATGCTAGTATATATAGGATATAACTGGATAGGGATAAGGATTAGGGATTAGTTAGAGATGGATGCCACCGTCTTGTGACTTGTGAGTACTATATGGGGAATGGATGTTGTTGAAAACTTCTACTCATTTCTATCAAAAAAAAAAAACAGGCTAACATTTTAAAAATAGTACTTTCTGTTCCTATTATAAGAAGAAAATACAAAAATCACCACTACCAATAAACTCATTTAATTCTTGTCTTTTACTAGTAAAGTCTCCAAAATACCCTCCACTTAACTCTACATGTGAAATATCTCCCTCCACTCAAGTCAAATTTATTGGAAACTGAAAAGACAAAACATTCAATAAGGGTAAAATGGGTATTTAAGCAAGAAATATACACTAAAACCTAGAATAGTTTCTTATATTGGGGACCAAAATTAACTCCAAAAAATTTCTTAAAATAGGGACCGAGGGGAGTAAATATCGATAAAAATGCGTTAATTTTTTCAATAATAAATGCATAGTGATTTCTAAGTTCTAAGGAACAAATTGTGTTGACCTAGTGACATAAACTACCCCTATCTTGGGATATGGAGTCGTGTTTCCAAGTTCGATTCATGCGATGATAAATTCGACAAGTGCAAAATTTGCTCCTAAACATGACAGAAGATTAGTCTTCAGTTCAAAGCATACACTTTGTGGATATCCAGCAATGTTCCAAACAATGAAATAATAGCGACTCTAGGGTAAGGAATCAATGCAACTAAGTTTATCACTGCTATAACAGTAAAATTGATAGTAAGATATAATATAAAAGATAATAAATTGTTGGGATTATTTCTATAAGCATAAATATTAATCATATATAACATTTTATTGAATATATTTTATCCTTCAATCAACTTTTTTTGTCATCATGTCATTATAGTGTGCAGTATTCATCAGTGTTGCCAACAACTAATCTACGGTGGGGAACCTAGCTGGTCACAATTACCCAGCTTTACTGGCCCACATGATTCTTTCCTCTCAACTGAATTTTTGCTACATCCAAAATTCAAACTCGAAATCTTGGAATGGATTCCAAACTCAATTACCACTCTTACCCATCCATGTTGCCATCCTTCAATCAATTTAACTTGTATATTTACGAGGGAACTAGTTGTCCCTCACCCTCCACCAAACAAAATACAACAAAAAGGAAGTACCTGGATTTTTGGCATAATAACGTCTGGTCAAAGTCTACAAGAGACAGCGTTGGAGGCGCAGGAGAAACTCAAACAAAATATGGCAACATTGCCGAGGCTCCGCGTATGATATGCTCCACGTTTTTTATTTAACTAATTAAAGAAAGAAAAAAACACTTTCAAAGGGTTTACTCATTGACAAACTAGTAATATCTTTTATTTTTAATATTGTTAATTAGAATTTATATTATAAGTTATCTTTTGGTGAGGAATTAAACTGTGGAATTTTGTCCTGATACATGCAAGTTAGTACGTCTCACCTAATAAGAAAAAATGTTTGATATTGTTGTTTAATGTTCTTGTCAAAAAAAAAATTGTTGTTTAATGTTAATAAAACTACTTGGTCTAGTGTCTGGATATAAAATGTAATCTAATACTATGCCTTTTTGAATGATACATTTCATGTACATGTACTAATTAATATTATCTGTATATTACATGAAATACTATTTAAGGTGCATGGTCGTATGTGGTTTACTTTAAGAGTTTACATTAATACGTGGTTTACAATCTCCTATATGCATGTCACTGAATAGTAAAGAGAAAAGAATCTGAATATAAATCTTAACTACAAGGAAAATGATTAGTTGCTAACTGGTGACAACAAAATATGGATCGTAATTAATTAGTTGAGTAAATTAAGGGGAGAGAGGCATGCAATGCATGCAAGACACATTTTTTTTAGTGATAAAACAGGATCGTCAGTGGAACTAGGAAGGCGAGTCAAACGGTTTGGATGAGGTTGATTGAATTGGGATTGGCATATTACATAGGATGCGATTGTGAAGATGTGTCGAGGTTGTTTTGGTGCAGCACTTATCTGTTACGTATGCAATGACATTTTTTTATTCTTAAAAATTGTTTATTGCCAATAGGACATTTCTATTAATAGCATAACCACGTTGACAGTTCCACAATTGATTAAGGGGTTAAACAAATCATGGCTGCTTTGTTTGGAGGTATGGAATTTTTTTTAGTCATCATAGCTATGGACGGACTCACAGAAATCAATGCAATTCAGAATAAACTATATGGCTGCTTTAATTGTTAGAGTAGAGTAGAGATCTCTTAAGAAGAATCTACGAAAGAACCTTAATGTTATGCTAAGGTTCAATCCATATACTTAGATTGCTAAGAGGATAGCCCTTCTTGCTGAGGCTAAGTAGCTCGGTCGAAGAATGGTTCAGCTGAGGGTTTACCAACTGAGGGTTTAAATGCTAATAATTTTGCAAGTGTGTTTGAATGAGCTAAGGCGCAATCAAACACATTTTTTCAAGTATTATTCTTTCTATTTACCTTTATGCACAATTTTTAGATAATTTTAGAACTAGTTCTCGTCACTCTCACACCTAACCTAACACTCTTTGGTGTAGTTAGGGAACTCATACTCGAGGAACAGAGTTCCTTCCTCAGTGAAGTCGTATAAAAAAAAGAATCAGGAGTTCAAACTCTTAGCCGGTCCACGATTAAATCTAAAGGTTGACAACACGTGTATAAATGTATGCATTGAATTCCCTAAATATATAATCCCTAGTGCTTAAACTATTTATCACATTGGTGATTTCACACAAATTCAAAAAGAGTAGTTAATTTTGTATGAGAAAGAAAAATTTTGAGTACTACACTTTACAAAATTATGTTTCATTAATTAATGATATGAGAAAGATAAATTACTCCACCGTCTCAATTTAAGTGTCACTCTTGCAATATTTTTCTGCCTCAATTTGTTTGTCACTTTAGAATACCAACGCAACATTTATTAACTTTTCTCACCAATATATCATTATTTACTGATCTCTACCCACCTAACTATTCAACTAACTACTACTAATAAGGATATTTTAGTAAATGAAACTCTTTATATCATTGAAATCAACGTTAACACAACTAATCATTTCCTTAAGAATTGCGCACAACTGAAATGGGACACTTAAAAAATGAGGCGGATGGAGTAATAGAATAGAAAGAAGAAATATTAATAAACAATGAAGGGTGTGATAGGAAAAGAAACATTAATTCTTTATTGGAATTATAAAATGTCAATTAATATGGGACAATTTTTTGGCCAAAACGTAAGTAATATGAAATGGGGGAATGGATCCTCTCCAATGTCTTTATTGTGCAATGAAATCTCCGCCTCCCATTGAGAGAGAAGGTTGAATGGTAGAGATTTAACATTAAGAGTGTCAAGTGAAAAGGTCTAATGGAGAGGGTCCCCTTCTAGGACGGAGGGAATAGCATATATCATGACCGCACTGCCCATCCAATTATCAATAGGTTCATATATGTTAATTTTAGTCATTCCTTTAACCCTGGGGGGGGCGATGCGGTAGGTGGTTATGCTTTGAGAGGGTGGAATTACTTACATTTGGGGGTGGGGTGGAGGAGGGAAGAGGTGGAGGGGCCATTAGAAAGGACGTGGTGGTGTCACGATGGCGTTATGGCGGTGGAGACGGTGATCCCATGAGTGGGGTGGGGTTTGGTGGTTATTGTGGTGGTGAGGTGTTTGCGGGAAAGTAGGGTTAAGTTTATAATAGTAAGCGTATTTTAGGTGAATAAATGAGTTTTTGGGTGTGATGGAGAGTAAAATGGGGTGTGAAGTGCAACATCCAAAAAATTTAGATTTAAATTAATAAAAAGGCCACGAAAGTAACCTTTCAATCATGGGCTAGTGCTGTTGGCAAAAAACTCAGGGATATACTTCGTACAACCCCCTTATTCTCACTGGACACCCCCCAAAACTAGCGAAAAGACTAGAATGTCATTAATGATTCGCGCGCGCTTTTTTTTCCTAGGTTTACGAAGGTTCAGATGTTTGGTTTCGAACCCATCCGGATCCAAAATACCGAGTCTTATGTATTTACAGACACTCCCAATTTCTGAATTTATAAAGGTTCAGAGGTTTGGAACCGTACGGTTCAGAACAAAACTTCTGAACCTGTGTCAACTTGAGAAGAGCATGAGAGCCTATAACACGAAACAGGTGGGTGACTCTTGATGTTTGTTGCATTTAACTTGTGCAATCAGGAAGCTAGGTTCTCACCACTTGTTCTTGTTTTGTTGAATTGAATCGTTGAATTAAAAAACTTGCAAACATAAATCGTTGAATTGAATTGTTGGTTACATTTTTTGGATAGATAGAAAAGTAGAATTGGAGTTGTGGATCTTAAGCTATAGCTATGGCTTCGTCTCTTTCTGAGCCCGAGTTCGAACTGGGGACCTCTAGTGTGTGAGACTAGCGTGATAACCAACTACACCACCCAGACAATGGATGTTCGATTATTCACATACGTAATATTTAAACTATATTTATTTATAGTACTTGTTTTTGGTAAAGATCTATGTATGATGATTGATCATACAATACATAGAACCCATTCATAACGATTATTAGTTTTCAATTATAATACATTATACATAGCTAGTTAGTTCTCAAGAGTACTTTGGCATACTTTCATGTATTACTAATTTGATTATAAATGAAATGCACTGACGGCTTATTGTCAAAAACAATTATAATAAATAGCTATTTTTTTTTGGTACATAGCTTCATATTTTGTTTAGACAACCTATATTTTTCTTTTACTTTTATTAATTTATTAATACAATGTTTAACATTTTTAACAAAAAATATAGTAAATAAATTATAAAAATATTAAGCGCATTTAACATTTATTTTTATTTTTATTTTTATTTTTAAATCATATTTTCTACTACTAAATATGATTTAACATTATTTTCAATTACGTTGTTTCCTAAAACATTATTTAATTGTATTATTTGGGATCTTGAATAGTTAATTCTAAATCTTTGTCCAACAAACTTAAACTTTAAGGCAGGATAGGTATTTCTTTGCAATTTGCAGCAATTGCAATACCACTTCATCTCCAAAAGTGGGTATCAGAAAGTAGATGTATTTATCCAAATTTTAAACTAAATAGATCAACTTTGGTTCAAAATTTGAATCAAATACATTAACTTCTGCGATTTTTTTATTTATTTATATTTTGGGACAAAGAGAGTCACTACTAGAAAAGTTATATTTAGAGATGAATTTTTGAGATGGATAAATATCCCTCACTATTAGTGAGGGATTTAGCTAGGCAAAAAATAAACTCAAAGAGCGGCCCCACAAAGTACATTTGTGACGGATGCAGAGATGGAAAATATCCCTCTCTAAAAATTTCGTAATTAAATTCGTCACAAAATGTTGAAAAATACGTTTAGAGATGTAGTTTGGGAGGAAAAGTGTCCCTCACTATTAGTGAGGAATTCTTAGTTCATCACTGAGAAAGTTTTTTCACTAGGCCGCCTTTTTTTTTGGCTTCCCTACAACCGTCCACTTTTTTTTTTTGCTTCAACTCTCTCTTGTATCTCTCCCTCTCTCTCTCTCTTAAAAACGCTTTCAATTTCGAAACCCTAACATTCTCTTCTCCTTCTTCACCTTGCTCTCTAAACCCTAGCAGATTGCGCTCTGAACCAGAATCCAATCGCTCTTCAAACTTGCTTTCCAGAACCCTAACATTTCTGCTCATCTCTCTCTCTGTCTCTCCGAATTCTAAGTGACTACACTGAGGTGCTCATCTCTTCTCTGCAATTCTTCTTTTCTGCAATTCTCACTTTCATTTTGCAATTTTCATCTGACTACCACTAACCTATTTAATATTTTCATTTTTTTTGAAAATAAAAAAAAACGTGTGTCAAGGGAGGGAAGGCCGGGTTCTGCACTTGACCAAGAGCAGCATTTGATACGGCTTTGTAAATTGAACTATCCGTGAGAGAAAGTTGAGGTAACTGATTTTTCCTCTTTTTTTTTTCTCTATTTTGATTTTCAACATTTTTCATTACTATGTTAGATTTCTTTGAGATTCACACCACCTGTTTGATAAAAAAAAGGTGGCCTTTAACTTGCTTGTGGTTTAAATGTTATGCTCTGCTATAGCTAGCTTGACATGTATAATACTTGTGTTGTATTTGTGGGCTCCTTTGACATTAGGTTTTTATGTTTGTTATATTTTGGTTTCAAAGTGAATTAGGAGTTGGGTGTGAATTTGGGTTTCACATTAGATTAGATAGATACCTATTATTGTTGTTGTTGGAACTAATGATGTGATGCAGAGTTGTTGTTGTTGTTATTGTTAGAGTTTGCTTTGTGAAGTGAAAAATTAATGATTATGAGTGTGAAGATTTTAATATATGGAAAGCTTCTATGTTTAATGAAAAATTAAAGATTTTGATAGTGTTACTGATTTTGTTCTAAGATGCTTTTTTTTGGTAGTGATTGTTCTAAGAAGCTTTGAAATGCCAAAGTGGTTTTCTCATTCTCTTTTTTGTGTGATTTTCTTTATATTTTCTCAATATTACTGATAAAGAATTTGTACTCTAGAATCTATATATTAATCCCCCTTCCGTGCATTGAAAATTTAGTTACTGATTCTATGCATGCTCATTATCTTGATTAGTTTCATTCTAAAATGTGCTGAAATTGCTTTCTGTTTTAATGATAAAATTGGTTTTATTTTACATTCTGTTTTATACTGGATATCAGTACTGCTATGGTTACATACTGAAGAGTGAAGGACACCAAATTCATTTTCAAGCTTTAGGTTTTGGTCTGTGGGTATAGATGTGTGTGATGATGGTCAATGGCCGTTATATCGTGTTTGTTTGTAAACAATAGAACTTGAAATTGGTATTGGTGTGTCCTTGCTTGTTAGTAGACATTGGGTGTTTGTAGGATTTCCTGCACACATCAGCAACATACTACTGAATGTGATTCTTATTCTATGCTAACAACTTACACTTGGTATGCTAAATTAATACACATACTCTTATAAAGTAGTAAATATTTTGTTATATATTTGATCAAATGCTGTTAATCTTTCACTTTATGTTAGCTCTTTTGAAGTACCTAACGTTTGTCATCAAATGCTTGTGTTGTATTTGTGGGCACCTTTGACATTAGGTTTTTTTGTTTGATATATTTTGGTTTCAAAGTGAATTAGGAGGTGGGTGTGAATTCCTAGTGAGGGAAAGCAGTTGTTTAGAGAGTTAAAGCTAGAATTAAATTAGATGTAGAGGGTACACGAAAATAAACATTTTTGCCAATGGTGCATTGCTTGATCAGCCAGCTGGTATGTTTCAACTGCATTGCCATCATATATTATGTTCAGCTTTCCTCCCCCCATTACTTTTTAAGCACATGATGTCTTAGGTTAGGAAATCAGACACTAATGCATAGTTTATTGGTCATTATTTTGTGTTCAACCCTTGATGGTTTAGCTTCTAAATTGTAACTCTTGGTTTCTTGATATTTAACAACTACAATCTAAACTTTTTCCCACTGGGTGGGGACAGATGGTTGAGTCAAATGATTCCATATTAAGAGTTCTGTTTGGTACTTCAATACTTTTTAGATTACCTTCATTATTTATTATGAACGAGTGAGTGGTTGAGTTCAAGTTGTATCTGTTGGTTTTTCATTCTTGCAATATTTTCTTTTCGGTCATAGAGTGTCTTGTCTTAATAAATAAATTCCGAGTATAATGTTAAATATTTTATATTAAGGTAGTATACATTTTCTTTAGTGAGTTGCTTAAGTTGTCTATGTGATTTTGCACTAACTTCAACTACTCTCAGATGTAGCAGATTATAAGACTATGCTTGAACTTGAACTCATCTTCTTAAGTAATTAATGTATGTGATTGTGCCATTCTGATATTGGCATTGTGGCATTTTAGATTTAATTTATGCGTTGTTAAAAAATTCAAAGTTTTTCTGGAATAGATGTTTATAATGTCCTCAACATGTATGCAAAACATCACTCAAAAATTCAATGGATATACACTAGTTGGCATTTATAGGGACTAAAAACAAAATTTTGAAATTTTATAGGGACTAAAAGTCGATGAAAAATTTCATAAGGACTAAAAACAAAATAGTGAAATTTTGTAGGGACTAAAAACATATTTAACCCAAGATGTTAATGTTAATAGTCCAGTGAAACTGAATATCATGTGCAGGTGGTTGGTATATTAGTTTATCAATGAGTTCAAATAAGATTTGTCCTTCTATTCTTAAAATTGGATTGTTCTTGTAGGTTCATTTGCTTTTGCTGATTGAGCTGCTAGTTTCAGAGTTTTTTAAGTAGTAAATCTCTGTTTCCCTGATGATTGCTTTTCTTCATTAACCTCTCCGGTCTTTGTTCCAATATGTTTGGTATTTGGAGATAATATTCAATGTTGTTTACTTCTCAAATGAGATAAGCAATGCAACTTGATTGCCTATGGCTATATCTGTATAAACTCTAGTATGGTGTAATGATGTGTATCAGTTTATCTGTTTTGCATTGAAGTACTCATTGATGACTTTCCTTTCTTTTCATTGTTTCTTCATATAGTTTTAAAGACTAATAATTGCAAACATTTTTACATCAAATATTAATGTTTATTCCCCCGATAGAATTTGTGGACCCTTTTGAGGCCAAATGTGTGCTAAAATGTATGCTAAAAATGTTTGCAAATGACCCTCCTGATAGTGAATAGAATTATAAGTGGCTAATTTTGTATTGCAAAGGAAGTATAAGTGGCTTCCGGAGCATGAGGTAGCAATTAAAAAGTCATTTGACCATAAAGCCTCTGAAGGGTACTCAAATGCAATGTATAGAGTACGGCGTAAGATTGATGCGTGGACTTAGATTCCTAAGAAATTCCGTAATATATTGGAGCAAAAGTGGGCTGATGAAGATTGGAAAAACAAAGCAATAATTAACAGCAACAACAGAACCTCCACCTCCACCTACAAACGAGGATGACCAACAATTTGATGATGAGTATGATGATGAACTAGATAGTTGATGTGTTTATTATTTTTTTCAAACAATGATGTTGTACGTCTTTTGGATTGTAAGCTACTAGTTTTATGAAACTAAGGTTCATGGTTTTTGTTGCTTAACATTACTTTTGGTTTGGATGTACTATGCTTATTAGCTTTATTAGTAATATGAAATGTTTGTGTTTTTTAAAAACTTTGTAGCCTTGTATTAAAGCACCACTCCTTTGAGATTAAAGGTTTCTCACAATTATAGGTTGAAATTGATATATTAAAAAAACTGGTGTTGGATAAATTAAAAAAAATCGTTTTAAAATCCGTCACTAATAGAGAGGAATAATTTCCCTCACTGTTAGAGAGGAGGTCGTTCCCTCACTGTTAGCGACGGAATCTGCCCTTCACTATTAGCGACGGAATATGTTCGTCACTATTAGCGATGGAAAATCGTTTTTATTATCCGATTTGCTGTTGCTGTTTTGCGACGGATTTTTGGATTTTGTGAGGGATTTATCCCTCGCTAATAGCGACGGATTTCGTTATTCCTCGCAAATAATTTAGTGACGCCAGATTTCGTTACGGATTTGGATTCGTCACAAAGTTCGTCGCTAAACTGATTAGTGACGGATTTTTCTTGTTTAGTAATAGATTTTTTCCCTCTCTAATTTTCTTTTTTCTAGCTGTGAGTACTAATTAGCCATATATATATATATATATATATATATATATATAGACAGATATATAATAAGTATATCATGTAGTAGAACCAAAATTGTTAAATCAGAAAGCTAATCAGTAATTTCTTCCACCGAAACTCATATTTTCATATTCATTCACATACAAATATTAGTGTAAATTTGTTCAAGCAAATATAACTCTAAAGTCTCAAACACCATCATTATTTCCTTATTTATCATTCTTAACATGAGTACATCACTTTTTATATATATATATATATATATATATATATATATATTGTATAGACCATATTCAACAATATTATGAAGATAACATTATTTCTTACTCAATCTCTAATTAGAAATTAAAGGTGGTGTTGTTAACTAACAATTTGGGAAGGGAATTCCACAAGAACCAGCAACCCTTCTGGAACCAGGAGAGTTAACATACTGCCTCAGGCTTGGATTTCTGAGATACCCACATAAGCATGGCCTTTGCTCCCTCAATTTCCCGCAACAATCACTTGAAGGTGGAGAATTGGAAGTGATTGCACCAAGACAAGGGCTCAACGCTACTGGGCTGCAAGTGACACCCTCAGCAATTGGCATATACACCTCCACCATAAGCACCGTCACCAGCATGATTACAAAAACAACCTTCATCTTTTGAATTGAGTTGTGTTATAAGAAATGATATATGCTTAGAAATGAGCCTCTTGGCAGTTTATATAAAAGTGGAGAGTGGTAGTAGTGGGTTTGGTTGGGTGCTCTATGAATAATAATGACATCTTAATTTGGGTGGTGAGTAAATTAATGTGTATTGTCCTCCACAAGGAAATGGGCGTTGGGATGCAATTATGATTTGCATTAACACCTCTTCCATATCGTGGCAATTATAGCTGGTGGCTCTATCGTGGCAATTATAACACCACTTCCTTTATTTTAGCATATATATTGGGTATATTTCTTTAGTTGATAGTTGATACAATTTCTTACAAGAAATCTCCATTTCTTTCATGATTCATTTCTTTAATCATTTATCTCTCTACATAGATAAGCGTGAATTATTTATTGAATAAAAAAAGTTGTTATGATTAATTAGGGCAATAGTGAAAAAACATATTAGATACTTTTTTGGAAATGTAAAACAACAATTAATTTGAGACAAATTGATTTTGCTAAAACAACTTATAAAATGAGACAGAGGTAGTAGTACTTGCAAGGCTCTCCCTCTATGAAAGTCCCAACATTCAACGGAGAAACTAATACGAGGAGGGACAACAACAGGTTGTCGATAACTCATGTTTTTGCCTCAAAGCTTACAATAATGACATCTTTCCACAGAAAATAATGAATAATTCCCATTTGGACACTATACTTAACATTTAACAAAATGATAATGCATCTTTTATACAGAAAGTAAAACGACATCGCATCAACTAGAAATGACAATAACATGAGAAAATCTTAGATCTGCAATATTAATCAAAATTTAAATAAATTTCATGATTCATTATAGTTTTAGGTGTATTAATTTACTCACGTTTATCTATGTAGAGAGATAAATGATTAAAAAATTAATATAGAAACGAAATGTATAGTGAAAGGTATTTGTCTATTGGATAAGCATTGCAGTACCCAGCGAACTGGCTACCGCAGGAGTAGAACTCGCCACCAAAACCTCAACCAAGCCTTACTGCGATGAAATGAAAACCGCTAGGATACTGACATCTTAGGTATATGGATGACGAAAAACAATATATATAAAGTTTTTACATAAAATTTTCAGTTCTTGTATATTACTTAAATTTTATTTATTTTAGGGTGGGCTGTGGCCCTGCCCAGCCCATGAAAAGATCCGCCCCCTGTATATATTGTATACACCATATTCAACAATATTATTTATGTAGAGAGCATTACTTCTTATTGAATATTAAATGTGTTGTTAACTAACTAACAACTTGGGAAGGGAATCCCACAAGAACTAGCAACCTTTTTGGAACCACGATAGTTAAGGTATTGTTTCAAGCTTGGGTTTCTAAGATACCCACATAAGCATGGCATTTGCTCCTTCAATTTCCCACAACATGCACTCGAAGGTGGAGAATTGGAAGTGATTGCACTCAGACAAGGGCTCAATTCCGCTGGGCTGCAAGTCACACCCTCAGCAATTGGTAAATACACCTCCACCATAAGCACTGCCACCAGCATCATTGCAAAAACAAGCTTCATCTTTTGAATTGATTTTTGTTTTAAGGAAAGATGTTCTTAGAGAATGAGCCTCTTTGGCAGTTTAAATAAGTGGAGAGTACTAGTGAGTTTGGTTCGGTGCGCTATGAGTTAAATATATTATTTTTGTCCTATTGGCTTTATGAGTTATTTATTGGCAATATATAAGTGAAATAGGTTATTTTTGTCCTATTGCCTGCATGAGTTATATTATATGTTATTTTTGTCCTATTGGTTGTATATATTTTTTTTGACCAAGGTTTTATGAGTTAAATATGTTATTTTTGTCCTATAGAGTTTGTGATCTTTATTGTTACTCTTCATGAAAAATTTCGCTCGCTTTTAGTTTCATATTTTCATTTTCCAGTGCTTTTAGTCGCTCATAAGTTTTACTAATGGTTAGCTCAATTGACAAATGCCAAAAGTGTTAGTCTAGATATCATATCTTGGGTTCGGACCCATGATCTTACAATTGTGTGTGAATTTCAAGTGACTCTTGTCACTCTGTCTACATACCCAAAAAAATGCTTTCATTGAGGAAATTTTGGGGATTAAAAGTGAATAAATTTTTTGTAGGGATTAAAAAACAAAATTCGCAAATTTTTTTAGAGACCAAAAACATATTTTACCATTAGATATATTTATCAAGGGTTAAGATATTCTCCTATTTTAAGAATGTGTGTATTTATGCTCGCAAAACTATATTAATGGATCATACATATATATTAGCCATTTTTATATATATGTTTTTAGTCCATATAGAATTTCATTTGAGAATTTGAGAGGATCTCCATCTCTTAAAAAGGCTGTATTTTTTTTTGGATAATAACATAAATTGAAAATTGGTTAAATATGTTTTTAGAGTCCATATAGAATTTCACAAAATCTCAAAAAAAAAGAAAAAGAATTTCACAATTTTGCATTTACTCTTATAAAAATTTTCATCGACTTTTAATCCTTACAAATTTCTGGTCTACAACTTTAGTCCCTATAAAACAAAAATAAATCTAGGTATTATCAGAATAGTACTAAACTTTACAAATACACACTGTGTTTTATGATAGAAGTGTCTGCAAGACTGCAAAATATAACCTCAAAATTTGATTTCTTGATCCATATTTCCTTTAATATTGTTTCTTACGTTTTTGACACTTAAAAAGCTCATATAAAAAAAATTCTAAATTTTTATGGGGAGGTGTTTATTATGTTCTTAAACTGTACACAAAAAACATTATTCAAAAACTTGAAGGGTATACATGAGATGACATTTTATAGGAACAAAACTGTATATGAAAATTATTGTCGGAACTAAAGTTGTTGAAAAATCTTATAGCGATTAAAAGTGAAATTGTAAAATTTTATAGGAACTAAAATATATTTTACTCTTTCAAAAATGACGTTATTCAACTCACTTTTTAACAATATTAATTCACAGAATATTTTCTTCACCATTTACCTATTATTAGTAAAAAAATTAAATGGTAAATTATAAACTTATAAGATTGATTTTGGGTAAAAGAGTCGATCCAAACACATCAATAACAATTTGCCTTGAAATTTGGGTAAAGTGAATCCAAACATAGTACAATTCTAACCGCACACTTATCTTTTATACAAATAACGATACGGGATGGGAGATTTAGTGTATTAACCATTTACTTATTATTATTAAAAAATTAAATCGTTTAAATTTTTTATGTATGGCTCTGCTTGGTAAAAAAGAGCGGATAGCGGATATAACTTTACAAATATTAAAATAAATAACCTCAAGCAAATATAACTTTAAAGTTTGAAACACCACTATTATTTCCTTATTTATCATTCTTACACCAAGTACATCACTTCCATCTATCTATTGTAAACACCATATTGAACAAATATTTTTTATGTAGAGAGCATTATTTTTATTGAATATTAAAGGTGTTGTTAATTAACTAACAAGTTGGGGAGGGAATCCCACAAGTACTAGCAACCTTTTTGGAACCAGGATAATTAAGATATTTCTTTAGGTTTGGGTTTCTAAGATACCCACATAAGCATGGTTTTTGCTCCTTCAATTTCCCACAACATGCACTCGAAGGTGGAGAATTGGAAGTGATCGCACTAAGACAAGGGCTTAATTCCGCTGGGCTGCAAGTCACACCCTCAGCAATTGGTAAATACATCTCCACCATAAAGACAGCCACCAGCATCATTGAAAAAACAACCTTCATCTTGTGAATTGAGTTTTGTTATAAGAAAGATGTGCTTAGAAAATGAGTCTCTTTGGTAGTTTATATAATTGGAGAGTAGTAGTGGGTTTGGTTCGGTGCTCTATGTGTTAAATGTGTTATTTTTGTCATATTTTCTTTATGAGTTATATATTGGCAATATATGAGTTAAATATATTATTTTTGTCCTATTCGCTATATATATTAGTTATATTATATGTTATTTTTGTCCTATTGGTTGTACTAGTTTTTTTGACCAAGGTTGTATGAGTTAAATAAGTTATTTTTGTCCTATAGAAGTTGTGAATTTTGTTGTTACTCTTTATGAAAAAATTCGCTCACTCTTAATTTCATATTTTGTTCTTCAATGCTTTTAGTCCATCCACTAGTGGAAAAAAGGGATTTTACATCAGCAATTCATATTGGTTCAAAATCTAACAAATGTGGAAAAAAAAGGTGGTGGCATTTTTGAAATTAAGATTACATTTTTCATATCGGGTGAGTGTTTCACCGTTATTGAAAGTCTAATTTAGAATATTAATATCTGTTCCCATTGCAACTGATATGGAAAACCCCTTTTTTATATCAGCTCCCATTGCAACTGTTATAGAAAACCCAAAAATTTTAATTGCCTCGCGATTTCTTTCTACTTGGCACTTCTTGCTATGCGAAAACCCTCCCACTCACTCTCACTGCGAAAACCCTCTCACTCACTCTCACTGCAAGAATCCCTCTCACTCTCATTATCAACGGTTGCTGCACCGTCGCCGTTGTTGCGCCATCGCCGTCGTTGGGAGTCGTCGCCGTTGTTGCGCCGTCACTGGGAGTCATCGCCGTTGCTGCGCCGTCGCCGTCGCTTGGAGTCATCGCCGTTGCTGTGCCATCGCTGAAACGAAATGTCACGGTTAGCAGCACAAACCATGCATTTTGTTTTTTGCGACAAGCCCTCTCACGCTTACAGTTTTGTTTTTAACGTTTTGTTCTCTCTTGTGGCTGAAACGAAATCTCACAATTTCTCTCATTCTTCTCTTTCTCTGTTAACCAGCAAATAGGTTTGAAGATGATGGCCACTCCAAAACTATTTTCCCTCTTTTCTCTCAATTTCTAGTTTCCAAGTAAGATTCACACAATCCTTCATTCTTAATCTTTTATTTATCTGTTAGGTTAATCAATTGTATACATGAAGTGCTTTTCTTCATAATGCTACGAAACCCTAGAAATTATTTTGATGCTTCAAAATGTTAGGTTGATCATTTTTTGTTCTTAATTGAAAAGGAAACTGAATTAGCAGTTCTTAGTATTAGTTTTGGTTTTTGTTTTGACTTTTAGCTTGATGGCATTAAATCATATTGTATTTGTTAGTATGAATTGGTGAGTTGTAATTACTGCATCGAGTCACATATATTGAAATGTTGAACTCCAACTAGTTTTGAACAAAAACTTACAGTTATAAGATGATTGAATGCTTTGTCAGATTGAATGCTTTATATCGTGACTTTTACTAATGCTTGGCTATATTGACACATGCCGAAATTGTTAGGCTGGATATATATGGTGTCCTGGGTTCGGACCTAGGACCTTACGGTTGTGTGTGAGTTTCAAGTGATCTTGCCATTTTATCTACATACAAAAAAAGCTTTAACAGAGGAAATTGTAAGGACTAAAAGTCAGTAAAAAAATTTATAAGAACTAAACAAAATCACAAATTTAATATGGACCAAAAACATATTTAACCCTTGGGTATATTTATCAGGGACTAATATAAGAAATGTATGATCTATTAATATAGTTTTGTGAACAGAAAGACACACATTCTTACTATATATATATATATATATATATATATATATATATATATATATATATGGATTTGCTAACCTACACACACTTAATAAATCGTTAGTGTATGTTAGCACCCTACACACTTTATAGGGACCAAAACCATATTTAACCCTATCATATATTGTAAAAGCGGTTAAATATATTTTTAGTTCCGATAGAATTTCCCATTTTCACTTTTAGTCCTCACAAATTTTTGGTCTACAATTTTAGTGCTTATAAAATAAAAATAAATCTAGGTATTATAGGCGCTAAAAACATATTTTATTCTTATAAAAAAAATCACTTTATTCAACTCACTTTTTAACAATATTAGTTCACAGAATATTCTCTTCACCATTTACCTATTACTATTAAAACATTAAATTATTTTTAAAAAAAGTAACAAATTATAAAGGAAAGATAAATTCTGTAAGTTGTTATATATATATATATATATATATATATATATATATATATATATATATATATATACTCACACACATCAATCTAATTAGCACACTTGATAACTGTTTGCCTTACAAATTCACTACTATGTTTGAATTCACTTCTACTAAAAGTGAATCCAAACATAGTCAAGTGAATTCAAACATAGTCTAATTCTAACCACATGCTTATCTTTCATACAAATAACGATAAATTATAAACATGCACTAGTGGCGTAAGACATAGTAATAGTATATATCGATTAAACTAAGGGAAAAAAAGTTTTATGAGTGTGTAGGTATATTAGGCAGTACCGTACTTGTTAAGAAACACATAACATATATATTTATCAATTATTTTTCATCTTTATTATACTAAACCATGAATCCTACACCTAGGCGTCCACCTAGATAATTCACAAAATTTACATCATCACTGTTAAAAGTCCACGTCAGCATTTTCTTTACACATGGCAACCACATCAGCTCATACAACTGATCCAACGGCCGATTTTTAAATGAAGGAAACGATGAAGAAATTTCGACGGCTGTCATTGCCCAAAATTGCGGCTACATTATAAACGGCCAGGATTGATCAAAATTGCGGCTGCACTAACAACGGCTCCCAAGCAATTCACTTAATTTGCATTTATTAAACCAATTAAATGTGCAATTGTATTCAAATTCAAACAACATACAAAGGCTATATTATTATTTGGAACGTATACATTAATGACTGGTTGATTTGCAAATGTTATAATAGGAATATATAATTAGAATCAAATAATTACATTACAAAAAAACTAATAAAGTACCATTATTTTAATTTAATATGACATTTCAATTTTTTTTGACAAATAGATGACATTTCAAAATCTCTTTCAAATTAATTCATACCTATTTTGAGAATTTTGAAAAGCTGATGAAAACTCTCTTTATAATTCGAGAGTCCTTTGGCTTAAAGTTCCACAAATTCCACTTCTCAATAATGGATTTGTGCTCTTTTCCCTTCTTCCCATCCTTTTTATATATTTATCACATTGTTTTTTCTAAGGTATTATTGAATCAGACATGCCCAACTTTGAAATTTGAAGTTTTTGTTTGACCTTCTACTTCATTTCTTAGCTACTGCAATGAAAGTCTCTTAATATTGTTTTTTACCAACAATGATATGTGTTTTATCTTATAGGAGTAGGGTTGCTTTTGTGATTTCTTTTTTAACTTTGACTTAAATTCGGATGCACGAGAGTGATAGGTGAAGCATTTATAATTAGAACGGTATCTCAAAGATTGCTCATTTGTGGTATAACTTGACAGATATTCAAATTGGATCATGTTAAGTTAATTTGCGCTGTGGAAGTGTCTGATGTCGTAGAACGGTATGGAACACAACCTTAATATTTTTTGATCTATTTAAGTTTGAAAAGTTACAGTATATTTGTGGTTCGTGCTTGTATTCATGAAGATCGCAAGATGCAATCTTGCATTTTATTGGTTTTAACTTTCGTTTTTGGTCTCCTCTGATGCAGGTGCCCATGCTCGCTTCTATGAGGTTTTCATAAAGCATTTTGTAATATTGTCAATTAGTAGTTCATTGGAATGTTGTTAAATACTTAAGCATTTTGACATTTTTATCTTTGAACCATACACCATTGCCTAGGGAAGTCACTATGCACCATTTCATTGTAAAATGGTTTTTGTTATATCTCATATATATGGCATTGTTCTGAATAGGTCATCAGAATAGCCATGGTCTGCGTCTCCATGTTTTTTTGTTTTTTATTTTATTTTTAATAGATAGCTTTAAGTCGTCTCTGGTTGTCAAAATGAAATGCCTAGACCAATGAATGTCTTTGAAAAGAAACTCAATGTTTTCATTAATGCATTGTTATTCTCTTCACCTCGAATTAAGAGAAGACTTTTCAATTTCATCTAATAGAACATCCTCCATGTGTGTTTAAGGCATGAAGATGGTGAAGATGGAGAGCGAATTTGGGAGGCTAAGCGTCTTCGCTCATCAAAATTATGGTCCTCCAGAAAAGTGAGTGGCAGTTACACCATAAACGAAAGTGATAACAAAAACATCAGGGCATTGGATTATGAGAGTTATGCAGCTGATAACAAATCACATATTTATTTGGATCTCTAAATAATGGCGTGTATTATCTTGATGCTATGAAATGGGAAGAATGTTTGCAATTTCAAAAAGGGTAGATAGCATTCACATGAGGGCTTTGGATTGAGTTTCAAGAATACTTGCCGGTGAAAATTAGTCACCAGCAATTGATAACTATCCCTTTTTGAAATTACACTTACCATACGTTACAGAATATTAACATTCAGGTGCGGTTTCATAGCCCAGCTAGCCCGAGCACGCGCCCGAGCTCAACTCCTACTTTCTTTGTAATCCCCCCAACCCAATAGCCGATTTTTAGACAGAACCAAGGGCAAAACTAGTAAAAACAGGGTGTGAAATAAAAAAAAAACAAAACTCAACCCAACCCAATTCATGTATGTGGCCCAGCCCAATTCATGGCTCAACCCAACTCTGAGAATTAAAAAAAACAAAACTGTTCGTATCAAAAACTGGGAATTAAGTTACGTTTCTCTGCTGACTATTTATATATTATGTCGCATGTAAATTTGCGGTAAAATGGCTCCGCCACTGTTAACATTCTATTATATTTAACTATACTATTGTACTTTGTGATTTTTGTCTTACCCTTTTATGATTTATATCGAAATATGACCAAAACAATTCGAGAATACGAGAATACGAGAATATCAAATACATACCTTTTAATAAGTAACTAACTATATATCTTACTATTTTACATGTATAGATATATGTTAAACCTATATATATATTGTATAATATAATAGGGGAGTTTTAGATACGGTACAAAGTATTTAACATATTACATAATATACTGCCTTTTTTTAAATCCCAATATCACATAATACACTTAAATATATAACTTATGGTATTTTTATTCCCAAATTAAATTGTCAAATTTTACATCAAACTTAACACGGGTCAGTACTTAAAAAAGTAACAATACTTCTTCTCCGTATAAGTAAAACACGGTATTGAGAAGTTTAATGAACAATTCATAAGTGCTGGATTCAAATCTCTCTTCTGTCCCTAACAGCCCAATAGATCACATCCGGCGAAAACACAACAAAACTGCAAGAACCTATTTTAATCTTCAATTCTCAGAAGCATCACTGTAAAGGGAATCCATCTAGTGTCACAAGTCTTAGTTGTTGTACAAACAGGAAGCAAGCAAGTGACCTCGACCTGATGTAACAGAGTAAATAGAAAATGCATCTCATTGGTTCAGACCATCCTCCTGGGCTTTTGTCTTGCCACGAAGCATATCGCTGAAGTTTCCCATCATGATGCGCCTGAACCTAGTGTCCTCTGCTGGTGATGGAGTGGCAGCCTTGGGAGACACTACTGCTTCGGATGGTGCCTCTGTAGTTTCTTTCTTTCCGCGTAACCCACCTTCACCAAAGAAGCTGCTGACTGATGAAGGAAGCCCAAGATGAGCACCCATTACCTTACTAATAGTCTCAAAAGTCCCACCTGATCTTTCCTTCATAATAATTTCAAGGGCTTCTTTGTGTGCTGGATCCAGTGCATCCGAGTCTTTCAAGAGGTTCTGTATAGCAGGCAGGAAGAAGTCCCGAACACTATTTGCAGAAAGATCTGCAAGAAGAGAAAGTAAGAGTTAATATACTTGAGGAAAATAAGAAACTTCAAAAGTGAGATGAAGTCGCCATGATATTTAAACTTGTAAACTATGACTTTTACACAATGGTGTAATTTTAGATTCCAGACTCTAGTGACTCGATAGTAAGATAATATGGAAATTACAAATGATTTGTCATCATAGTGGGAATGACTGAAAGACAAACAAGAATTTTGATTAAAAGTGATAGGAAAAGGATAGGTATAAAAAAGAAAAAATAGTAACATTTCTATTTGAAGGTTGTTTCACTTCCTTATTAAAAATATTGCCACTCAATATTAAACCCTAAATCATATTATGATAATATGTGATATTTTACAGAATATTATTTAAAATTTAAAATTTACATATGCTATTTTAACAAAACACTCATACACATGAACAGTTTAGAAGATTCCATATAATAGGTTGCCTTTATCGGATTTTTTTCCTCAAAACTGTGGTTTGAAACTCAATTAAGTTAGACACAACTCATTTCTAAGACAGATCCATACATAACAAAGAATAATTGGGCTACGAATAGGCATGTGGAAATCAATCAAAACTTTGGATCCTGTGAGAACAATATACAGGAAGTTCATGGTCATTTTTTACAAGTCCAGACTATTAATGGTATCAATCAAACCTTGACCTGAACACTAAAAGTAGCTCAAAAGAGTTTGGGGATACCAGATTAATATGAATTTTAAATGAGCAAACCTGTAGCATCTAGAGCACGGATTGCCTCACAAAATGCATTGACTCTTTCTCTTTGATGCATCAAATTGCTTGCTGTATTTGGTATAGCTGTAAGTTGGAAAATCTTGGACAAAAGATGTATCTCAAGTTAAAGAAACAACAAGCACAATCTTAGAGACATTGAAAGTCAACAAAAAAATTCAATGACCAAGTAAATGAGGCATAAAAATGTCACGACATTAATTACTTTTCTAAACATTTTTCCCAGAGATAAAGTTAAGGATATAATCTCTAAGTCTGTCTATTGTATGTGGTACTGCAATCACCAATGCACGAATAACAGCAATAGTAGCTTCATGGGAACCGTCTTCCAGAAAAGCATCCATTTGAACACGTATCTTGTCAACAATCTAGAAGATATCTTATTTGATCAGGAATTTGAAAAGATGGGCTAATTAACATCATAATTTCAACAGAGGTCATGGAGAAATACTAGTAGCAGATACCATCTCATTTTTGAAGTGTTGGGCCACAGCACCAAATGCCTCTATGCTGGCATACTTAACATTTAGGTTTTGATCAGATCCAAGAGTAACTAGGGCAGGCAAAACATGAGTTGAAGCAGCCTTTGCATCAATATATGGCACCTATTAATTAAAAGGTTGTGTTAGTTTAGGCATTTGCATGAGATGCAATCTAGTAGGAACTAAGAAAGCAGCACGCTTACAATAACTTTCAGCATCTGTGCAGCATTTATTTTCATGTTCACGTTAGAGTTGACAACCATTTCCCATAGTATATTAAATATCATACCATGATTTTCTTCGTATATGCTGCATTAAAAAGAAAGCTCATTATGAATATTGGAGATAAATACTTCAAATTTCAAATGTTTGTGGTAATAATCAGACCAAATGAAGCGGATGGCATTAATAATCTCAGGAGTGTGCTTGGTTGATCTATTCTCCATGGAATTGTCTTCTAGTAGCAGCTTCCTCAAATACTCTGCTAACTGTTCATGTTTTCCAGGAGCACTCAAAACACCAGCTAACATAAGCGGCAAAACACACATTGTAGATAGCCTATCAGCAACGGCAGATCTTGGTCTCAAGCCTGCTACAGGTGAAAAGTCAAATATGAAGCAATTATAGAAAAAATTCACAGAAAAAGAAAACTATTACCTTTAATTCTTGCATGAATGGATGTAGGTAAAAAAGTCAAATCAGCATCATCCCCTACTGCTGTTAGAAATACTGGTAGCATTATGTATGTCACGTAGGAATCCCCAAAACATTCAGCAACCGACAACAGAAACTGCATTCACATAGGTTATATCAGGAAAAAAACTTGGAAATAACTTTGGTCGGAAGTCATACCAAACGATTTAAAAAACTTCAAAAGGTAAGGCAAGTGACCTTTGAAATTCGGCTCCGTAAATTATCTTCTTTCTGTGGTAACAAACAGGCTAGCCTTATCAAATTTGGAAAGCACTCGACATGCATCCATTCAAATGCATCCCATTCGACTTGTCCCCTAGCGAAAATGGAAACCATTAAAGATCAGCAGCAGCCTTGATGCAGCTGTCATGAACAGTTTGTCTTTTAGTCATTTAGTGTATGCATAAATGCACGTTTAGAATGCACAAACATTATAACATGAATTAACAAGACTCAGGTGGATGTGACGTCAAGAGTCAAGACTGCCTGCAGCATTCACTCTTTCACATATCCTAACTGTATTATTCAAAATCAACTGTTCTTTCTACGCTTACCTAGCATACAATTCAAGCAATGATTTTGATAACACAGCTTGGTTAGTTTCTGTGGTTGACAAGAAGGGGCGTGTATCAATTGCTTTCTGGTGCACAAAAGAAAGCAATTCCATCAGCATTTTCAACAAAACATCTACATTCCAGCGCTCTCTTTCACCCAAGACACGGAGATGTGACTCTAAAGACCCTTCAACCCCAGAAAGAGGTGGGCAACGCTGCAAATTGGGGCAAAAAGTTAAACTCAGAAAAATAATTTCAACCGACAATGAAATTGTAAGGGAGAACTGATAGTAGTAAACAAATACCAGAGCCGAGTTTAAAATATGAGAAAGTAAAGTTCTCAAAACATGATCTAATTTGTTTCCCCACTTTATAACTGCAGGAGCCAATTCCTTGAGAGCAGTTTCCACCACCACTCCTGACGGGTCACATACTAGTTGAAACATCAACTCCTCCACCTATCAATAAGGAGAAAAAAATAATTCATTGAAATCTTATTTTTTTATTATTATATTTTCTCCAAAAGTTGTCACATTATGGTAACGCTAAAATCTCCATTCGCTAGACCATGTTTTGTTAGCCTGTTCTATAGCTTACATTGTAGCCAAGTCTCAACTCAAACCTTCTCCATGATTGCCTCGAAGCAAATATAGTGAGCTGACCTTGAAATATTTATCCATGTCTGGGAAAAGTGGAAGCAGCATAGCCAGATTATGAGCCGCTGCTTCTCGAACAACACTGGCAGAATCTTCTATCAGTTGTTGCACAATAGATAAAATAAGAGAATCGCGAATCTCAGGCCGCACAAATTCTGCAAGCTCTCCACATGATTGAGCAACAAGCAATCTTCGCTCCTCGTACATGTGACTGATCTAATAATCATAACACCAACAAACTGAAAACCTGGTCCCAATATCATAAAGGCAAAGAGAGTAAGTTGAAAATTGAGGCAAAAATATACTTGTTCCCAGCACTGTGGAAGCAATTCTGTTTCTGTTCTCATCTCTCCAACATTCTTTGCAAGGTTGACACATGCCTAAAATGATGATAGTGGAATATAAGAAGTAAAGAAACATTATTTGAAACATTCATTAGAAGAAGTAAAGAAAACAACACAACATACATCCATTATTATCCGTCTCTGTTGTTCATCTGGACGCTTGATTAAATTAAACAAAGTGTGGGTCAAAGAATCTCGAGTGCTACTATCTGGGTGGCGCTCGATAGCACACATTATTAGAGGAAGGAGCTCCTACAACCAAACAAATTTTATGCTGGATTTGTGTGATTGAGAACAAATCAAACATATTAATAGAGAAGCAAACCTCACGATGATTGATCAAGACATAAGGAACAATTTTTGGCAAAGCATCTGCAAGTATCTGAACGGTTCCTAATCCCTGTCAAAATGCAAAGATATATAAGAACAAAAGATCACAATTATATAATGATGCGTACATTTACTAATCTATTTTGCTAGGATTTAACCATTTTGAATTTTCTGCTTTTCTTTCAGATGAAAAGGGGAGAATTAATCTCAAAAAAAGGGAGGGGAGAATTTTTATCTATATATTTATCGAAAGTGCTACATAACAGGTAATGAAAAGCAGAAATCATACTTCTAGTTCACAATTTTTAACACAAGAACAACCCTTGACCATAACAACCCCAACTCATCAGTCTCACTCTCACCAAAATTTTCAAAAAAGTAGATAAAATGAAACCAATAAGTAATGTTCATGGTTAACAACAAGATAAGAGTACAACCAATTTGATGTTTTCTCATGTGTGTATATATATATATATATATATATATATATATATATATATATATCACTTACACCCTGTGATTTTTCAAGTAACCCACTGTCCTCTGCTTGCAGTCCAACATTTTGTTCAGAAATGTTGTTTATTTCAAAAGCACTATATGTATTTGAAGGATTAAATGAATCAGGCAATGTATCGTCATGGTTATCAGCATTCACATTCAGAGGTTGAACAACTGGTGTTTGAGCATCTTCACTGGATACAGCGTTCAAAGCGACATCAATAGGGTTTGACACCCCACCTCGGTCTTCATGAATCTCAATCACTTTATCATCTGTCCGCAAATTTTCATTTTCAAAACCAAGAATATTTCCAGGTTCTGGAGCTGTTACATTCTTTTCCTTCAGCAATTCAATTTCCATTTGCAATTTCTTAATTTCTTCCTCATGCTTCTCTGAAGATTGAAACTGAACATTATTAACATCCCTGACAACCAGGTTATTTCCTGAGCAAGACTCTTCAATATGCATTTTTAGGGAAGTGATCTCAGCTCTGCAGTCATTGAGCTCTTTTCTTTGGTGCTCCAAGGACTGTTTTAAAACTTGCACCTGAAAGATAAAATCAGTATATCATACTTTTGAAAGTGTGGATATTGTTTGACAAAAGCTTTTACACTGAGAAGGAACTACCATGTTTTCTTTGTCTCTAATATCTTTCTGCATTGCCTCCAAGGATTTAGATAATGTTCCTATTTGAGCATATGTCAAATCTTTGTTCTTCAACATGGTTTCATTTTCTTGATTCAACCTCTTATTTTCTTTCAGCAACGTTTCATTCTCTCTAAGTAGAGAAATTTTTTCCTGCATTGTCATGTGCAATTCAGAAAAAATAGTAGTGTGAAATGAGCATTATAGGATTAATTTGAATTTACCTAAAAATTCAAAAGAGCACTTAAAAGTCAATCACAACAACCAATACCTCCAAAATATAAAGAAAAGAATTTTCATTTATTAGGAAGAATGCAAATTCCTGAGTAAATTTTTTTGCATAAGAAATAATTCTCATGAAACTAATTCAATTACTATAGAAATAATTTTGTGATTGAACTGAACATCTAGAAAATGACGTTGAGAATGAGAATAACCTTAAAAAGTGAAAAGCAAATAGAAACTGAGAATTACAAGAGAGCTCATGGAAAGCAGTGAACAACAGAATAGCAGATTGAAATGTAGGGGATCCAAATTCCATTAAGTTGCACATCTAACCAAGTATAACAGTAGAAAAACATCAAGACTAATAGGAAATAAGAAAAAAAAGGAACCTCAGAAGAAGGGTGAGGAGTGAGAAATGACTGACAATTAAGGATGTTAAGGAGATCTTCAAAAATTTGAGAATTTGGGATACCATGTAATGAGAGAGAGAGAGAGAGAGAGAGAGAGAGAGAGAGAGAGAGAGAGAGAGAGATATTAGAAAAAGTATAAAATGACATAACTTGTGGCCCTCAACTCCAATTTTTATATATATTAGGATAACTAATAAGACTAAGTAAGGATTGTACACGCAGGCCCAGCCAATATACTAATCCTAACTTAAATAGATAAGCCCATAAACTTATATGCATTCTAATACTCAAACAACAATCTTCAACGAAAGCAAAGAGAAAAAGTACCAATAGCAGAAGAAAAAAGCACATACGAAATCTATGGATGCATACTGCAAGACAATAAATGCTCAAACTGGTAAGCTGAAGAAGTCAAGAGGTGGACGGACATAAAAAAAGCAATTTCTCAGAATATTTTTTTGGGGTACAATCTAAACTATGTTAAGTGGTATACTATGAGCAATTTGCTTATTAAGTTGAAAAAAATCACCTCGGCAGCTTCTGAAGTTGATGAAAGATACTGATAATAATAATGCCGCAAAGCATCTGGTACAGATGCGGGTGTGTTGTGCCAAATGTCCAAGTTCTGGTCTGTAACCTACAGGAATAGTTATAGAGTAATTAAAGAAACACTAAAATTAAGCACCAGAAAGGAAGGGCGAACATAATGTTACATATATGAAATAAAGGTGTCCACCAGATATAATTTGACAGCATCTGGTGCTTTACCAACACTAGAATAACCACAGATCTGTCAGATTGTATCGTAACTACCAATTATTTCCTTATTAAAAAAATTAAAAAGTCTAGCTTTTTTTATTTAGGTAATTCTGTATACCTGTGGAACCTTTTGTTGTTGTTAACTTTTAGAAAATTTGAGTTACGAATGTATTATAAGTATTTTCTTGATGGTTGTCTTACAGGGGTGCATCGGTACTAATGGTACATAATTAGAATTTCACTGAGGTTGGACGTATAAATACAAATGATATTAATCAAATAATATTATTCAAAGTCTCTCCTTTGCTATACCATTAAATTCCTATAATTTCAACAGTTGTGGTACTCTCTACATTGGCAGGTAAATAACCGTTGGAACTTGGAAGCTTACTGACATACCAAGCAGTACTGGTCTTGAGGAGGTTTGGGATTGAGTAGAGAGACTATTCTCTCTCAGTTTATCTTCTGTTTTCATCTTTTCATTGCCATCTTAAAAGTAGCTAGACTCCTTAGTCCATACCTTAGTAATGTTTCTTTTCTTTTACCCAAATCAGTGCAGCTTGTAAGAAAGCAGATATTCTCTTCTGTTTCTTGAGTAAATATCAATACAGTTATGAACTGAAACAGATACTGACGTATAACAGCTACTGTAAGTACTTTATTTCTCAATTGCTAAAAGAAACAGATAGTGAACAAAACATCCAGAACTGAAAGAATAACACAGCAAGTGCATCTTAAAGCGGAACAACCACTTTCTACATAATCACAAGTTTATCCCACCCTCACCCCACCCCAAAAAAAGAAAGAATAAAGACATACGGAAAAAAAGTAAAATCAGAAAGCCGTTAAAAAGAAAAAACCAATAAAGCAATTCCAAGTCCCAACCTCTTCATAAAATGTCATAGCAGTAAGACGGTAACCAGCTATAAGCAAATATTCCTTTACAGCACAATTAAGATCTCGACGTTCAATATCCTTCAATGGACCCAAATCAGAGAAGGAAATGTTCTTTGGTTGTTGAATTTGTTGCCCATCATTCACTGAAACATCTCCACTTAACTGTGTAGCTGCATCCAAAATAAAAGTATGCCATAGAGCAGTGACAAGTTGACAAGTGGAGAACATTCAAGTGTTTGAAGTCATATTTGTTTTCTGATACAAGAGAAAAAGAGAAACAAAGAAGCACAAGACCAGAGTAGAAAGTCAAATTGCCTTACGATGAATGGAGGAGCATTTTCAATAAATAGCTTTTCTTATCTTAGCTAGATTTTAGAATGTGTCTCATATTAGAGTATTTTGAATTATCTCATAGGATTTGGGTTTTTATCACTTAGTTATTAATGTGATTAGTTTTCTTATTCTATTAAGGTTAGGAGTATTAAGTCTTGTATCCTATAAATAGGGGTAAATGATCATCCTTCTGTATCATCTCATCACAATAATCCAATTATCAATCACAATAATATTTTAGAGCCTTTCATTTATTCACTATTTTCCCCATCTCTACCCAAATCCATAATTTTAACATGGTATCGGAGCGAACTATTCTGATACGGAAACGGAGTAGATGAAGAATATCTCAGACAATTAATTGCAATGTGACTTATCATTCTGACCATTCGTGATACAGGTCCGAACTATGAGGAAGAAGATAGTATGTTGTGATGTGCATGGTGGGGTTTATGTGTTGCTGTAGGAAGTCCAAGGGTTAGCTCTTACGTCTCATTACAAGACAGTTATGCGGGACGCACGAATGGGACATCAATCAGCTAAAGGTCTGCAGCACCTATCTCAGCTAGTAAAATGTGATTTCAATTTAGATAAGATCCATTGTTACGACATATGTCAAGAATCAACACAATTTCATCTAAGTAGTAGTAAAACTAAGAAATCTCTTAATCTAATACACGGGTTCTCATAGTGACTGTCGTTATTTCTTTACCATTTTGATGATTACTCTTGGGGAACATGGGTGTGCTTGATCGTTTTGGGGCAGTTGTGGAGCTTCCCTTTTCTCATTGGACAGTTTTCTTGTTTGTGGTTTCTTGTAGGGGTTTTAACTTTTTGCTTTATTTCATCTTTGTTTTTTCTTTTTCATGACACCTTACCTTTTCTCCTGTTCTCCCTTTCCTATTTGATATTATTTCTTTTTCTTGTAAATGAAAAAAGGAAAATAAATGAACACAGCACTCATAATAAGTCATAAGTAAAAGCCTTAAACATAATTATGCAGCAAACTGTATCGCATTGAAGACCAAATGGTTATCACATAAAAGATACAGAGGTCAAGATATCCTAAAAACAAAGAAGAAAAATACCACTTTGTTCATTAAGGTTTTCTGTCTTCTTTTGCAATTCACTCTTGAGTTTTGAGATATCTTCTTGAGCCAAACGCAGTTCATAATCACTAATAGCTAACTTTTCTTCTGCCAATTCTTTCTCTTCCAGCAAACTTTGAGGATCTGCCACTGCATTGCAAAAACCAAAATGAAGAAAGAATATCACCAGGCAGGGTATCCTCCACCAAAATTACACCAATCTAACCAAAATATCATATCTGCTTCTATCTATCATACCAGATTACAAGTACTTGAGAATGACTTCATTTCTAGTATTCCACTCTCCCTCATAACTTGTATTCTATTTTTTCATTCCGAATTGAAATTCTATTTGAATCAAATTTGCTAATCATATAATCCTTTCAAAATATGAAGATCTTATCTGTGCCTACTACACTATCGTTTTTTAGCATTGACCGAGCAATGTAAATCGGGAATTTGGATTACTGAACATATGTGAGAGTTTCTGAATTGATTAATTTGTGAATTGAAAACCGAAAACAAAGAAGAATGGTGATTAGTTACTTACCTCGGAGAGAGTTGAGGCGAGAGATTTGATCAGGAGGAAATAGAGAATGATCGGAAAAATATTGTTTGAGGCGAATAGCTTGATCGTCGTGGCCATCGTCGAGAAGCTCGTGAAGAAGTTCAAATGCTGTTAGAACGTAGTTTTCTTCCAACAGAAAGTTTACTACGCAATTGCATAGCGATGATCTCTCGACGTTCATACTTAATTCTTCCAAATTCTCAGATCAAAACCCTAACATTTTCTCACTGTGTTCTGATCTGAACTGAGGCCATTGAACAATGAACTCGAGAGGAGAAAGAGTGTTTGACAGGGAAATCGTAATTTCAATTTTCAACTGAATGCTAGCTAGTTAGGTGACATCTCACATGTTTACTTTTTATTTTATTTTTACGGAATTGCTGCTGAATTATACGCTATCCGGCGTCCGAACTCGGAAGAAAACAAACGAGTTTGTATTGGAAATTGGACATTTTACAAATCAATTTCAGGTTAATTCAGAAAGTTAGTTAAGTTTAGGATTTTTTTTATAAAAAAAAAGTTAGTTAAATTTAGGATGTTACTGTTTGGAACAAATTCAAAACAACTCAAAATCCAATTCAAAGGGATACGTTAAGTCTGAGACATTTTTTTCAAGCAAAATCCGAACCAACTCATACCAATTCATTTTTTTTTTTCCGGACTATTGTTAGCTACTTACGGAGTGTTCAACGAAAAATTAATTTCCATTCGGGCTTAGGATCAAATTTCGCACTGTCCAACACCAGCTCATACCTATTCATGTTAGCTTGGTTCCGACAACAAATTTTAAAAAGTAAATTCGTGAATTTGAATCAACTCATATTAATTTTGTGATTTTAGAAGACATATAATACTATTTACTTAGACTTATTATTTAATGATTTATAATTAAGTTGTATGATTTTAATGATAATGGGTTTCAGTTTTATTTGAAAAAATATTAAAATTTGAGATATTTCTTTGGCTATTTAGAATTCTTGGAATCTTACAAAAAAGATATACGTTTTCATTTTTTTTTTTGGTTCTATATACATTTTCATATTTTGTTTTGAAAGATTAATATTTTGGTGCAAGATGACCCGAGAGCCCTACTTTTCAATAAAAAATATTTTGAAATTATTTTTGGGAAATATCATTAATTCCTACAAGAACCATTCTGAAAATTAATTTTAACAATGAATTTTGGCATCCGTAAAGTGTATTTTGAGTTTTTTTTAAGGAAACAAAAGAAAGTGTGATAAATAAAAATATGGGTGTAGGTAGTATTCCCCAAGAGTTTTCCTCCTAACGCGACCCACATCACTATTAATCTTCAAATGGTAGTTAGGCTTTTGAGTAACAATATAGTTAGTATTTAGGCTAGGACAAAAAAATGAGGGCAGTAGCAATAATCTCTTTAACATTCTTTATTCAACTCTGTTTTATTGATAGAATGAAATTCATGTGAATCTCACTAATTATTGGGTTTTATTTTAGTGGAACTCACATAAATTCCATCTCATCAATAAGACATTAATTATTGGAAGATAAGCGTGTGTATAACTGGTCTCAACCCACAAACTCATCTCAAACCAATGGTTTTGGGTTGAACGTATCCCTGTCTCACTAAAAATAGAACAAACAAGGCTTTCTAAAGTGATAACCCGATTTCGAGTTGGGACGAGTTTAATTGACCCTCGAGTTACTCATCTCGAGGGTCAAGATCTCGAGGGTCAAGAGTTATTTGAACTATATGAAAAAGAAAGGAAAAAGTTGGAAAATCAAGAGTTACTTGTATTAGGAAAAGAAAAAGTAGAGCAATCAATAGAGGTAAATTTAGTACATTAACTAAAGAAGTTTAGACTTACTTATATTTGATAGCATGACTTTTTATGTACTTTGGCTTATATACAAAAACAGAGTGAGTGGTTTAACTATACGAGACACTTTTTTTAGTTACAACTATACAAGACACCAATTTTATAGCAGTAGTATTGTTACTTTAATTTTATAGTAATTGCAATCGAAATATAAATTATAGACCAAATTAGGGTTACTTATAATCATTCAATACTCACCCTATTGGAAATGAGTTAGGATCCTCTCAAATGCTTGTTCATTAGAAACAGAGTGTTAAAAATACTAGTATTTATTGTAAAAAAAAATACTAGTATTTAGCCATGACAAAAGAAAGCCACACTTAGCTACATTGGTCGTTAACATTACACATATGAGACCTGATTTGATGGTTCTGCGTTTGGAGATGTGGCCGATACTTAGGCCAAAGATTTCTTGTGGCAATTGGCAAAGCAATTGCTTTATATTGGCGACAACTATGAAATGTCATAGATTGAAACCACACCTAAAGTTATGTATTGTCTTCTATATTGATTGTCGTCTTGTTCAGCTTCAACGGGATGCAATATGAAACCTCATGTTCAGCTAAAGTTGATTTCTGTTTGTCTGCTAAGATGAAATGACAAATAAACACCACACACCGCTCACACTTGGGTTCGAACTCGGGAGCCGACGTCTCCATATTGCTAAAATTGCCAAGGTGAACAACAGTAAGTAAGGGACAAATTGAGAATTGCGTAAACACATTATTAAAGTAGAATTAGTTGCTCTAATGTTGAATGACACGTCTAAAACATTGTTATCTTAACCAACAGAACACCAGAAATTTTTGTTTTACTAGAAAAGCACTACTTGGCACAAGTTTCACCGTTTGTTATCATCATGAAGTAGACTAAGTAGTGAAAATGAAAAGTGAAAACCAAGTGGTCCAAAAGAAATAATTGAAAAAACCAAAAATATTGAGACCTGTAATATAATGAAAAAACTGTATAAAGAAAATAAGATTAGGACAGGTAGCGATGTGTCCAATATCAACCAGTCATTGGGACTCCCTCCCTCCCTCTTCTTGTTACATACCTTCTTCTTCTTTGTTCATTTTAACTTAGAATTCTCAACCACAACTTTCACCTCATTTTTTGATTTTTCAGGTAGCAAGCCATTCTCCAAGGACAGTTTCAGGTATGCATCCAAATTATTTCTTATTATATGATGTTTCAGTTTTCCTATATCACATAATAATGGCTAGTTAGGTAACAGAATGACAACAATAATTAGCTTTGATTGATGTTAATTGTTAGTGTAAATGAACAATTAATTTATCTTAGGATAAACTATAATAAATGAACAATTTTGGTTATCCAAATTAAGTCTTAGTTTTGGTACAGATGGATGGAACAGAAGTTGGAAGCAGAAAAGTTGGATCAGTTAAAGCTGCTGTTAATCTCTTTGATGATAAGATTGCTGATAATGATAATCCTCTTTTGAAGAAAAAACAGATGGATTTCTCAGTGGTATGTTCATCCTTAACAGAATAGAAGAATTTGTAAGTATGTGCATTATTGTGGTACTTTTTTTTTTAACTCTATCTTTCTTTTTCCCTCAGAACCCTCCTTCAAGAACAAGGGAACTTCACAAAGCTAGAAGGGATATTGGCAGATACAAAGAGAGTAGATGGACATCAGAATCAGCAAAAGTTCAAGCTGAATCTGAACTTTCAAATGCTAAAAAGACAATGAAACATCTTTCTTCTATGATTGAGGAATCTAGTTACAAGGCTAAGGAACAAAAAAGAGATATAGAAGCACTAGAGAAGAAGGGAAAGGGTCAATATAAGGCTATGGTTGTGAAAAGGAATGAGAGTAATGAGTATGCACAAGTGATGAGAGAATTAGAATATCTTAAAAAGGAACTTTTCAAGCTAAAACTTGATGTGGCTTCTGTGATGGAAGAGAAATCCCGAGCCGAGAAAGAAATCGAAGCATCGAGCTCAAAGATGATTACTTGTTCAAGGACTGCAGAAGTGCTTAGAAAGGAGATTGAGGAAGCCAATGAAGAACAAATACTTGCTGAGCTAGCCAGGATTGAGGCTTTGAAAGAATTGGAGGATATTAAGGCTCATAGAGAAAAGGAAGCAAGTGAATTTTCATTGAAATTGGAAAGCACAAAGAAGAAGTTAAAGGAGGTCATGGAAGAGATAGATGAGTCAAAGGAACTTGAAATGAAATTATCTGTGACAATGTCAGATGTTGATCTCTTGCAGAATGAGTTGAATTCAGTTAAAGAAATGGAAAAGATGTTTCAAGGAGATGAGAGTATTAAACTATTGGAATCAGAAGATTTGCATGCTATAAAGGAAGAATTGGAAGCAGCAAAGAAAGAATTACAATTGATTAGAGATGAAGGTTTTCAGTTTATGGCCTCAATGGATGTTATAAGAAATGAACTGAAGCATGTTACTGATGAGACTGATAGCTTGAAGAAGAAGGATTCATCAACAATTCAAAATCTCAATTCCAAGCTTCTGAGAGCAAAATCTAAGCTAGAATCTGTTTCTGCTGCAGAAGAAAAAGCCAGATCTATTGTCATTAGTCTATCTCATGCTCTTGAAAATCTGAAGACAGAAACAGATGAAGCTAGAAAGGAAAAAGAGCAAGTAACTCAAGATATAATAACCACAAAGGAAGAAATTCAGAAAACTGAATTTGAGATAGATATGAATGAGGAAAGATTGCAAGGTGTAATGCAAGAGTTAGAAGCAGCAAAAACAACTGAAGCTTTAACTTTAGAGAAGCTTAAAACTCTTACTGAGATTACCATGAAAGAAAGAGCTTTAACAGCAAAGAATAACTCTTTGATTACCATCTCAAAATTTGAATATGAGTATCTAACTAATCATGCAGCTGCTGCAGAAGAAATTGCTGATAAAAAAGTTGCTGCAGCTCAGGCTTGGATTGAAGCTCTTAAGGCCAGTGAGAAGGAAATACTATTGGAAACAAAAATTGCTCAAAGAGAAGTTAAAGAAACTACCTTGAAGGAAGAGAGGGAGGCTTACACTAAAGACAAGATGCTTGCAAGAAGATTTAGTAGCGGCGAGTCTGATAATTTGCCGAGAAAACGCGAGAAGCGTTCTTCTAAGAACTTGCAGAGAGCTATTTCTAGAAAGAGTATAAAATCTAATGGAATTATGGTTCCTGCTAAGCGAGCAAAGTTTCAGAAGTGTGCTTCGCCCGCAGCTCGCCATGCTGCTAGTCCTTTCACTCTCAAGAAGAGAAAGAAGGTGATACCAAATTTGGCTAAGTTTTTCATTGGCAAGAAAAACATTAGGAGTACATTGGTAAATCAACATTGAATGTGGAGCAAGGAAGAATGTGAAGCAAATATGTCTATTAGTGAATGCCATATAGTGTCATTGCCCCTTGGCTCTAATGTTTTTCACCATTGTATTTGTAACATCCATAAGAGTTTCAAATCTTGTTTTAATTTAAAAGCATTGCTTATTAGACTTGTATACTTGCAGACTTTATTTAAAAGGAGCATGAGTTAATATGGAACTAAAGGAGAAATAAATATTAGTTTTTTAGTCATGGGACATATATTATAGTTATTGTCAAAGTATATGTTATCAGAAGGAAATAATGGAAAATTTGAGGAAGTTGATGAAAGATGGATGTTCTTTTCAAGTTTATATAGGATGACAAAGCGGGTTAGAATTGTCGGGCCAACTTACGTTACCCGTAAAGAGAGGTAGGTCCAGATACCTAACCTGCCCCAAGAACTATGGCTCTGATATCACTTGTCATGGTGTCTGAGAGAACCCTGAGGGCCGACAACAAGCTAATGACTAGTATCACCAAGAGATTTGTATATTACACCTCCTCCCAAAATCTTAAGGCGTTGGGTATTTGGGTCATCTCTATTATCCTTCATTTAGCTCATTTCCTAGTCGATGCGAGACTAACTACTCGTACTTAAATTTCCAACTCGAGCCAAGTCACAAGTGCAATTAATAAAAATCATTGAAATTTAGCAACGTTGAAATTAAGTAACACTGAAAGTTCCTGATATGTTTCACACCTATTTTGTCCAATGCTACCTCTACAAAGTGTTCTAATTCTTCAAACATGTCGCTTACCATAGATTACACATAAGCACATAACTTCTTATGCATTTATGTAGCATTACATTGTAATTTGGCTTCACTCTTTGCCATCTCTCATGTGTCTCTTTTTCGTTACTCATGCCTCTAGCCTTGGTGGTCCAGGTATGAGGTATGGACATATGGTTATCCTTGTTAGAAAGTTTTGGAAAAACTTACAAAAGCAATAAAGATTAGAGGTTACTGCCATACAGAAAGCAAAGAATTTAATCACATTGCATGGGGAGAACTAGTTGGATCTCTCAACTTATGTTAGAAGCAGGGGAGAATCTACATTCATATATGGGGGTGCAAAAATAAAAATGCTCACTTAAACCCGAATACAAATTTATTTTAACACCACTGAATTTGAAATTGTGCAACTAGACAATTCAACTCTTTTATCTTTGAATGTTAAATATAGATTGGACTCTGAATTTAGATTTTAATCTTACATTCTCTCTTCTACTTAATCTATAAATAATCTATAATGTATATAAAACAATAGGTAATTCCTAAAGCTTGTGGTATAGGTCAAATTAGACTCTAAAATTTTATAAATGGTGTATTATTAATCTCTGTAAAATGCTACTTATTAAACTTTAGGAATTAATTCAAACATATGTCATAAACTTTAGAGGCGACTTATAATTTTTGACTCTCTACATAGGAGAAAGGTGTAAGATTGAAGACAAAACTAAAGTTTTTTTCTTAACTAAATTTAGAGTTAAATAATTCAACATAATCTTGATAGTGAAATTCTTTCCGCATCTCCTAACCTAAAGTCCTAAATGTGCGACCACATGGAACATAGTTGTATCTTCATTTGATGAAGAAGAAGCTAGCAGGAAGAAGTCAGACAATCAGACATGTGTTTGATGGTCATTCTAGTGTTAGCAACTCTTACCATACAAACCAATGATCATAATAATAACCTAACTATATGAGACGTAGGTTCAATGGTCATTTCGAAGTTTCAATACTCCTTCCATCTCAAATTACATGTCAGTTAAAGTAATGCATTATTCTTAAGAAAACTATTTATTATGCTCATTTTCAATGTAAAGTAATTTATTTTGATCAGAATATTCTTGTTATAATTGGAGGTGGAAAGAATAGTTAATATGAAGTAGTTGAGATATTAGTTAACGAGGGTGTTGTTGGAAAAGAGTAACTTAGTACTTTCCTAAAATTCTAAAGTGACAAATAATTTATTAAGTCAATCAAATTTTGTTAAAACAAAATTTAATATGAAATGAAAAGAGTACTATCTCACTCTCTATCAAAGACACGGGTCACTACCACTCAATAAAAGCTTATCATACACGACAATTTGATAATAAATAGTTTTTTCACTCTAAAATAAAATACTCTCTCTCCGAACTCTATTGTAAGTAAAAAGTACCATATTTTTTGACTTAAATATAAGTAAATATAAACAAACCAAACTCCATTTAATTCTACTTTTTTTTGGCAGAAAACAATAACAAAGCCCCCAGAACAAAATCAACTAACTAGCCTCTTTTCCTCGGTACCTTCCTTTTGTGTTTTTATTTTGGTTTTATTCACACGAAACACGTATTATCTGCATAATGTGACAGAACTGAGTAGGTAAACAAACACCGCTTATGGTCGTCTTTCTCTCTCCTTCTCTCCCTCTCTGTTTGTCTTCTCCATCCACCTCACGATTCCACTGCATCTTTTCTTGTGTGTGTCTGTACACAGTTTGAAATTCAAATTGAGATTCCCCATATACCAACCCTTCTTTTAACACTTGCTTTCTTTTCCAGGTCTCATTTAACATTCTCAATCATTATCTCTTTCTCTTTCTCTCTTGCTTCACACTATGGCTTGGTGGGATTTAAGACCCCTCTTTCGTTTTCAAACTGTTAGGACCCGTTTTCAGGTCAGTACTACTGCCTTATACTGCTACACATGGATTTGCATTCCTAATTTCCTTTAGTATTTTGTATTTCTCTGGACCCTAGTGTGACACTCTTAAAAATAGAACCTTTTTGCAATATATCAGTTGTCTAAGGATATAAATATTTATGGTTACACTATTAAGAAACGGTTTAATTTTAGAAGAAAAATATAAGTGAAATTAATAAGAGAGATCTTGAGGCAAATTTATATCACAGCACTTTGCTGTATCGAGCATTGACTGAACTTTGTAGCCAACGTCACCTATTTGAAAAATGCTTGATTGTTCTTGTTGTAGTTATATTTGCTAGCTTGTAGACATCTTGATGGGGATGACTGTCTATTAACACTGCTAAGTAAGTTAGTTAGTTTGTTAGCTAGTTAGTTAACTTCAGTTAGTAAGATACATGTTACTTCACTTACTGTTAGGCATTCTGTTAGTCAGTTAAGAGGTTCAGTTAGTTTTCTGTTAGCTTATATAAGAGGAATCCCTTTTAATTTTTTCCAACTGAATGAGTAAGATGCACTCAATCACAGACTCATATTCTCTGAGTTCTAACAATCCATGTTTTGAACCATTTAATTAGTACCTAGATAAAGAGAGTTCATTTCTGTCCATATTTACGGATGTTTTTATCCATTGTTTTCTTCATAAAAAAAATCAAGTTAAATGCGCTAGTACAACTTCGCAAATTCGACTTGTTCTTCGCTTCAAAATCATGTTGGTGTCATAATGTTTCGCTGCCAAAACAGGATATTCATGGATTTCAATATGCATCTTTAATTTACTATTTATGTGTTCCAGCTGTTTGACACGTTCTCGGAATTCGAGGACCGAGATACCTCCTAAAGAAGGGTTAAAGAGAGGAAATAGACTTTGATTATATTTCATTTGATACCAATTATGAAGTCGATACAAGGCTTATATAAGCTAGTGGATACACACCATAAAGGAGGATACATCACCCACACAATAACATTGCTGCCTAACAAACTAATAAGATAATATCTCTAAAAAGCCCCTTCTAGAATATACTAAAAGAGTCATTATTCCATTGATCCCAATGATCATATCACTGTTATAGCCATTTCGATCATTTGTGTTTATATCAGAGTTTGTTTTGTTTGTCTTCTTGGAAATTCTGCACCTTGTTTTAGACATATAAACTGATGTTCTATTGGAGTAGGCTGGAGAAGAAAAAACTGTAGTTGCAATTTCTGGGAACAGCACCATAGATTCTGGTGATTTGGGAACTTGTTATATTCTCATGAATTTTGTAAGCAACATGGCACTGTTTCTTTTCTTTGTTGCCGTGTATAAGCTTCAGTAGGATCCCAAAAGTCTCCCTTATCATCTTAATTTTTCCATTGTGATTCCCCAACTTTTCAGAACTACGTTTTGAGTGTTTGTTACTATGCACTAGCAAGACATCTGTATTCAAAATTTCAGATACTATTGTTTGAGCCAAGGTTATTAAAAACACGAGTTAACTTGTAAAATCACAAGATTCGGCGTTTCCGGGTACAATATTCCGGTCAACTCGCATTTGGAACTGTTTGACCGGAATTGCACGGAATTGGCACACGTGGAATCGTTTCTGATTTGCTGAAATTGCATGGAATCACCCTATTCAGGCAAAGTTTGCATAGTTTTTAAATTTTTGCCAAAAATGTAAGACCCAAACTGCTGTTGGTTATGTCTATTCTTCTTCTCATTTTCGAATACACAAGAGCAATGAAATAGGGAACACTTGAAAAACAGAGCAACATGGATGGTGAATCCTAGGGAGACGCGAACGGCACCTTCCTTCCAGTGCAGCCGATGTGAATGACGCCATCTCTCCAACAACGAGAACGGCCTCCATTCTTCGGTGGCACGTGAACAGTGGATCCTTCCCCTCTCCGGAAAAAAACAGAACATCCTATTCTTTGAAGTTCACTTTCTATTTGTCATACCCCAATTTTGTCCGGTTCTTTTTACTACTCGTTTAATTTACCCGTTAAATTACCACGGGTATTTTTCGGTCGCTGCACTATTTATGTCAGCTCACTTCTAGATATATTCATCTCAATTATTTCTATGGTCTTCTTTAGGTATCAATTTTTTGTTCTGTGCTCTCCAAAGTCCAGCCTGTTTCAGACCCTCTCTCACAATGTTTGGCGCAAAACTATTTTTCAGTCTACAAGTGTTGATATTAAATTTTACATTATTCTAATTCCTCACTCATACTGTAAATACAGCTCACACGTAATTTGTTGTTGATGGTATTATGTTACCTAATTATACATGTCATTATATATATATATATATACATATATATATATTTAATAATAGGTAGACTTGTAGTTGGCTCCACGATTTTACTTAGACTTTCAAGTTTGACAACCTTAGCTTGAGCCATCCCTATTACAAGCAGATTCCAAGAGACTAAATGAAGGTACGTAGTTTCACACAGTTGACTGTCAGAAGAAAATGATTTCCGCTTGCCAAGCAAATGTAATTATTACTTTTCTACGAGGTTTGCATATCAAGTACTTTTTGGCATGGATTTTATTTTGTGATCTTCCTGAATCATAAACCTACTTGGTGTCTGCATTTTTTTTGACATGTGCTGTCTACATACTTACAATGGACAAATGTTGCATATATAGCCAAAGATACTGGTATTCCTGCTGAGTAAATATTATTCAAATTTCAGAAATATATAAGATGATTATTTTTTAGGCAGAGGGTTTGCCAGTTTCTGATTTGGGTATTTTGCATCATTCTTGAGGACTATAAATAGTATCCCCCGTGTCTTTAAATCACAAACACGATAGAAGTTGTAAGAGAAGCAAAGAAAATCAGGGTATTTTCATGAAATTTGTCCCTGAAATTGCTTTTTTTGAGGTTAACTAGGATTTATCAAGGAGGCTGGGGATCTTTGCCGTGAATGGTGCTCACTTTTCATCCATTAATATTCCATTGATAAACACAAAGAATGAAGAGGTATACAATTTAATTAGTATTTTGATTAAATAACTAGAGGAGAGTCTTTAGGCCCAGCCACTTAAATATTGGCTTAGAGAAGATATATGAGTGCACAACCGATTTCTAGTATTTTCTTACCGAAGTAGTTTTAGCAGAGGTGACTCTTATATTATTAATATTCAATAATCATTTTTCTTGAGGTGACTTATATTATTAATTTTGATCATTTGATTTGTTATACATACATGATGGACATCTACAGGTGCTTATTAAACAAACATTAAACTATATTATTTCTGACTAATCCTGATCTCATTCGTGGTTTTCTTGAACTCTAGGATTTCCGGGTGAGGGAAGTCCAGCTTGGTTCACACACCATGACTTCTCATGGATATACACTTGCTAGTACACACAAGCATGATTGGATCATACTATTGCTCCTTTTGTTGATTGAAATCACCCTATTCCTCATTCATCCTTTCTATCGCTTTGTTGGGAAGGATATGATGACTGATCTCAAATATCCCCTCAAGAGTAATACAGTTCCTGTCTGGGCTGTTCCTGTAAGTTTTCTGCTTCAGATGTAACGCGTAAATGTTTATTTTCATTAAATAGTTACGTTAACATTTTCCTTTACTATTTTGTCATGGTTAGATGTATGCAGTTTTATTGCCTATTGTGATCTTTCTGGTTGTCTATATTCGAAGGAGAGATGTCTATGATTTTCATCACGCCATACTGGGTATTAATTTTTAAATACCCTTGTTTGTTTGATTTCTAAGAAGCACATTGTAATTTGCCAAAATTAAATAGTTAAAGAGGATGACAGGAAGTTATTTGCTGGCACAGGTCTATTGTTCTCCGTTTTGGTAACAGCAGTTATTACTGATGCAATAAAAGATGCAGTAGGCCGGCCTCGACCAGACTTCTTCTGGCGTTGTTTTCCAGATGGAAAGGATGTATGTCTTCATTGAATATTAGGCTTTCAATTCATGTTTGTATGATGAATTTTCTCATCCAAGGCAGGCAATTTCTAGCAACTATTGAAGTTGATTCTTAATAGGAGGCATATATTTGATGAATAACAACTTCTTGTTAGGTTTATGATAAATTGGGAAATGTCATTTGTCATGGTGACAAGGATGTCATAAAGGAAGGACACAAGAGTTTCCCAAGCGGCCATACTTCATGTATGTAGTCTTTATTATATATATTATATATTCCATACTAATTACTCTTCACAAGTTTGCTGTAATTTAGTTTCAAGGGATATGGATGGTGGAGTTTATTTAACTCATTCAAAGCATGTTTATTCAAAATTTATTTGTTCATTGTTTAAATAATTTCAATTTATATATGCAGGGTCATTTGCTGGTCTGGGATTTTTATCGTTGTACTTATCTGGAAAAATAAAAGTATTTGATCAAAAAGGTCATGTTGCAAAACTTTGTATTGTTATTGCACCACTACTTTTTGCATCGCTCGTTGCTATTTCTCGAGTTGACGACTACTGGCATCACTGGCAGGACGTATTTGCTGGAGGTCTTTTAGGTTGGTCCATCTTTAGCTTCTCAATTAGTTCTAAACCTCCCGCGCCAAAACACAAAACTACTTAGCAATGTTGGTTGGTACTGAAGTACTTAACTGTGTAATTTTTTTATTTTTTTTTGTTTCAGGGCTTACAGTGGCTACATTTTGCTATTTGCAGTTTTTCCCTCCTCCTTATCATCCTGAAGGTATGCTTCACACCAGATTCTATTAGATGATATATTAAATCGCATACTACCTCCGTCCCATTTTATATGTAGTTCAAGATTGTTGCACACATATTAAGAAAAATGATTAGTAGTCTAGATTTTATAAAAATGTTGTCTAAATTACCATCTAACATTTTATCTCTCTATATAGATAAACGTGAATCATTTATTAAATGTAAAAAGTTGTCATGATTAATAAGGGCAATAGTGTTAAAACATGTTAGATGTTTTCTTGAAAATGTAAAACAACAACTATTTTGGGACAAATTGATTTTGCTAAAACAACTTATAAAATGGGACGGAGGTAATAATATATATTGGCAAATGTTTGTTTTTATGCCTGTCTATGAATTGATATTCTTTTCACATATGCTTTGAAATTTTCATATAAACTATGCTGGCAACTATCTGATGCTGGTGATGTTTTGTTACTCTCTGCAGGGTGGGGTCCTTATGCTTATTTTAGGATGTTGGAAGAATCAAGAGGTATGACACAAGTTCATAATGCTCAAAATGGTAGTCAAGCTCAATTAACAGAAACTCATGTTGAGGATCAGGAGGGACAAAGTCACCATGGGTGTATGGGGTTAACTATACCACGGAATCAAAGTCCAACATTAGATGAAATCGAAGCTGGAATGAGATAAAATGTGTACACTACATACACATCATGGTCTTGCTCTTTGTAAATCAGATCCTAGTTATATCCGAGGCTTTAAAACTAACACATTTTGTTGAATATGATGTCTACTTAGTCACTACTAACTTTGAAGCATCCTTGTTTAAATGAGTTAGATTTGGGACAACCTATGTTGTTTCTCTATTTGTGTATGTACGCTTGAGATATAGTACGAAATATATTAAGTGAGATCCTCTATCGATCACTGTGATTGCCAAACCTATGTTGTTTCTCAAATTTTTCAAAGAAAACACACACACACACACACACACACACACACACACACACACACACTCTATAAGGGGGTCACCCTCATATATTAGCAGTAACAACAATTGAATAGCCAATTTAATGTTGAAATGCCTCCTTGTATTAGTCGTATTCCCTGAATTATTGGATCAGTTGACAATGTCCATTTTCTCTAAGCAATTTGTTGACTCCACTTTGATGACATTTTCTAACACAAACATATTTACTTATATATTTTGTGGACCCTTTATTTGACTTAGGAGTGGCATTGTGCATTTGTATGCATAAAGCTTGAAAGTACTTTGCCTTCATTTTTTTTTTCATGTTGTACATCAATGTTTTTGAACTATAACAACAAAAGCAGAAACACACAGTTATACTTGTAATACTAAATCAAATGAAGTAAACCATCTCATCTCATATCTTAAATAAATTTGGTGTGCCTTTGGAAAACCAAATGTATCAATTTCCATGATGTATATATAACAACAAAAGCAGAAACAAAGAGTACTAGGAGAAACAAAGACAAAAAGCACCAAGATAATTTATCATCATAACTGAATAACAATAGTTTTGTTGGAATCTGAAAAATCTTTGTTAGATTTTCTAGACTTACGGTTCCGGAAATTAAAATTGTATCCAAATCCTTGGCCAAAACCAAATCCAAAACCCAAACCACAACCCATTCCAAGACCAAAAACGAGGTTCAGATGGTTGAAGGGAGACCCTCCAAATCCGAGGCCACCAACCAAACCTAAGCCAATTCCAGCACCGCATCCAACCCCAGCTCCGAAGCCAGGTCCCAGCCCTGATGTTTGAGGTTTGTTGTCCGGTTTGTTTCCGAGGAACTTGGTTATTGAGAATTGTTGTTGGTTGTTGTTGTTGGCATTCCAAGTCCAGAATGAGTCAGCATCGGTTTTGGTTTCCATTGTTGTGGTTTTTGCTCACTTGCTGTCTGTGCCTGCTCAATGGATAGGTTTCTATGCTGTGAGGGGTGTGACCACCGGGTGTTTATCACACTATCTACTTCCTTCTAGTGCTTAAACTTGAAAATTGTTTCTCTTTCTGAAATATCAGCAATACATATTTTATTATATTTATTGTTAATGAAATCTTAAATATTAATCAAATTGTATACCCACAATAATATATTAATTAAATAAATTGATCTAAGTTATTCAAATCATTTAAGATAAAAAATTCACTTTGTGTATGAAAAAGGTAGGAACAAGAGAAAAAGGTTGAATGAGTGAGATAAAAAAATTATAAAAATAATAGGATAAATTGTGAGATCTATTTTTGGGTTTTTGGAACTTTACTAATTTTTTTGGGAGGAAACGGGGCAGAACCCCAAAACGAAATCAATTAACAAGGAAATTAGTGAACTTCTTTGCATTCCTTCTTTAGCACAAGAGCCCCAAACCAATTGATTTCGTTTTTGGGAGGAAACGGGGCAGAACCCCAAAACGAAATCAATTAACTTCTTTGCATTCCTTCTTTAGCACAAGAGCTTCCATACTAGATGGACTCTGCTAAAAAACAATCAAATTCTCAAAATTAGCTAAAGCATCAGTACACCGATTCGCTTTCCGAAAGACATGGTTGATCCTAACATCCCATACGACGAGTGCTAAAAGCTTATGAATCTCCCGAACAAAGCCTGAACCCGCGAGCCCCCCAGTCAGGTCCCCTTTGATGACTCTCACAGCCACGAGAGAATCAATATGGCAATCAATGTGTCTCCACCTCCGATCCCAACACAAATGTAGACTTCTAGGATGCCCCATAATTTCACTTTTTACACTGAGCAAAACCAAAAAAAAATTGCAAAGCCACAAAGCCATTTCCTAGTGTAGTCCCTCACAATGCCTCCGCACCCAACTCTACCTTCATTGGCCTTGATCGCGCCATCCGTGATGAGCGACGCGACGCTCTCCCAAGGGCCGAGGGGTCCAATAAATATCCACCCAAGTATAATCTCTCAACTTACCCGTAACACCTGAGGCCCAGGACAATTTGTTGAATGCAATGCCAAGGACAAGGGCCGAATAGGCCTAATAAAGGATACTTCGTGCGTTTATTTTTCCAAGACCAAAGGAGGTGGCAGTCAGTGGCCCAAATAGTAGCCCAAGATATTCCATCAATTTCCCAATCCCGCTTCTTCAAATAGAACTCAATTGGCCCACCTCCAAGCAGGCCGCCCCTAGGCCCAACCAGAAATTCAGTGCCAATGGGCAGTCACAGACTGCATGGATGGAACTCTCAATCTCAATAGAGTAATGATCACAGAACTTATCCCCCAATACCCATCTTAAATTTCTTGAGATTAGTAAGTAATCTATCATGGACCATGACCCAAAGGACGGCCCGCACCCTCTCTAGAGAGGCTTCTAGCTCCCCGAATTATCCACATCAGATATCAGGTGTGACAGTTTGCCCATACAAAAAACGAAAAGATAAAGAGACAAAAGATCACCTTGATGAAGGCCGCGTTGGGGATGAAAGAAGGTGCTTCTAATTGAATATACATTAAGTGAGTTGCTTCTAATTGAACCCACTTAAATTGGTCACTCTTGATTCATGCTAAACAGTTAATTTTTGATCATTTATCTTCTACATTTTGTTTCCAAATGTTATTTATCCTTATTTTTAGTTTTGATTGGGTTGGACAGATACTACAACATAAATCAAACTTGACTATATATGTTAAAAGACTCTTAATCTAATTTTTGTAACTATACATGCAATTTGAAAATAAAACCAAAGACATTTCAACTTGAAACTTGAGAGATGTTTTAAGAAGAGATTAGTCTGTGACAATACACCACTGTTTGAGAGAAGGCAACACCGCCCCCGATGTACTTGTGAAGATGGGAGCCCGTGATGAGATCCTAATTTCCCCTTTTGCCCTTTCTTTTTTTCACTCTTTGTATACCAAAAAAAACTTGAAACTTAAAATAAAGGTGTGGGCTTTTGCCCTGTTTTATCACAAAAAAGAACTTAAAATAGTATAAAAAATTCCTTCAATATTTTATATAGATTCAAAATACTAAGTACATTATGAAAACATTGTGCAACTTTTATAATAGTATAAAAAAATATAAATTGTATCCTTGATCAAAACTCAAAATTAAGATACACACTTGTATTCATCCCTTAACATTTTGGGAAGGGGAATCATATGGAAGTTTTTACAATAAAAAAAATTCAGAAAGCAAAAAGGAAAAAGAAACAAAGAATACACTAATCGAAGAAGAAAATCAAATATCAATCACATGGGATATAGTTCATGAGAAGCAACCAAAGACTTAGAAATCTCAAATATAAGCCTAGCCTCAAAAGCATCACCAGAATAAACTTTAGATCCTTGACGACCCTTTGGAACAATACGTTTCACACCACGAGACATGTTATTATCAGTGTTCAAAGCTCCTACATTAACACCCAACCTCAACATAAAATTCATATAAGCATTCTTAAACTTTGTCATTAACTTCAATGGTGATCTCATCATCCATCTCAGCTTTGGGATTGTTCCCATCCTCCAATGCCTAGGTGGGCTTCTCAATCGTATGACCTTCATCTTGCCACGGCTGGTGGTGGCGCCACCGTGGAGACGTTGGTATCGGCGTCTTCTAATGTACTTCTTTATACCACCGTAGGTTGGCTTAGGCAACTCAATTTCCATGTTTTGATTGAATAGCTTGCTTGAACTTGGAGAAGGAAATGGTGATGATTGCTCTCTGTTTATGAAAGTGAATAGATTAATGTGCTTGAATGAAATAGGCTTTGCTCATTGTACAATATATATAAGAGAAGACAGAAATAATGCCACGTTTAATTTAATCATAACATGCAAATAGATTAATTGTACGCATATACTATAAGGTTAAATTATTTGGTGCACTTGACTATATTAATTAATTAATTAAATAATTAATATAAAGGGCTGCATATTTGAGAATGAAAGTCAACAAAGGACGCTTTGACTCGAGATTGCGTGTGAGTGAGCAAAACATGACCAACAAGACCAGCAGTCTCTTTTCCTTCTTTTTTCTAGCATGTGGGAAAGGTTTTTGCTTTTAGAACACTATACTATCAACAAATATACTGTACTAAAGAAAACTTGATAGAGCAAACGAATTTGCATTCTTTCTTCTAGTTACTTTGCGTTTCTGTTTTTTTAGTTTACTTTTTTTAAAAATGGATTGATTGAGTTTAAACTTTAAATTTATCAGAAAGCATAAAAATTACTCCTCAAGTCTTTTATCTTAATTTAAAATACTGGAATAGTCCTTTATTCTTTTTCGAATTGGACACTATGCTAAATCTTCTATTTTGTCAGGTATTAGGCAGATCATTAATATTGCTATAAATGGAAATTGTTGGCAGCTTGAGGATGGTAGTAAAATTAATTTTTGGACGGGTTGTGGGCTTTCTCGTCCATTGGCAGAGTTATTGGATCTTTCCAACCCTACCACTTAACATTTAAAAGCTTCAGTTAAACACTTTATTGTTGATCAAACATGGAACATTCCTCCTAGGTTACTCACGATCTGTCCTTTTATCATGGATGAAATTCATTAAGTAATTATCTGTATGGATCTTGATGAGGATGTCCTTATCTGAAAGGATTCTACTGATGATTCTATGAATCTTGAAAATATTTATCTTTATCTCAACCTGTCTGGTTCCCTGGTCAGATGGGGTAGGCTTGTATGGAGTCAGGTCACTACCCCCTAAAGGTCTTTTCTGCTTTGGAGACATATCCATAGGAAAATGGCCACTAATGAAAATCTTCGATCTTGGAGTTGCATAGTTGTCTCTATTTGTGGCATGTGTGGAAAAACTAGTGATACTTCTGAACACCTTTTCTTGCATTGTAATTATGCTTCCAGACTTTGGAGTTGGTTAGGGGATCTTATTAATCTACCTATTGATGTTAGTAGCCTTCATACCGTGCTCACGGCCTCTCCCTCTATCATGAATGAAACAACTTAATTAAGGCTTATGACATAAGCGTTTATCATACAAGTGTTTGGCAAAAGTTGTTTATATAATAAAATATAAAATAATGTTAAACTATTTTTCTATAAGCTATACGCTATTTTCATAAGTTATCCTGTGGAGTTTATAGAAATTAGCTGAAAATAGCATATGTGCAATCCCATAAGCTACTTCCATAAGCTCTCAAACAAATTGATCCGAGGTATTTAATTCTGATTCTCATATTTCAAAAGGCTCGTTTCATTGTTGACCAAAAAGAAGGGTCTTTTATTCTTATTGTATGATCTAAAAAGGATCACCTGGATACAGATCCTATAAATGTCCTAGCACTTTAATATGCCCGAATATGAGGAACTGGGTCTGTGCCTAACAGACCGAATGATGAATCTCAAATGTTTGTATAATACTCTTTTTAATAAATCCTTTAGCTTTTAGTAAAAGGTTTAATTATTTTATTTTAAGAGAAAACTACACACATCCCAAGTTGATCACTTTGATTGGTGAGTTAAGAGATACCAAAAGAGTTTAATTGAGAGATTCATGCTTCTAATCCTGGAATCTAACATTTTCTTCTCCATGTAACCAATTAATCATTAGCATTTGCCTATATAAAAAGAACATTAGACAGTCTCCCCTTAATTAAGTGAGATTTCAACCTTTGATGTGATGTCTCCTAACATATTAATGCTTTTTCAGTTCAATTCAATTCTTCAGTTAAAAAAAGGCTCATGAATGCCTTTCCAGCCATGCATTTCAAAACACAAACTATAGTCTATTCAATTTACTCTCCTATATACAAAGGAGAGAACCTTACTCCTCCACTAACTAACTCAAAGGAAATGGAAACACAACAGCCAATTAATGGTGGTGGCATTAAGCTATACTTGAGAAGAAGGCACTACCAGCGTCTCCAAAGAGGCACCACACCCAATGGAAAGAAAATGAAGATCGTAAGGTTGAAAAGAAACCCACGAAAGCATTGGAGGATCAGAACAATCCCAAGGCTTAGATGGGTAATTAAATCACCATTGAAAATGTTGGCAAATCTTAAGAATGCTTATATGAATTTTATGTTGAAATCCTTTAACACTGATATATATTCCACTAATGCTTTTGATGCTAAGCTCATATATGAGATTTCCAAGACCTTGGTTGCTTCTCATGATCTATGTCCCATGTAATGTAACTATAATTGTCTTGTTTTTATTCCTTTGTGAAATTTAATTTCCTTTTTATCCTCGCTAAACTTTGATTTGTATCTAGGGTGATTCTAATTCCCACAAAAATGTTGTTGAATAACGTAAGTTTGTTTATCGTTTCTCTTTCTTTTATAGAAAAATGTTAGTGGTTAGTAATTTGTTAGTGGTTTCTACTACTGTGCAATTCTTCACATGGTAACTTGCAAATCTCTCAATCCCCACCCGTGGCTTGGTGAAGCACAGAGGGATTCAATGTGCCCCCACTTTCCCCATGGGCAGTGAGAGCGAGGAGCCGATTATACATTGTTTATTCGGTTGCCGTTTTGCTTGCTAATTTTGGGGCCGTATTGGAATTGTGGACGCCCCGAGTTGTAGGAACACCAACCAGGTGCTTAGATGGTTGCACAGAGAGTTCATGAGACATGGTGTGTCATTTCTCATTGGACTTTGGTCAATTCGGTGTTTGAGAAATGATTGTGTTTTTGAAGGAGTTTACCCCACATTGCAAGGTATGCATGCGAGATTCCTTACCCATATGCAGACAGTTACTATGGCTTTTGGGCATGTTGTTGAAAGCTCCGGGTCGAGCCCTCATGTTGATACAGTTGGGCCTCAATATGTCTCGTGGTTCCAACCGTTAGTCGACCAATTCGTTCTTAACGTTGACGGTATTGTAATGAGGAATCTGTTGAGAGCCAGTTTACGAGGTCTAATTTCACCTGTTGTAGTTACTCGAAGCAAAGCCTATTTTTTTTTCGCGATTGTGTACTAAAGTGAGTTAGATTTGTGTGTTTGGGTAATTAAATACTTCATTTTAGCATTTCACTAGTAATTTACCCATGCATCCGCACAAGCGATATTATATGTGTTATAATTTGCTATAAATCTATACATGTTTTGAAAATTATAAAATATAATAAAAAGAAAAAGGCAAAGCTCGATAAAAATGTTATATTTCAACTTGTTAGAAAAACTTGTGTTGCATAATGTTGGAAAAAGCAAGTACATTCTTTGTATATTAAAAATGGTGTTGCAGCTCCTGCTCCCCTAAAAAAATTAAAATGCATAAAGTTAAAATTCCATATCTTTTTATAAGAATAGACTCAAGTAGAATTTAATTAGTTGGAATAATATCTAAAAGCAAAAAATAATAATTATTTTGACATAAAAAATTGTTTTTGATATTTTAAAGCTCAGTTAAGATTGCAACTCCTGTTGTTGCTCCCCTAAAAAATTTAAATAGCAGAAAACTAAAAAAAATCAGTATCTTTTTTATATGAGAAGATTAGGTAGAATTTAATTAGTCAAAATATTTAAAAATAATAATTGAAAGTAGGTTCAGATTTTGACATCTATCTAAAAAAACAAAACAAACATATTTAAAAGCAAAAATAATTATTATTTTGACATAAAACTTTGTTTTTGATATTTTAAAAGCTAGGATAAGATTGCAGCTCGTGTTGCCGAACCAGTTGTCGCTCACGTTGTTGCTCCCGTTGCCGCTCCTCTAAAAAAGTTTAAATTAGAGAAAGTTAACAAAATTTAGTATCTTTTTTATATGAATAGAATTAGGTAGAATTTAATTAGTCGGAATATTTGAAAAAAAATAATTGAAAGTAGGTTCAGATTTTGACATCAATCTAAAAAACAAAACAAACATATTTAAAAGCAAAAATAATAATTTCTTTGAAAAAAATTGTATTTGATATTTTAACGCTGGATAAGATCGAATTGAAGAGGGAGAGAGAAAATTGAATTGAATAAAAAATACTAAATGTGAAAAGCTAGGTTCACATTTAATCGAATTTAAGAGAAAAACAGAATTGAAATGAAAAAAAATGCTAAATATTAAAAAGCTGGGATAAGATTGAATTGAAGAGGGTGAGAGAAAATTGAATTGAAAAAAAATGTTAATTTTGTAGGTGATCCTCTACTTTACTGCAAGTGTGCCTGCAAAAAAGAGAGATTTGAATTGAATTGTAGAGAGAGAGGAAGAATCTAATCTATCTAATCTAATCTAATTTAATAAAGAAAAGTGTTAGCAAATTTATATTTTAGTGCAATTGCAAGCATGACAAGTATCCAATATTAAGGTCAAATAGGTAAAATCATCATTAAAAAACAAAAATGGTCAGCTTTTATGGTTTTTGTTATTAGGTTAGATTAATTAACTATTTTTTTGATAATAGCATTCCATTAATTTTTGGATTTGGATCCTCTCATCTAATATACTCTAATCTAATAAAGAAAAGTGTTAACAAATTACATTTTTAGTGCAACTGCAAGCATGACAAGTGTCCAATATTAAGGATAAATAGGTAAAATCATTATTAAAAAACAAAAATGGTCAGCTTTTACGGTTTTCCTTATTAGATTAGTTTAATTAACTATTTTTTTGACAATAGCATTCCATTAAATTTTGGATTTGGATCCTCTCATTCAACACTCTCAATCATCCCCTACACTCTCTATCTCTCTCTTAAAATACTTAAAATAATATATTTTAGAGTGAAGGTAAGAATTTATGAGAAAGATAGAGAGTGTAGAGGATGAATGATAGAGTGTTGAATGAGAGGCTCCAAATTCTTAAAAGTCAAAACCGAATGTCATAGGCATGTATCTTTTCCTTTTATGCAAAAATTAATAAGTATTTCTATTTGAAACCTTCCATTTCTTCTATAAATTGGTTGATGCTAGAGGCATACACTCACTACAAACCTAAATACTAAATCCACTCCCCTTCATTTCTTTTCGTCAGCAGAGTGGTTCCTTCAACCCTCATAAACATGAATCCCTCTTCTTCATCCACTCCCCCTGTGCAGAAGTACCGCGGTGTCCGTAAGCGGAAGTCGGGCCGCTGGGCTGCTACGACAAAGGATGGGAAAACCCAGATTTGGCTCGGAACCTTCAATACGGCAGTAGAAGCTGCCATTGCTTATGATCGGGCCGCTGTAGAGCTAAGGGGTGGCAGCGCTGTCACCAATTTCCCTCAGCCGTCGAATGCTGGCGAAATGGCAGTGGTGATTAATCCTCCTCCTCAGTCAATCGTTAAGCAAGAGTAGGAGTAGAGGGATATGGGGTTGGTTGGTGTGCGTGTTTGGTGGATTTAGGTTTGGGTTGAGTTTTTGTGTATTTAGTACCACCTATTAAGGTGGTATAGGGTTGACAAAACCTAGTTTTCTCTTGGCTCTTTTACATTTAATGTATGGATTTACTTTGTTCATGATACAAAGGTTTTGTCTATGGTAGATTGTTGGTGATGAGTTATTGTTGTTCATGATACAAATAAATAAATTATTTTAAAGAAATAAAAACCGACAAATTTTTGTAAAACATCAATCGATATAAATAGCTCGGGTAAAGACTACTTCTTAGTAGAGTTGTCAAGATGGGTGCTCGGCCAGGCCCATTGGGCCAAAACGTAAATGTGGTCTGAGCCAGCCCATTTGTCAACTGGGTTGTGTTTTGCATAGCCCAACCCAAACCAGTGGGCCAGCCCGCAACCCAGTCTAACTTTAACAAAGGAAATCAAAAAACTGTTCAAAAAAACATAAAATAAACAAGCCCAGCTTGACCCATGAGCCAACTAGATTTGGCCAAAATGGCCTGGTTCGTTCATGGGCCTCTTTTTAACGAACTTAGCCCAAATTTTTGGACCATTAGGCCGGTCCGTTAGGCTGGGCCAACACTAACCACTCTACTCCTTAGCAATATATCAACAAAACTATTATCTTAGGGATTAGCCCAACAATCAAACGATTTTGGTCATCAATTTGGTCGTATTTTTGGTGTATAAACTACCACGCTTTGGTTGCTAAACTACCACACTTTCTCCTATTTGGTACATAAACTATAAAAATATAATAATAGTCCCTAAACTTTTCTATATCCATCGGTTTATATAGTCCCTCGATTACTTTCTAAATAGGAGATGTTGGGAGATAGTTCAGAGACTAAATTGATGAATTTAAAATAGTTTATGAACTAATAGTTTGGGGACTAAATTGGAGAGAGGGTTTGTACCAAAAAATAAATAAATATATAAATTGGAGAGAGGGTGATAGTTGATGGAGCAATTTGAAGATTTACTTTTTGTATAACTATATTTTTTCTTCACTTGAAAATAGTTGATATAAATCTCATACTATTTTTTTTAGATAAGCAATACTTCATTGAAAAAAGCACTAGGGGTGCTCAAACCCAAACAACAAAAGTTACATATTGTTTAGGCAATGAAGTGGATCAACCCACCAAGCAGAAATATCAAAATTTAAATTACAATGAGATCTATAGACCAACCAACTCCAAGTTAACTGCTTGATGCGTGACATGATAGATTCAATGTTGGGATCCTCGTTCTTGAAGATAAGAGCATTCCTAGCCAACCAAATACCCCAACAGGTAGTCAACCAAATTAAGTGCTTTGTTTTCTTGGCCTTTTTACCTTTGGATAGCTTCCCCCACCAAAGACAATGTTCGAGCAAGTTGTTGGATCCCACATGGTCGATCCTACACCAAACGCACACCCGCGACCAAATATCTGATGCAAAGGTGCAGCTCAAAAGCAGGTGAAACTGCGATTCAACTTCATTCCAACACAATGGACAGAGAGCGTCATCGTCCGGTGCGATAACAAGTCGGTGTCCCAAATTTCCGCGAGTTGGAAGAGCATCCCTAAGTAAGCGCCATCCAAAAACAATAACCTTGGAGGGAGCGACACATCTCCATAACTTCTCCAACATCTTATGTAATTCATTTTGATCGCTCCCCATTACCTCCCGAAGCATCTCTTTGTAACAAGAACGGACGGTAAATTTTTTCGAAGTCTCAAGCTTCCATATCCAAGTATCCTCAATCCCTTGAGCAAGAGTCACTGGGGCCAAGATTTGTTGAAGATATGCAGCCTCCAAATGATTAACACGCGATTGAGATACTAGCCAAGATTCATTCCACCGCAAAACTCCATCCCTTCACCCTCCAAAGTCCCGCACCACCACACGGTTTGATTCACGGCCCGTCCATAGAAAAGGAAAAAGCCGAGAAAAAGAAGAAGTTCCCAGCCAAACATCATTCCAAAAATCAACCGAAGCGCCATTCCCCATCCTACGAGAAACCTGCTGGCCGAAAGAAGATAGAGGAGAAAACGTGAGATCAAGCATCATCAAATCGCGCCACCAAATAGACCCAACAGCACCTCTTCTTAATGCACCCTCCGACCGTTGTATAAAGGCATCCTTGAAGCTTCCATATCTATGAAATAATAAGCCTTTCCAAGGAGCGAAATCATCAACAAGTGCCCGCCACTTCCACTTACTTAAAAGAGCCACATTAAATAAATCTAAATTTTTGATACCGAGGCCTCCGTCATTCTTCGGTTTGCAAATTTTGTCCCAAGCAACCCAATACATACCCCTATCTCCATCATTGATTTGCCACAGAAAATCCCTTTATATTTTAATCATTGCTTTAATAACCGACTTCGGTGCTTTATAGAAAGAAAAGAAATACAAAGGATACTATTTAACACCGAATTAATAAGAGTGGCTCTACCTCCAATTGAAAGATGACGCCCCTTCCATGGTGCTAGCCTTTTTCTAAGCATATCAAGTACCGGCTTCCACGTTGTCACCCTTCTCGGATTGGCTCCAACCGGAATCCCCAAGAACTTAAACGGGATGGACTCCGTTTTACAATGAAGGAAAGTAGAAGCGGAATCAAGAAACTCCTCTGAAGTGTTAATACCAATGATCTTGCTCTTATGAAAATTCACACGTAACCCGGAAACCAATTCAAAGCTTCTTAAAATTGTCTTGATGGCCCATAAATTATCCCAAGAAGGCTTCCCCATTAACACCGTATCATCCGCAAATTGCATAATAGAAAACCGGAGAGAAGAATTAATATCATAACCCGCAAAATAGTCAATCTCCGCCGCTTTAGCTACTAAAACCGACAAGCTTTCCGCCACAATGAGGAACAAAAAAGGGGAAAGAGGATCCCCTTGTCTCAAACCTCTAAACGCCTTAAAATCATTAGTGGGACTCCCATTAACCAACACCGAAAAAGTAGTATTGCAAACACAAGACTTCATCCAAAGAATCCATTTTTGAGGAAAGCCCATCCGATCTAACATATAAAATAAGAACTTCCACGAGATGGAGTCATCTGCCTTCTCGAAATCAACTTTAAAAATCAAACATTCATCCTTCGATCTCTTAGCATAATCAACTACCTCATTAACGACCAACACCCCGTCCAAAATTTGCCTACCCCCCAAAAAAGCCGATTGGCTATTCGATATAACACTAGGGAGCACCTTCTTAAGCCGATTTGCCAACACTTTTGCCAAAATTTTGTAGAGATCCCTATCAACGAAATCGGTCTATACTCCCCCAAACCTTGAGAATTATCATTTTTGGGAATCAATGCAATAAAAGTTGCGCTAATGGCCTTAGGGAGAAATGCTTTATCATGAAACTCATTAATAAAATCAACAACATCCTTTTTCAACAAATCCCAACATAATTTGATGAAGCTCATGTTAAAACCATCCAATCCGGGGCTCTTATCGCCATCACACCTCCACACTTCCTCCCTAATTTCTTCCTCCGAAAAAGGTTCGATCAAGAAATCCATATCAACCCGAGAAAGCTGATTAAAAGCAAGACCATCAAGAGTGGGGCGAAATTGACAAGACTCCACAAAACAATTCTCAAAATGATGTTTAACCGAATTCTTCACTTCCTCCACCTCCTCCATCATCTCACCATTACTCCTTAATAACAACAAACTACAACGGCGCCTTTTAAATTTTAAAAGGGAATGGAAATACCTTGAGTTCATGTCACCTTCCTTGATCCACCGTGCTCGAGACTTTTGCGCCAAAATTGACTCCTTTGCTTGAATTTGATTCCAAAAAGAAGTTGAGACCTCCTTTCGGTTCATAACCAAAGCGCTATCCCACCCCTTACATAAAGCATGGTCAAGCGAATTCAAATCCCGAACCAACGACTCTATGTTCAAGTCAAGCTTACCAAACACCTCTCTATTCCAACCCTGCAATTTCTCCTTTAAAAGCTTGAATTTTTCCTTTACCACATGAGCCTTATGACCCCTAATATTGAACCCATTCCAGCACTCCTTCACAAAGGGTAAGAAATCAGCATGATCATACCAAGCCTTAAATATCCGGAAAGGCTTTGGCCCCCAGTCTTTTGCAAGACGAAGGAGCCAAATAGGATTGTGATCGGATATGTCACGCTTACCAATCCATTGTCCAGATATGCCCCACAAATCAATTAAACCCTCAGAAACAAGGAACCTATCCAAACGACTCATACAAAGACCATCCAAACAATACCAAGAGAATCTGTTACCTGATACCGGAACATCAATCAAATCCATGGTTGATATAAAGTTGTTAAAATCAGAAATTTCTATATAAGAACTATCACCACTTCTCCCCCGCCGCTCCTCCACACTAGAAACCGCATTAAAATCCCCAACAACACACCATTCCCCTTCTCCAATGGACTGTTTAATCAGTCTCAAATCATTCCACAGTCTTCTCTCTCTAGTGTTGTTTTTCTTCTTTTTTTTTCTCTCTCTAGTGTTTCCCTCGTATTGAAATAGAGGTTATGTGATATTTATGTAATGTATTTCCTCCGTTTTTGAATATAAGCAAAAACATATGCAAAGTCATGTTATTAAATATAAGCAAATCAAAGCACTTTTTAGTTAATGTACCAAATTTACTCCTATTAATTGCAGAACTTTTCTCTTTTTTAATGCAAGTAACTATGGTTTTTCAACTTTTTATTTCCTTTTCACGGTGTTCAATAAGAGTTAATAAGGACAATTTGGAAATCATACTTTTTTTAACTTTTCTTAAGGCGAGTGTAGCCATCTTTTGCTTATAATCGAAAACCGATGAAGTACTTTGTTATATGAAGATTTGTGTAATAATATTTGGAGTAAAGGCCAATTTTAGTCCATGGCAATTTTCTTACAGGACAAATTGGTCCCTGACATTTTCAAAACGGGGACAAATTAGTCCCTGTGTCAGAGACTACATATTGTTGTATCATAGTGAGCATTTTTGGGCGAATGCTTGGACTAGTTTATTTGGAATTGCATAGTTGTTTAGATTTAATATGCATTTCCAATTCCATATCACCTATTGTTATTAGGTCACCGAGATTATAAGAATCTGGTATATATGATTTCAATACTCCTATCGGGTATGACCTCTGTACTACCTAGGTACTTATCTCATTTCAGACCATTTGTTGAAAGTTTTGTTGTTGTTGTTGTTATAACATCTTATTGTGGCCATTTTGATGATATACTCTCGGCATGTAATGATCTGAATTTCCTACCTGAGACCAAGAAAATGTTGACTGCCCATTTTGATATGAAAGATCTTAGGGATGCTTCTTTTGTGCTGGGCATTGAAATTCTTCGTGATAGGTCTCGTGGTATTCTTAGCTTATCTCGGAAAAGTTATATTGAAAGGATTCTTAGCAGCTTTGATATGAAATCTCGTAATTCTTGTACAACACTCATTCAAAGGGGTGAGAGACTCTCTAATACCCAGTGTCCTCAAAATGATAAAGAAAAAGTATTGATGGAGAAGGTCCCTTATGCTTCCGGTGTTTGCAGTCTTATGTATGCCCAAGTAGGCACACTTCCTGATATTACTTTTGTAATTGGTGTACTTGGAAGATACTTAAGCAAACTTGGTATGGGTCATTGGCAATCTGCTAAACGAGTTATGAGGTATCTTCAAGGTACCAATGATAATTTACTCACATATAGAACGTCTGAGCAGCTTGTGGTGACAAGCTACACCGACTCTGAGTATGGTGGATGTCCAGATGAACATAAGTCCACTATTGGGTATTTTTTTATGTTGGCAGAAGGAGTTGTTTCTTGGAAAAGTGTCAAACAGACATTAACAACTACTTCAACTATGGAAGCAGAGTATATTGCATGTTATGAGGCAACTCACCAAGCTATATGGTTAAGGAATTTAATCTCTGAGTTTCATATTGCGGAGAGCATTTCTAGGCCTCTAACCATATATTGTGATAACTCTGCTGTAGTGAGTTTCTCTCAAAACAATAAGAACTCTAAACGTTCAAAGCATTTTGATACCAAATATGTGTTTGTTAGAGAGAAGGTGATAGGCCGCAAGTGCACGATTCTATCGCGTAATAAAAAGTATCGATCCACAGGGAGTTTTTGTGATTACCAATCTAATTTTTTGATGGTGATTAGCTGAAAGGAACGTTTAAATAAAGAGAGTATTTTTGTTTTGTAAAATTCAGAATAAAAGACGCATTGGGATCATGGTTAGATCACAATGATGGAAATAAATAACCCTTTAACTATTCTCTATCTTATTTTGATATTGTTTTAAGGACAAGGTATTCTTTTGGTGTAATTCAAGCTTCCTTTCGGAATGCAAGAATGTGTCTCGAAACAATGGTCAAACCTATTCTCATGGTTGATCATCGCAGAGACCCATTAAGCACAACCTTATTGTCCCAAGGCTAGCAATGCTATTCTCATGCTTTGCTTTGCCTTGTCTAATTCCATTTGTTCCAATATCAAACTTCACCTCTCGGTACTTCGTTTGATATTTGTTTTATAAAATTCAGTTCTATGGAATTAGATTAAAATTCAAGTTCTAAATAAGATAGAGTTTAGTCTTGGATTTTTTTAGGGACCCATCATTGGATTGTGTCCCACAATCCCAAGACTAAAGAAGTCTACTCACTCATGATAATAGTAGACAAAGGGGTAGAAGAGAATGACATAAAGATAAATGACATAGAATTAAAATGGCAAAATATAAATGACAAGAACGTAAATAAAGAAATAAAGTACTGAATGTAAAAGAACTGAAATAAAAATGCTAGAAGATAAATGGCAGAAAATAAAGAACAAGAAAGTAAAGGAAAGCAAGTAAACAAGAACTAAAATGAGAGCAAAAACTTAGATAAACTTTGAGTGTAATTTTCAAGTATGCCAAGGTACCATTACAGCTGAAATGAGGTCCTATTTATAGCCTAGGATCAGTAGACAAAGGATTAAATTCGAATTACAAGCCATAATGAAAGAATTGGAAGAGTTTTGTAACATTTTTAGCTTCAGATAAAGGCGCACGGACCGTGCTGCTGAGGCGCACGGACCGTGCGCTACGTGTAATCTTCAAAACGGCTTTTCTGGAACAGGGCGCACGGACCGTGCGTGGTCTTCAAATTTTCCATTTTCTGAAACGTACAGGACGCACGGACCATGCTTCTGGTGCACACGGACCGTGCGTGTCTTGAGTCTTTTCAGCTGCTTTTTGTAACACTGAGCACGGACCATGCGTGTAGTAGGCACGGACCGTGCGTGAACACCAAATTCTTGGCTCCATTTACTTGATTTTGCTCCTTGGTCCTTACATTTTCAATCCTTGCTTTTTAATTACCCAAATTCTTCCATTTCTTCATTTATTTGACCCTGACAAATTAAACCAACAATTTGTAGTAAAATAGCTCCAAATGAAAACTAAAATTCTGCAATTTTTATTTAATTTAAATACTAAAAACATAGTAAAATATGACTTATCAAACTCCCCCATGCTTGAGTCTTTGCTTGTCCTCAAGCAAGAACAATCAAAACTCGCAGCACAAATTAATAACAACATTCTCAAAAAATCCAACAACATAGATAGTCAAAAAAAAAACAGAAGCATATGACAGACATAAGATAGTATCACAAGTGAGATGTTAGCTGGTTATCCAATTAGAGGCTTATGACCTGAAAAGTACAACTGTGCGAACTTGGGCACTCGCTCACAATCCCTCTGAGTGTTTCAGGGACTTGGGAAATATTTCGCTCAAGTTTCATCAAGTGCTCATTGCCATAGGTTTGTAAGTTGACCAATATATCTACTAAAAAGTTCACAAGCACGCATAAGATGGGATTACATTTGGTTGTAACGGGGCCTTGGTGTATTAGTGTCAGGTAGGGAATAAGAAAGAAGGGAAAAACAAAGGGCTAAAAAAAAAACAATCATAACAACCTTTGAAATCAAAATGGAGCTTCTACCAATTTTGCACTTTTAAGACTCCAAGTTTGCTTCCACTTCCATTCTCCTTCATTTCATTCACTTGAGCCCACTTTTTTTGACTTGATTTTTCTTTGAGTGGACTCTTTCCTTTTGATTTCCCTTGATTTTGCCATTTTCCTCTATTCTTTTACATTCTTTTTTTCTTTTATTTTCTTTTTCACTTCTATATTTTTTTTTCTTTCTTTGGAGGAGAAATGGTAATACAACCAGCTTATGCCCATGAGATATATGATATGGCATGTAGGACAAAAACTGCAAATTCAATAGTTGCTCCAATCTGATTCCAAAGTTTACCAAAAACAAAAGAAAATTCATTTCTGGGTGCCAAAGGAAATAAAAATATAGGCTCCAAAGGGGCAACTAGAGGGAAAAAATTTTAGCAAACACTAATTCTGAGGCTTGAAGAAAAAATTCCTAAAAATCCCTTGATTCTTTCGCATGTTGCAAATCATTTTTCGCTTCAAAACGGTCAACAAACAAATTCTGGAATGATACCACTTGAGAAACATACACTCAGCAAAGAAAAAGGGGTACAAAATATATAATTTCAGTAACATCCCCTTGTGAAGGCTCTATATCTCACATTTTAGTAGCTGGTTTGCACAGAAAATATAAAACAGGTACAATGCTAATTTTCAGTTTCCAGCACAACAACGTCACAGTCATATTTAAGCACAGGTCTGTCATACAAATTGGTTTTGTGGTCTTAAAAAGACTAAACTATATTCTTTTTCTTTTAAAATGCAATTATTAATAAGTGCTAAAAAGTTTTTACATTCAGCTTGCAAGAAAACAACAATAATGACTCAAGACATGGGAGAATTCAAGACTCGCTAAACTAAAACAGCAAAAACAACAAAATATAGTAGAAAAAACGAAAAAATTTAAAGGGAAAAGAAATAAAACAAGGTAAACACCCCCTATGCTTAGACTAAGCATTGTCCTCAATGATTTGCAATAAAAACAACATGAAAGGGGTAAGAAAGCTCACAAGTACTGTGGCGGCCCAGAATTTCTTGAGACATTGTGATGATTATTTTTCCTACAAAAAGACAAACAACGTTAACCCGTGGGTTGCCTCCCACGCAGCGCTCTTTTAACGTCACTAGCTTGACGAGTATAGTCATTATCCTGGATCCAACCTAGGGATGCTTGTCCCTTTAACTTTCCAAACCATGAGGATTTTTGTCTTCTTCATCTTTCCCCCTATATATGACATTTTTCTTTCAACATCATCTACCCATGTGGGCTTTGTGAAAATACCTTTTCGGCGAGCACGTTTTTCCACTTTAGTCTTGGTCTTTTGTGGGGATTTGTTCTCTTTCAATTCATTATGTTTGGGTTTTAGTTCAAGAATTTCCACCTTACTCAAGTTTGTATTGTTAGTAATGAAAAGATTAGAGTTTAAACCCATGAATTCGTACCTTGGAGATGACGGAAGAGTTTTCAATTCAACCTTTGGTGCTTCTATTGGAAGAGAATCAGATTTTTCCTCAACCAGTTCTTCAATATCCAAGTCTTTTATAAGAGGATTCTCATCCAACAATTGTGCATAGGCTTGGGCATCTTCATTTAATTCTTTACCTGCATTGTTAATCAGACATTCTTCCAAACCATCGCTTGAAGATGGTGCTAAAGAGAACTCTTTCACGCAATGGTCAACAACATCAATCATGCAACAAGAGTCCTGAATTGAAGGACTCTTCATCAAAGTAGCAAGTTCAAACTCAATCTTTTCTTCACCTACATTGAATGCCAACTTACCATGCTTAACATCAATTATGGCCCCTGCAGTAGCAAGGAAAGGTCTCCCCAAAAGAATTGGAACTTGGGAGTCCTCCATTTCCATCACAACAAAATCTGCTGGAATAAAAATTTCTCCTACTTTAATAGGAATATCCTCAAGAATACCAGCTGGATATTTAGTGGAACGGTCAGCCAATGTTAAGGTCATATTTGTAGGTTTCAACTCTCCTATGCCTAACCTCTCAAAAAGGGATAAGGGCATTAAGCTCACACTAGCTGCTAAATCACACATGGCTCTTTTAATAGTCTCACGTCCAATGACACAAGGGATGGAAAAGCTACCAGGATCTTTAAGCTTTGGAGGAAGTTTATTTTGAATAATAGCACTACATTCTTCAGTTAAAGCTACTGTCTCATTGTCATCTATCTTTCTTTTCTTAGATAAAATTTCTTTCAAAAACTTTGCATAAGATGGCATTTGAGACAGTGCATCGGTGAAAGGAATGTTAATGTAGAGCTTTTTCAACAAATCAACAAATTTTTTAAACTGCTCATCAAGCTTTGATTTGGCAAACCTTTGTGGGAATGGTATTTTAGGCTTGTATGGTGGTGGTACATAAAGTGTTTCTTTTTCTTTTTCTACCTCAACCTCTACCCTCTCATTTTGTGGTTCTTCTTCCTCACTCACATTTTTCTCATTAGTTTCCTTTGGTTCCTCTAATTGTTTTCCACTCCTAAGGATGACAGCATTTACTTGAGATTTAGGATTGGGTTCAGGCTGCCCTGGAAAAATTCCAGAGGACCTAGAGGATGAAGCAACTTGTTGATCTACTTGGGAAATTTGAGTTTCTAACATTTTGTTGCGAGTAGAAATAGAGTCCACTTTTGATGTTAATTTTATGAGAGAGTCATTCAAAAATCCAGTTTGGTTTTTAAATTCTTCATTTTGCTTTGTTTGTGTTATCACAAAATTTTCTAATAAAGTTTCCAAATTGGATTTTTGAGAAGTTCTTTGATTATTTTGAAAACCAGGGGGTGTTCTTGCTGCTGGTTGAAAAGAGGGGTTGGATGGAGGATTCTTATAGGAAAAATTTGGATGATTCCTCCATCCGGAATTATAAGTGTTTGAAAAAGGATCCCCCTTTTGAGCATTAGATTGTTCAATAACATTAACAGACATCCCTAGTTGGCATTCAACACCAGTGTGGCCAACAACCCCACATATTTCACAAGGAGGTATAGCAGGAGTAGAAGAAGGTGACACAGCATTAACATTAAGTTTTTCAAATTTCTGGAAAAGTGCGTCTACCTTAGAAGCTAAATGATCAAGAGCTGAAACTTCATACTTACCTGGTTCCTTCTTTGATGGAGGTGTAGCAGTGATGGCTCTCTCACTAGTCCATTGGTAGTGATTCTACGCCATGTCTTCAATTAGTGCATAAGCCTCTTCAATGTTCTTGTTCATTAGAGCTCCACCCGCAGCAGCATCCACGGTCATTTTTGTAGTGTAGAGCAAACCATTATAGAAAGTGTGTATGATCAGCCACTTCTCTAGTCCATGATGGGGTCATAGCCTTAACATTTCTTTGAAACACTCCCAAGCATCATAAAGAGATTCCCCGTCATTTTGAGTGAATCTTGTAATTTGATTCCTCATTTGTGCAGTTTTGCTCGGGGGAAAGAATCTAGCAAAGAATGCTTGTTTTAGTTGATCCCATGTAGTAATAGACTCATTTGGTAATGAATGTAGCCATGCTCTAGCTCTATCCCTTAGTGAAAAAGGGAAAAGCTTTAGTCTTATGGCCTCAGGGGTTACCCCATTCAGTTTGAGAGTACCACAATATTCAAGAAAGATAGAAAGATGAAGATTTGGGTCCTCAGTAGCTGAACCTGAAAATTGGTTCTGCTGGACCATAGAAAGTAGAGAAGGTTTAAGCTCAAAATTGTTTGCATCAATATTAGGATGCACAATAACTGCATGTGGCTCAGCCGTAGAAGGCGTAGCATACTCTTTAAAAGTACGATTTGGATTACCAGCCATTTCTTCGTTATTGCGCAGTTCTCTCCTTCTTTGGTGTAAGAATCTTTCAATCTCAGGAATTGGTTGAACAATATCTTCGAGATTTCGGACTCTTCGCATTCAAGAATGAGAGAATCCAAAAGAAAAGTAACAAAATAAGAGAGAACAGAAATTTTCAGTCTAACCGGTACCAAAAGGTTGATTAATATCACTACTCCCCGGCAATGGCGCCAAAAACTTGATAGGCCGCAAGTGCACGGTTCTATCGCGTAATAAAAAGTATCGATCCACAGGGAGTTTTTGTGATTACCAATCTAATTTTTTGATGGTGATTAGCTGAAAGGAAACGTTTAAATAAAGAGAGTATTTTTGTTTTGTAAAATTCAGAATAAAAGACGCCTTGGGATCATGGTTAGATCACAATGATGGAAATAAATAACCCTTTAACTATTCTCTATCTTATTTTGATATTGTTTTAAGGACAAGGTATTCTTTTGGTGTAATTCAAGCTTCCTTTCGGAATGTAAGAATGTGTCTCGAAACAATGATCAAACCTATTCTCATGGTTGATCATCGCAGAGACCCATTAAGCACAACCTTATTGTCCCAAGGCTAGCAATACTATTCTCATGCTTTGCTTTGCCTTGTCTAATTCCATTTGTTCCAATATCAAACTTCACCTCTCGGTACTTCGTTTGATATTTGTTTTATAAAATTCAGTTCTATGGAATTAGATTAAAATTCAAGTTCTAAATAAGATAGAGTTTAGTCTTGGATTTGTTTAGGGACCCATCATTGGATTGTGTCCCACAATCCCAAGACTAAAGAAGTCTACTCACTCATGATAATAGTAGACAAAGGGGTAGAAGAGAATAACATAAAGATAAATGACATAGAATTAAAATGGCAAAATATAAATGACAAGAACGTAAATAAAGAAATAAAGTACTGAATGTAAAAGAACTGAAATAAAAATGCTAGAAGATAAATGGCAGAAAATAAAGAACAAGAAAGTAAAGGAAAGCAAGTAAACAAGAACTAAAATGAGAGCAAAAACTTAGATAAACTTTGAGTGTAATTTTCAAGTATGCCAAGGTACCATTACAGCTGAAATGAGGTCCTATTTATAGCCTAGGATCAGTAGACAAAGGATTAAATTCGAATTACAAGCCATAATGAAAGAATTGGAAGAGTTTTGTAACATTTTTAGCTTCAGATAAAGGCGCACGGACCGTGCGCTACGTGTAATCTTCAAAACGGCTTTTCTGGAACAGGGCGCACGGACCGTGCGTGGTCTTCAAATTTTCCATCTTCTGAAACGTACAGGACACACGGACCATGCTTCTGGTGCGCACGGACCGTGCGTGTCTTGAGTCTTTTCAGCTGCTTTCTGTAACAGTGAGCACGGACCATGCGTGTAGTAGGCACGGACCGTGCGTGAACACCAAATTCTTGGCTCCATTTGCTTGATTTTGCTCCTTGGTCCTTACATTTTCAATCCTTGCTTTTTAATTACCCAAATTCTTCCATTTCTTCATTTATTTGACCCTGACAAATTAAACCAACAATTTGTAGTAAAATAGCTCCAAATCAAAACTAAAATTCTACAATTTTTATTTAATTTAAATACTAAAAACATAGTAAAATAAGAGTCCCAAATTCACATTGAGCATATATGCCTACAGAAGTTATGGTTGCAATCCCCTAACCAAGGGTTTGACTGTCAAAACTTTTGTTGATCATGCATCCCGTATGGGTATTGTAAGATCTTTTGATGCCTTGAGTTAGTGGGAGATTGTTGTAATTTTGTTGCAACATTAAGACTTTAAATAAATTGTTGCTATTCTGGTTACTACTATTGGTGTTGCCATGTATTGTTGTCAGTTCTAGACAATTTTAATGATCATATTATGACATTTTATTTAAGACATTTTGGATCTAGTCTAATCAAGGTGTGCTAAGATATTTGTTATACACACACACATAGGACTAATTTGTCCCCGTTTTGAAAATGTCAGGGACTAATTTTTCTCAAAAAATCGTCAGGGACTAAAATGAGCTTTTACTCTAGTATTTATAATTGGAAATGATATTTTTAAATTTGTCACACGGTCCCGTAAGCATCATGCATCTAATTTATGCATTAAAAGAAGGCGGCTTTTCTAAATTGCAATAGAAGTTCTCATTAAAAAAAAATTGCAATAGAAGTTGAAGAAAACTAATGGGGTGAGGTCATGTGCACTTGATTATTCGACTAATCAAGTGCATCCAATCCAATAACTATTTTGCAGTCAAACTTCTAGATGCAGGGCATTTTATTTTATTTTTATATGTTTTTCACAAACTTGATTTGATTCCATTTCCAAATGCTTGCTATCACATCCCGTGTTTTTTAGTCCCTTTGTTTCTGATTATTTTATGAAAGAGAAGCTATTTTTTTTTATAAGCAAAAATTATATTAAAGTGGGTGCAAACGGGCACCCCAACCAATACATATACAAGCCTCATTAAAACCTCCTTAGGCCAAAACTCCATGGAAAAAAAAAACCAAAGAGGAAATAGTACCCAAAAAAGAATGAGAAGCTATTTGATATAGGTTTTTTTTACCCCCTCTTACCGATTTTAGAGCCTAAAATTTAAAATAAAATGGCCCCTCAAGTTTTAAGGGTGCATCTAATATCGGAAACAGTGGCGGTTCTCGTCTAACTTGGGGGGAGCTACACGACATAGGCACAAAGCAATATTTGATGGCGGAGGCACACTGTAGTGTGGCACAAGCATGGTGTGTGCCAAAGGCACAATGACAATAGTAAAAGGACTACTTGCAGTGGCGGACCTAGGTGTCATTCACGAGGTTCAAGCGAACCGCGAACCCCCTAAAAAAATAAATTTAACAATGATACCCTAGGAAAAAATGTTTTTTCGCACATTAAAAAATATATTTTACACCTGAGTCCTTAGTTTTGCACCACACTCACAATCATTCACATTCTCACATATTTAATTTGTAATTAAGAACTTGTTAGTGCTATTTAATTTGTGTTGGTCTAGTGTAACACAAATTGTGAATCTGTTAAAGTTTTATTTTTATTATATTTTTAACAATATGTGTGTTTGAAAATTTTTGCAGGACCTAAGGTCCTTGCTCCCACTATCTATTTGGAGATGCAAATGTTCAAAGTTGATCTTTACCTTGTAGTTGTGTTTCTTATCATTGAGGAAATAACTTTTTGGGTTTTTTTTGGTACCCCCATTATACCCTGTGCCCCCATAATTCTATTTATCCCAAAAATACCCCTCTCATTTTTACCAAAATCTGATCAGAACACCAAAAAATTTAAATTTCCCAGAATTATCCATTGATAAAGGTAATTCCGGAATTCTTTTTCGTTGAATCTCCGGAAATACGTAATTCCGGAAGGTTAAATTGTGTTCCGGAATCATCTAATTTGTTATGATTCCGGTAAGTTTTTTCATTTGTTTTCCGAAACTCATAATTTTAGGTAATTCCGGAAAGTTTAAATGTGTTCTGGAATTACGTGTTCCGGACGTACTTCCGGAAATCCTTAAAATATGCGTTCTGGATTTATTCGTTTCAATGTAATTCCAGAAAACCTAAAAAACTACGCGTCGGACTTACGTTTTAACACGTACTTCCAAAAAAATTTAAGGAATCAGGGGTAAAATCGTCTATTTGGTATATTTGGGGGTATAGGGTGTAATGGGAGGGAAAAAAAGCCTAACTTTTTTCATCTTCCTTAATTTTGCGGTACTCATTTTTTTTCCTTACATTTTGAGAAGAGATAGCAAGTTATACAATTTCAACTTTAGCTCACTTATAAAGCACTCATCATACTCCTCTTCGACTCCTATGACCTGTCCATACAATTTTTGCAAGAATCACTCATCCACATACGCAAACTATGGTAATTTGGATTCATTTGGGTGAGTGGCCTTTGTACAAACTGCTGGAGAGACGGGGAGAACTAAAGGCAGTAGGGTATGAGAGAAAAGTACAAATGGGTAGTATTAAAAAAATCTTATTTTTGGACGGGTGTCGTTGCTACCGCCTACTCCTTTAAAGCTCCGCCATTGGTGAGAAAGATAAAATAATAGAGTCGGAAGAAGAGAGGTTAATATATATATATATATATATATATATATATATATATATATATATAAAGAAATGTATGATAGGAAAAAATATCGATACTTTATTGGTATTGTAAATTGTCAAGTAATATGTGACAATTATTATAGCTAAAGCGATGAATAATATGGGACAAAGGGAATAGAATGTTTGGTTTTACTATTAAATTAAAAATGGAGGTATATATTGATTGTCTAACGAATACCGTTGGTCGAGTGGTATAAGCTACTCTAAGACACAGGAGTCGACCCGATGCTCCTAGGTTTAATTTCCGCAATGAACAAACTTGGTATTGGCCATTGCGAAATTTGCTCTAGACACAAACATATATTAGTCTTTTATTGAAACCGTTTAAAACACTCTGTGAGTAGCCAATAATAGTCCAAATAAAAAAAAAGTATTGATGGCCTCTCAAGGTACTAATAATGTTTATTAGAATATTAGAATGAGAGCATGAATCATAAGAAGAGAGTATGTTGATAATTATCCCAAGGTACTAATAACAGAGGGAATTATATACAATGTTGATAATGTTGACTCACACGGCCACAGACCACACGTGACACCACCAAAATATAAGGTTCAAACCGTCGTTTGTGACTTTTTTTCTTAAAAGCGAATCTCTTTAATTAATTATCCTCCAACACAATTAAAACACGCAACAATCCACATCCACATAAGACCCTTATTACCTTCTCCTCCACCTCCCTAGCGCTTTCCATCAAGTCCAATATCTCTTCTTTAGAAAAACATGGAAATGGAGTCCCTATTACCTCAACCAACTAATGGTGGCATAAAGAGGTACATAAGAAGGCGGCGCTACCAACGTCTCGACGATACCGGCGCCATCACAGGCGGTGGTGGAAAGAAGACAAAGACCATAAGGTTGAGAAGAAGGCAATGGAGAATTAGAGTAGTTCCAAAGTTGACATGGGTTATTAGATCACCATTGAAGATGTGGACAAAAGTTAAGAATGCTTACGTTAACTTTATGTTGAGATCCTTGAACACCGACAATATATTTGGTAACAAAAGGATTCCAAAGGCTACTCATGAAGTCTCTAAGGTTGTTTATTCAGGTGATGCGTTTGAAGCTAGGCTTATATTTGAGATCTCCAAGGCTTTGGTTGCTTCTCATGAACTTCATCCCAACACTTCTTAATTTGTATTTCGTTCTTAGTTTCTCTTTTTTCTATTTTGTTCTTGTTTGCTTTTTCAATTTGTATGAGGAATTATCCAAATAGATCTTTTGGTTTTAGTCTTGACAATACATATATTCGGTTTCATCACATGAATAATTAATAATGGTTTTATAACTTATATCTTATATCTTACATATGATTCATTTTAATTTTGATTTTGATTGTGTAAGGTTAAGTTTTATTAATTGTCAAGACTGTAGGGTGTACTCAAGTGTGAAAGGGTTTCTATATTTTCATAACTAGGATTCAATTTCTGGGTGCTTTTTTTTTTTTTTGACTTGAAAGATGTTTCATTCTAATAAAAGAGAACCAACACAGTACATGGCATCATTACAGACAATAGAGTTAACAGGTTCAGGGGCATATCCCTCCCAATACATATTACCTAGTTGTTTAGCTAGACTAACAAGAGCATGAGCAGCTTGATTACAAGAACGCCTAACAAAAGAAATCCTAGAATTAGGAATTTGTCCTAACAAATGGATACAATCAGCCACAATATTCTCAATAGAGATATCAGATTTAGTACCAAGACAACAGAGAACAACAACTTCAGCGTCACACTCAAACCAGCAATTAGATAAATTTCTAGCTCTGGCCCACTCAATGGACCACCTTAAACACATTGCTTCAGCAATAGTGGGGCTGATCCTGCCATTCCACACCGATGTACCTGCATAAAGAACAGATCCAGCAGCATCTCTAGCCAAGAAACCCCAGCCTGCAGTGTTATCTTCAAAACAGCCCGAATCTATATTAATCTTCGTATACCCACTGGAAGGGGCTGTCCAAGAATTTCTGAGTGGCTCAATCTGATTACTACGCCCCTCTACAGAATTTGCAGCATTGAAGTCTTCCACAAAATTGGCACTAGCAACAGCTATATCTATCGGGTTGAATTTTGTGTTGTTAAAAATAAGATCATTGCGACTCTTCCAAATCTTCCACAGAGTAATGCAAACCAGTTGTTTAGCTAAGATATCATCCATCGAAATCCAGTGGTGAAACCAACTCATAAACTCAGAATGGCTTGAAGTATGGATCCCCAAAGGAGAGGAAAACCAAACTAATTTAGCCAAATCACAATTAATAAAAAGGTGACTAATGGTTTCAGAACTAGTACAGCAGAGAGGACACTGAGTGTCAAGAGCTATACCTTTTCTTTCCAATCTAGCTCTGGTAGGCAAAATGTCTCTGGCAAGCCTCCAAATAAAGTTCTTTACACAGTTAGGAGCTTGAATTTTCCATATGGCCTTCCAAAGAGGTAAGTTAGAGGAGTTTGAAGACTCAGCCGTGCTTCTGGAAGTCTCATTCTTCAACAAGTGATACGCTGACTTAACCGAATAGGTCCCATGTTTCTCAAAGTGCCAAACCAGCCTATCATCAGGCAGCCTCATAGACACAGGAATGTTGACAATTTGCTTAGCCTCATAAGGATTAAAAATCCTGGAAATAAGTTGCCTATTCCATTGCTTGGTATCAACATCAATGAGTGAGCTTACAGTAGCATCAGCAGGGAGGATTTTCACAGGACTGCAGACCTTGAAATTAGCCTGCTCAGGAAGCCAACTATCTTGCCAAATCTTCACTTGCTGTCCATTACCAACCAGCCACCTAGAGCCTTTCTCCAAAACTTTCTTAGCACTTAAGATGCTCCTCCAAGCATAGCTAGGTTGGAAACCAGGAGTAGCCTCAAGGAAGTTTGATCTGGGATAGTACCGACCCTTAAAGACTCTAGCCATCAGAGATGAGGAGTCATTCACAAGTCTCCAACATTGTTTACCAAGAAGGGCGATATTAAAATCACTGAAGCCCCTAAAACCCATTCCACCTCTAGACTTACTCTCTCCCAGCTTGCTCCAACTCATCCAATGGATTTTCCTTTGATTATCAGAAGAACCCCACCAAAACTTGGCAACCATAGACTCAATATCTTTGCAAACCCCCTCAGGCATTTTATAACAACTCATTATGTAGTTTGGTATTGATTGTGCAATGGACTTGATCAAAGTTTCTTTACCATCCCTTGACAGAAACTTCTCTTTCCAACCCTTAACCTTCTTCCAAACTCTGTCTTGGACAAGAGAGAAAACCTCTTTCTTAGACCTACCAAATACCACTGGAAGCCCAAGATACTTGGTGTGGTGTGTCACAGCCTTTATCCCAATCTGGTTACAGATAATTTGTTGTTCTTGGATAGGCACATTTCGGCTATATGACATGTCAGACTTATCAAAATTGACAAGCTGACCCGAGGCAGATTGGTAAGAATCAAGGATTTTGGCAATAGAAACAGCTTCCTGTGCATTAGCCCTAGCAAAAAGTAAGCTATCATCCGCAAAGAGAAGATGAGTTATAGGAGGGGAATTTCTAGCAACTTGGACACCATGAATAGCCCTCTGCTGACTACCATTATGCAGCATACCAGAGAGAACATTAGCACACAGGATGAAGAGATATGGAGATAGGGGATCTCCCTGTCTGATACCTCTCTCAGGGGAAAACACTCTGCTAGGCTGGCCATTTATCAGAATTTGGTAGCTAACAGTGTTTATGCAAGACAGAATTATGTTAGTGAAGTTTTCAGGGAAACCAGATTTCAGTAAGGCTGTCTTTATGAAATTCCACTCTAGCCTATCATAAGCTTTTGCCATATCAAGCTTAAGGGCCATCATGCCCTTCTTGCCCTTGGATTTCTTTTTTAGCCAATGGAAACACTCCATAGCCACCAAGGCATTATCAGTGATGAGTCTACCTTTCACAAAAGCACTTTGTTCATCATCAATGATACTAGGTAGGACACTCTTAACTCTATTAGCAATTGTTTTGGTGACAATTTTCATGGTAACATTGCATAGGCTAATAGGTCTAAACTGTTTAGGAGAGGAGGGATTCTTACCCTTGGGAATGAGAGCAATGAAGGTCTTGTTAATACACTCAGGAGATTTGCCATTGTTGAGAATATCAAGAACTAGCTTCAGGACGTCTGTGCCCACTACATGCCAAAACTTCTGGAAAAATAAGGCTGGAAGCCCATCAGGCCCAGGGGCTTTAAGGGGGTGCATCTGATCTATAGCCTCTTTGACCTCCTCCTTGCTGAAAATTTGAGAGCACTTATCCTGTTGGGCCGATGACAAATGTTTCTGAATGTGGTCACAAACCTGCTCAGGATCATTACAACCAGAAGAGGAAAAAAGGTCAGTGAAATAATTAAGAATTATTCTCTCCACATGCTCATCACCATGCCACCAGTTCCCATCTTCATCTTTAATCTTCTTTATGGCATTTGTTTTGCTCCTTTGACTAGCTTTCCTATGAAAAAATTTGGAATTTTTATCCCCATGCTTTAACCAAGTAGCTCTACTACGCTGCCTCCAAGCCACTTCTTCTTTCATAAGAAGATCAGCATGCTCCCTCTCAAGGTCTCTGAATCTACCAAGATTAGAAGAATTGCCCAGCCATAAAGCTTCATCCTTTAGTAGCTTCTCCACCCTAGTGATCTCTTTCTTTATAGCACTAGTTCTATACTCCTCAAATTCACAATCAACAGCTTTTACCCCCACCAATTTATCAGCACAGGCCCTACTACCACCACACCAGTTTCTTCTAACAATATCTTCACATCTAGAATCCTTTGTCCAGTTCTCCTCAAACCTAAACACATGCACTCTTTTCTTCTTATTCAAATGGTCATTATCTTCAAGCTTCACCAACAAAACAGAATGATCTGATCCGTATCTAGGTAAATGAGTAACTGAGATAGGAGAAAACCTGTTACAGAAGCTGTCAGATGCCATAACACGATCCAATCTGCATTGAATATTGTCCCCCCCCCCCCCCCCCTCTCTGCCATTGGACCAAGTAAAAGGGTACCCCATATAGCCCAAATCAATCAGGCCACAAAGTTCCAAAGTATCTCGACCGAAACTCAACTGACTAGCAGACCTGTTGTTGCCACCCTTCTTCTCAGCAGCTTCCACAATATCATTAAGATCACCAAAGCAAATCCAATCAAGCATATGAGGGTTCCTGAGATCCTGAATTAACCTCCAAGTATCTCTCTTTTGAGCTTCATCAGGAAAACCATAGATAGCAGACAACATAAACTTGGGATCATTGGAATCAATAGAACCAACTCCATGAATGTGGTTGTGAGACAAAGAAACAACATCAAAGGACATAGGTGCAGACCACAACAAAGCAATGCCCCCAGCTCTGTCTCTACCAGTGCCCCTACAACCCATAATAATAGCAGAACTGAAACCACACTGGTTTCGGACTTTATTCATTTCTATTTCAGATAACTTGGTTTCCATGAGAAAAACCATGTGAGGATTTTCAATTTTTTTGAGCCTTAACAAGGCTCGAATTTCCCGAGGGTTCCCCAACCCCCTGCAATTCCAACTGATGAGTTTCATTGGGATAGGAGGTGTTGGTCTTCCAACACCCCCTCTGGTTCATTCACATCAATTTCCATTCTGACAGTTTTCTTCTTGTGGAGACTCTCATTCAGATCTTCAATTGTCCCTTCAGAGATTATCACATCAAACAAGTTTCTTTTGCCTCTCTCAACAGCAAAAGTACCTTTAGCATTACCACCCTTAGCTTTTCCTTTTTTTACTCTTGTCCAGCTTTTGCCTTTTGGTTTGGAAACAGAAGCTTTGCCCATAGGTTTCTTGGGAGGGGACTTAGGTGTTAAGGCAAAGGTTCCTAGTGATTCAGCTACCTCTTCCACTTCATTTAAGTTATTCTCAACTCTATTCAAACCCTGTTGGAGACTTTTTTGTTTCACAGGAGTAGAACAAATAACCTCAGTATTAGTGTCCTTCACTTCAACATTCTTGTCAACAGTAGGTTTAGCAATAGGGGTTTTGGAAGGTTGGATAACCTTATTTTCCTCCCTAGATTTACCACTAGTGCCAATTTTGCTGCTACTAGAAGAGGCAAAGAGATTTTTGCTGCAAGAACTAGGGTAGCTATCTTTCCTAACCTCGAAATTTTGCTTTGGTAAAGGGGAGGCCCTCAACCAAGGACCAAAAGGCAACTCTCTTTCATCTTTCTCCTCAGTGCCCTCTTCTTCTTCAAAGGACTCGCTATCATCACACTCCTTCATTTGATGCCCCAATTTCCCACAAATAAAACAGAAAGAAGGAAGGCGTTCATACCTGAAAAAGACTTTAAGATCTTTTCCTTGAAAGCGAACCACAGTACCACGCTTCACTGATTTCTTGAGGTCAATCGACACTTTAACACGCATAAATTTGCCCAGTCTGTTACAATCCCTAGTATCCGCTTCTTCGAACACCCCCATCATGGTTCCCAACCTAACAGCCATATTATCAGTACGCAATCGGAGTGGCAAATCGTAAATGCGAGCCCATAGCGAAGTGGAGTCTAGCGCCATCTCTGAAGGCTGTTCAGAACCAGAAATACGCTTAAGAACAACCACATTGCGGTCGAAATTCCACGGACCAGAGCTCAGGATGTTCTCCATGTCACACTTGGTGGAGAAGGTGAAAAGGAAGAGATTTTTCCCTAATTCCTGGACCTCAACAGGCCTTTTAAGCCTCCACGCATCTACTATAGTTTGTTTGAAAGCTCTAGTGTTGAAAGGGCTCTCTGTCCATAGCTTACCAGCTAGCGACCTTTGGCAAGGTTCATCACTTGAAGCTTCCCCTTCTTCAACAACCAGCAGATCATCTTCTTCAACTGGAAAATCATGCTTGTTCCATTTATCCATGAGGGAAAGAGAGATAAACTCAGACAGAAACCCACCGAGGAGGGAGCAAAGACCCAAACGGGAGCCAACCCAGCGAACTGGAGCAAAATCCACGGCGAAAACTAGGTTTCCGAAGGGAGGAAGACGGCACAAGTTTTTAGTGAGAAGTTGGAGCTTCTCACACTAGACACGTGGACCGCAGAAAAAACCAGTACCCAACAACATTAATTTCTGGGTGCTTGATATCCCGTTTGTTTGTGATTCAAATTTTATCTACTCTAAACTCTTATTAAGCTCACCCCTGACTATTACACATGGTTAGATCACTTTATGGTTTTGTTTTCCTATGTTCAGGTTTAAACAAGACTCACTTTAACAATATCAACCCTTGAATTCAACATGCAACCTCTTTCGGGATTTAAATGCAAATGCTCAATCTAAGTGCATAAGGCTAAAATTAAGTTTAGAAATAGTAAAACGCAATGAACAAGAGTGCTAAATAAGCATTTAAATCATTAAAGATCGATTACAACTTTTGGAGCATCCTAACATAAAGTATTTAGCTCATGATGAGCACAACATACAAATAAACATAATCAGTGCCAAAAACAAAGTCATGGGGTTGAAATACCGTAAAGCGAGGAGAGGCCAAAAGCTATGGAAATAGTATTTCAATGGCCTCCAACTTTGTCAAGTTGCTTAGTTGTTGCAACTTTCGCGTAAAGTCAGCTCACTACGATGCTATTAGCACCTAGTTAGGTACCGGTTCTTCAAGAAATTTCTTTGAATGTTTGGCGGTTGGAAGAAGAAAGGAGAAAGACTATATCTAGCTTATAAGTTGATTAGTTTAAATAATTTCGTTTCACTAATTAAACTTTCAATAATGGATATTACAACTTATTTATCTAAGAATACCTTTGAATGTTTGAGCTAAATCCCTAAGCAATCACTCTTAAATTAGGTTGATTAGAATAGGTTTAACGCGGGAAAAAGGCAAGAAACCTGTAGGAAAAGTGCTTAAGAGCGCCCAAGCGCTTTTGATTTAGTTTGAGGTGTGTGTAAGCGCGTCTCAAGTGCTTTTGGTTCTATCTATTATGTTTGTAATGCACGTAAGGAGAGCGCAAGCGTGTCCCAACCGCTTTGATTTTGTTTATTGCTGGTTCTAAGGCGATTTTACACTAAAACTTGTCCAAAATCACCTAAATTCATCTTAGCAAAAAGAAAACAAAAACAATGTGAATTCGGCTACCAAATAACAATTATAGCTCAATTTACATGCTCAGTCCACTTAATCAAACAACAAACAGTAATTTAAGCATAATTTAAACAACTTTTTTCAGGCATTAAACAAGCCCTAACATGAATCTGAACCTTAATCTCCTCACTCAAACTCTAACCTCTAACCTCTAGATATTCTTGCACTCTCAGTTTCATATGTTACCCCAAAAAAAGTAAGACATACAAGATTTTGAAGGTTAAAGAAATGGGGTTGAAGGTTGAGACATGCTAGTAGTGCCTTCATTATGTTTTAGGTCATGCTTTGAGGAAAGTAAGGGAATTTGAACTTTAAAAGGATAAGAATGAAGTCCCAAGACCAAAGGATGGAAAGAAGTATCAAAAGAACCAAGAAAAGGTAAGCAAGGATATTTTACACAAAGAAACACTGTCACCTGTGTTTATGAAACATGGTCATGTTTCTGCAAAACTGGAATGATCAAAATTCTGACTGATGAAACCACGGCTGCCAGTGTTTTAATTTCAAAACACGACCGTGTTTTCTCATCAGTCACCAAATCTTGTTACTTTTCCTTTTTCAATGCTTGTAATTGGTTTTAATTAGCTTTGAGATCCTAGGCCTATAAATAGCACAAAATTATGAGTGCTAAGGCATCATTCCACACTTGTAATTTTCCACTCAAAGTTTATTGCAATTTTCTACTTCATCTCCAAATCTCGTTCTTTATTTTTCTGCACTTCTACATTCTTGCACTTTTACATTTCTGTTCTGACTTTTCTGCACTTTTATTCTTTTGTCATTTACATTCCAGCAATTTATATTCATGTCATTTAATCTTATCGCAATTTACATTATGAATATGAGTGAGTAGAATCATAGTCTTGGATTGTTGGGAGTAATCCAATGATAGGTCCCTAGTAATTCTCAAGACAATTCTCCACTCCAATTTTTTTGTATTTCTAATCTAATTTCATTGTTCGAAAATCCGAGTTTAGACATCAGAGTAAAGTACCGAAAGGTGAAATTCTATGTTTGACCTATGAAATTAGACAAGAGAATTAAAATATGAAAATAATCCTAATTCCCTTGAGGCAATTAAAAGGTATTATTCTAAAAGGATTTTGCTAACTTTCAACCATGAAAATAGGATTGAAAGCTAGATCAAAACACATTATTTTACTCTCAAAGGAGACAATGATTACATTTGTTACTTTGCCTTTTTTTTTTTACGGAAATTTGTTACTTTGCCTTTAGAATATACTCCCTCTGTCCCATAATATAAGGCCTCATTTACATTTTTTACGCATATTAAGAAAAGTTGGTAGAGTAATTAATATGTACAATTTGTGTGTGACTATTACTAAATTACCCTTTGTGTGTAGAAGCATTTAATGCTAGTTTTTCACATACCAAAACAATTTAGAAGTATTAATGAGGGATATATTTGGAAAAAGAGTAATAAATGTATCTAGATATTTGTAAAGGGGCTTATATTTTGGGACAAATAAAAGTATCAAATGAGGCCTTATATTTTGGGACGGAGGGAGTATTACTTTTATGGGTTGATGAATGGTCTAATTAATTACATGGGTTTCTCATTGTTGTGATGAAACTAATAACCAGAGATCTTTTACACTTATGAATTTAAAACCAACCAAAAATTTCTTCTACTAAATCAGTCCTTTTAGCTAATCACAACCGAATTTAAAATTGGTAATCACATAGTCTCTCTGTATTGATATTCTTTACTACTAGATAGAACCGTACACTTACGGCCTATCAATACCAAACTTGCCAAATATAAAATAGAGAACCTAAAACCGTCAAACTGAAAAAGTTGAAAATTAAAAACGCAATTAAAACTTATTATTAATATTTTGAATAATTGATTGCAATACGACAAACATTAATTAATTACCAATACAAGAAAATATACTTATATTTATCACATATTTAATGCATATTCACTTTTTTGAAATTCTAATAATTATTATTGCCTTAGTTTTTTCTCGGTAACTTTAGTTAATACCCGTAAATAAAAATAATTAATAAATTTCTATGAAGTTTATAAGAGAAATTAGGTTAGAGTTTAGGCTTATTTAAAGAATTTCTCTACTCACAGAGGACACAAGGAGGTTTTAAAATGACAAAGGATTCCAATAATTATTCTCTTTCACCAAATCAATTGTTTGATTTCATGTCGATGCGCCCTTCTGTGATGCCTTGTGACCAAGAAGATTACATAGAGGTAAAACAATTCTGTTTTAAGATCCAATTACAATTTTAAATGTCGAAACTCATCTTTCTACCAAAAAACGTATGGTTTATTATGTTTTAATAATTTTATTTTGTTTTGAAGAAGATTTAGAGAGAACAATTTTATGTTGCACGTCGACAAAGCAGTTTGGATTTAAAAATTGATTTGTATTCAGATTGAACGATTCAATCGATTAAACCCTAGTTACGATTATCTGGGTTGTTTGATCTGTAAGTAATTCAAGTGATTTTAAGAAATTGAATCATAACTCGAGGTTATCAATGATTTTATGTCCGATTCAATTTTCAAACATTATTATATACCATGCGGATATTTCGATAGTTGGTAGAGAGATACAAAGTTGGTCAAAAATATGGGCTTGGATCATCATTTGAGATATCTATTGCATCGAAGTAAAAGTGAAAATAAAGAGAAGATTGAGAGGTTGGGTATGGGAGAGAAACAATAGGGAGGTAGAGAGGTGTACAAGGACTATAGAAGGCAAACGTAGAGGATCCAAACTCTCAAAATGCCCATTTATGTGTGTGTCGTTTAGAGTAGGGTCGACCCAACACTAGTCAAAACATAAAGCAAACCCTAAAATGTGGCTTAATTAAAACGTTCAAAAGTTTACAAGAAAGTCATCCTAACCCTATGGCCAAAAATAGTTTGTTGTCACATCTAATTTGAATAGATAGACTTGTAATAAAAAAATTGATCGCTCATATTAAGTGAAAATAGAAATTTAGAGGTACTTTTATTGTCAAATATTTTGAGGCATAAAACACTAGCTTTACTAGCTTGGACATGAAGCTCGGGCTAGTTCAGAGACGAAACCTTACAGGGGTAAGTGGTTGGTATTTTGACTTCTATTTCTAATCTTGTTATCCGAAGGGATCTAGTTATATTCATTATAATGGGATTGCATTTTTTGCAACAATATTATGCAATGCTCTTAGTCTTTTTGCTTTGGGTCGGGTTATATTTCAAGTGTTTGGGCTAGACTTGTTTTCTTGCAGAGTGAAATGCAAGTAAACTTTTGAGAATTTTTTTTGAAGATTTATATTACCATGTTTGTTGAAATATCTTGAAAAATAAGAAAGTTACTTAATATAAATGCTATATTTATTTTTTTTATAAAAAAATCTTTGAATTTCTCCCTCTCTCCCTCCCTTTCCCTCTTGCTATATCTCCCTTTATTCTCTGTTCAAATTTGAAATTTTTGGTTTTCCATGTAGGTGTCTAGGAAGAGACTCCAACTATTTTGGGAAAGGCAATTGGACTTTCAATTTGAAGAAGGTTCTTTATTTTGATCAAATGTTTGACGTAGATTTGTCATTTTATTCCTAGGCAATTGAATAAGATTAAATGACATCCACTTGTTCAATGTTTAAAAACATATTTTAGATTTATCATATATCATACTTTTTATAAAATATTTTTTAGTTTTATATTTATCAACTGTACCTTAGATATATACTTGTCAAACATTACCCATAATAAAAATATATTATATCTTGGTTTGATTTTGCAACTCCATTCAATAATAGTTTCCTTGTAATGTAAATAGCAGGGATTAAGAGTATGTTACCACATTCACAAATTACAAAGATCATGAAATCTAATGCCGAAGTGAGATTTCTCATATTTCTTCTCTCACTGTTGTTTATTAATAATGTTTGTAATTATCACAAGTATGAATATTGATATTATTTTGATGATCAAATGTCTTGTAATTTGAACAGATGATTAGTGCAGAATCTCCAATGGTGATGGCAAAAGCATGTGAGTTTCTCATTCAAGAGCTCACATATCTCTCATGGATGAGTGCTCAAGATGCTAATAAGCGTACTCTGAAGTCTTTCGATCTCTTTAAGGCCCTTTTTGAAAGCGATATCCCTGATTTTATCAATGAGGTTGGACAAAGATATAATAACATCTCATCTTTTTCATTTTTTTTTTCAATTACAATGAACCAAAGATACATACATTTTCCCATATCACAAAAAAGAAGATACATTCTCCCATGGTCAACAAGTTTGAACATTTTTTCATTGTTTTAATTAGATCCAGAATATGCTTAAACATACAGTTATGATGTATTTATTATAACAGAAAGATAATGCTGGAAATTTTGCTCAGGCTGGAAAATATGTTGAAGGGAACCAATTTAATGCTGGAAATTTTGTTGGAAGCCAAAATGCTCTGCCTCACGGTAATGGTTTTATGGGAAATTCCATGTTGAATATGGAAAATGTAAGTGTTGGATTTTTGGGGTCCTTAAATGTATGTATAAGAATTTATACACGGTCTAACTCACTTTCTTTTGTTAAGTTCAAGTAAATTTGGTGTTCTTACTTATAAGTTTGTTAACTAACTTGGTTGAATTAATGGAATCTTCTTTTGTATACTTCATATAGAACCCAATGGCAATGAACCAACAGAATGTTGGAAACCAAGTTGTCCTGCCACATGCTACTAAACTATAGGAAATCACATGCTGAATATGGAATATGTAAGTAATTGATTTAAACATAGACTAACTCCTTGTCTTCCTTTGAATTCTATGTACTCCCTCTCGTCCTATTTATAAGAAAATTATGTAATTTTAGATTCGTTGAATAACTGATATATCTGTTCTATATTATATATCGTGTACATTTTATTCTTTTAATTTCTAATTAGAAGAAAATTAGTGCTCTTATAAATCATAAATTTGTATATTTTTGTGAAATTAATATGATACATTTTATTTATTTTATATAGGACTAAGTGTTTCCTCAGCCTTGCATGTTGCAACCACCATTTGCTACTGCAAATCAAATTTTTATTATTACCATATGAATAAGAGGTTAATAAAATAATTGTATTCATGGACTTGTGAGATTATGATACATCTATGCAAAATAGCCCTTTATTTTTCATTCTTTCTTATACGAATGTCAATTTTGAGATCTTTATCTTCTTATATTGCAGTGAACATAGGGATGCAGTTACTGGGGTGAATGAAGTCGGTTGATGGAACTACATTTTCTCTTCAAGAACTAGACATTTGTGCTATTTTAATAGAAATATTAAATAATCTTCTTTCCCCTTCGGAGTCTATTCAATAATTTGGCAAACTTTGGCCGAATAAAATAATTAGAAACCTTTATGTTTGAACTTGCACTATATTATATGTCCCAACTTATAACCTATTTGAAATGATTATGTCTGATGTTTATTTTTAATATTATTAATATTGATAAATTAAATTAGGGCTCGTTTGAAGTTTTTGGTTTTCGGTTTTAAAAGTCAATTTCAAAACAAAAACATGTTCGGGACAAAATGGGGTTGAGTTGGTATTTTTATTAATTTTAAAATAATTCTCCATCTAAACTCAGCCAAAAAAATAGGTTTTATAATTTTTGTTTGTTTTTATTTCATCCACCTCTGAACATCAATATATCTGACCACCACAAACTATCATCCCGACCATTGCCAACCTCCACTCCAACCACCATCGACCATCATTTCGACTACCGTCGGCCACCACTTTGATCATAAAAAAAAAAACTAAAGTTAGAAAAAGGTAGATGTTGGCAAGTTAAAGGATCCACTTTCCCGTTTCTGTAGTTTTTCCCCGTATTTGTGAAGTTTCTGTTGCAGATAATCTCTAGGTTAGGGATGAATGGAAATTGGGCTCAAAAAGAGGCCTATACAACCCAACATTAAGGGACATAAAAAAAAGCCTTGTTTTTTTGTGAAAAAAACCATTTATATAACATATTCTAGTGTATTGGTAAAAAAACCATTTATATGCTTATTTAGTATTTTTGTTGTCTATTTTATCAAATTTTAAATTTCTAATTTAACTTTGAGTTGATATCCATTTTAGTAATTTTACATCCAGAAGCACTTTTGATCTAATTTATCCAAACAATAATGGTTGGTGAAAATTACTTTTCGTTAAATGTATCCAAACAAAAATTACCTTATATTCAACTTACTTTTAACTAAACTCAATTTCGCAAAATCAATTCTATCAACCTCAATTGCTTATAAATGAGATCTGAGAGAGTATGTGTTTGCTGGTGTTTTTAGCAAACAATCACTAGTTTTATTAGAAGGTTTGTGAGATCAAACTAGAAAAATCTCAAAGCAATTGCCTTTGAATTGCAAAAGTTTTTGTTTCAGAAAATGTAGAAAAGGGGACGATTTGCAAATGATTAACAGAATTGAAAAGAAAAGAAGCAGTAAATGGTGCGTGAATTGTAAAGAAAAGAAAAACAAATTGCATTGAATCATAAAAATGGTACACGATCACGTACAGCGATTCTTCCACTCGTTTTTCGCTCTAGCTTGGAAGTTAGAGTTTCAGGAATCGGATTGTGTATTGTGATTCGCCACCCCTGTTTCTTCTCAGAAACAGTTATTTATACAAAGGAAAAGAGGGGGAAAAACTGACTAAGTAACTGCCTAGAAATTTGAAAATAAGTAACTGCTACTCCTACTTTCGACCAGAACCGCTCTGTCATGCTTCAACCAACTGCTAGCCTTCAGCGTATAACTGCTCTGTTTTCTGTCTGTCGAAAGCTTGTGTCCATTTTCCTCTGTCGAAATAATTTGGTCTTCGTCGAAATATAAGTCAGGCCATGTTGACCATCTTTAATGAAGCCTGTCGAAATTACAGGCTAACAAATTGCCCCCCAAAAATGTCTTTTTCGACTGAACTTGAAGAGGAAGAAGAGAAAGACATTTTTGAATTCACCATCGAAATAACTTTGCACTTGAGTAAAATAGCTGTATACCTGATGTCACCACTGTTAAGTGTTGTTTCCATATTCAAACCTTGAGCTTGAACAGCCTGTAATTTCGGCAATGTTTTGGCAACTTAAATGCCATGTTTTTACGCTTTCTTTATATTTATTCCAGCGTTATTTTAACTTCTTGCAACGTTGGCTTATACTTTTTCAAGTATTTGCCATTTATACGCAAAATTCTTTCATCAGCGCCGATCTCTTCAACCTCATATGCGCCGTTTGAATAAACTTGTAAAATTTTAAATGGTCCTTCCCAACTTGGGGACCACTTACCAAAGACTCTATCTTTTTTATCCATAGGCAATAGGACCTTCCACACTAGATCACCTGGATCAAAGGTTTTAGACTTAACCTTTTTGTTATAAGTTTTAGCTACCCTCTCTTTCTGTCGAATAAGCATATCTAAAGCTAATAACCTTTCTTCGTCTAAATCAACCAATTCATCAAGCATCATATTCCAATAATAATCAGAGGGAATCTCCCACTGTCTTTGAATTCTTGTTGATTGTAGACAAATTTCAACAGGCAACACTGCATCGTGTCCAAATGTTAGCCTATAAGGAGTAGTGTTGATAGATTCTTTGGGTGAATTTCGACAAGCCCATAATGCTTGATCAAGGGTATTATGCCAATTTTTTGGTTTCTGCCCAACATGTTTTTTAATCAAATTAATAATAACTTTATTGGCAGCTTCTACTTGACCATTGGCTTGCGCATAATATGGTGTCGAAGTTAATAACTTAAAACCAATTTCAGAAGCAAACTCTACCATTTTTCTACCAGTGAAAACTGATCCTTGATCTGTAGTAATGGTTTCTGGAATTCCAAACCTATAAATGATATGATTTTGAATAAACCTTATCACTGCTTCTTGATCAACATTGGCTAAAGGTATAGCTTCAACCCATTTGGTGAAGTAATCAATTCCCACAAGGATATATCTATGGCCCTTCGACGAAGTTGGCTTTATCTCTCCAATCACATCTAGAGCCCAACCTCTAAATGGCCAAGGTTTGACTATGGCATGCAATTTATTTGCAGGTACATGTTGTATCCCAGCATGCTTTTGACACTCTTGGCATCCCTTAGCAAATTCTATGCAATCTTTCAGCATAGTTGGCCAATACATTCCTTGTCGAAATAATAACCACTTCATTTTGTGGCCTACTTGGTGTGAACCACATGCTCCACTATGTGTATCGGAAACTGCTAAATATGCCTCATTTTCACTAAGACATTTTAATAGTACTCCTTCAGGAGTCCTTTTAAACAATTCGTTTCCAATTATCACATAGCTCAAAGCTCTGTATTTTACCTTTTTATTGGTATTTCTTGTGGGATTTTGCAAATATTCCGCAATAGGCCTTCGCCAATCATTATTGGTCATATTGTCAAGAGCAAAAATTTCTGCTAAGTCAAAGTCACCAAACAATTGACGTTTTTCGACAACGACTAGTTCCTCGTTTGCGTTTATTGCGTTTCTAACTTTTGGTGTTGACAATAGTGACGAAGAATAGTCATCAGAAATGATTTTATCCTTTATTTCGATTAACTCTTCCAGGCTTTGTTTTGAAACTTTATAGCCTGAAGCAATTTGTGCCAATTCATTTGCCACTTGATTATCAATTCGTGGTAAATGTTCTAAGTGAACAGACTCAAATCTTTTTAACAAAGCATTGGCAACAACAAAGTATCTGATAATGTGCTCTTTAATGCATTTGTACTCTCTTGTCAATTGTTTGACAACCAACTCAGAGTCACCTTTTATTTCGACATGACTTGCCCCCAGCTCAAGTAAAATTTCAAGGCCTACTATTAAAGCCTCATACTCAGCTTCATTATTGGAACAAACATCCCGAATTTTAAACTTATACTTCGTTGGAATGTTAGTAGGAGATATTATTAAAATACCAATCCCAACTCCATGTTTATGGCTTGAACCATCAAAGTACAACCTCCAAGGATATACGTCTACAAAACTTAATGTTTCTTCGACAACAGAATGGTCTACTATGAAATCAGCAACCACTTGTCCTTTAATTGATTTTAGAGGTTGATAAGTTAAGTTGTATTCTGACAAAGCCAAAGCCCATTTACCAATTCGGCTATGCATTATTGGTTTCGACAGCATATGCTTAATAACATCAAAATGCGAATAAACAGAAACATCAGCTGGTTTTATATATTGCTTTAACTTTGTACACGAAAAATACAAACAAAGGCACAACTTTTCTATAGGAGTGTACCTCGTTTCGGCATCATTTAAGACCCTACTGAGGTAATAAATGGCTCTTTCGACACCACTATCATCCTCTTGTGCTAACATGCTACCTATTGTTCTATCAGAAGCTGCTATATACAATTTGAGCACTTTGTGTTTAATAACAGGCAACAAAATTGGTGGTTTCATCAAATAAGACTTGATTTCGTCGAAGGCTGCTTGATGCATTGGTTCCCATTTGAACTCTTCTTCCTTCTTCAGTCTTAACAATGGCGAAAAAACTTGTGTTTTGCCACTTAGATTTGATATAAATCTTCGAAGGAAATTGATTTTTCCCAGCAACGACTGAAGCTCCTTTTTGGTCGAAGGGGCCTTCGTTTCCATAATTGCCTTAGTCTTATTTTGATTAATTTCAATGCCTTTTTTGTGCACTATAAAACCCAAGAAATCACCTGCACGTACACAAAAGGCACATTTTAATGGATTTAATTTCAATCCATATTTCCTCATTCTTTCAAAAGAACGGCGAAGATGGTCTAAATGACCACTTTCTGAGGAAGATTTAACCACAACATCATCTATGTATACTTGCATAAAATCATCAATAAAATCATGAAACATAGAATTCATGGCCCTCTAATATGTAGCACCAGCATTCTTTAAGCCAAAGGGCATTACTACCCATTCATAAACACCCAATGCCCCTGGACATCTAAAAGCAGTTTTCGACACATCCTCTTCAGCAATGAAGATTTGATTATACCCAGAATAACCATCAAGCATACTAAGATAATCAAATCTTGCTGCTGAATCTATTAGCATTTCTGCCACAGGCATTGCGTATTCATCCTTGGGAGATGCATTATTTAAATCCCTAAAATCTATGCAAACTCTAAGAGTCCCATTTTTCTTTATTACAGGAACTATATTGGCTAACCATTCGACATACCTGGCAGTTCTGATGAATTTGTTTCTGAATAGCCTTTCGATTTCCTCTTTGATCTTAGCCAACACTTGAGGAGCAAATCTTCTTGGCACTTGCTTCACTGGTTTCTTCCCTGGTCAAATTGGTAATTGCATTTCCACTACTTCTCGACTTAACCCAGGCATTTCGTTGTAATCCCAAGCAAAGCAGTCTTTGAACTCCCTTAGCAATGTAATGACTTGGGTTTTTAGAGAAGCATCAATATTTGCACTAATATAAGTTGGCCGTTTTATTGAGCCATTTCCCAAATCAACCTCTTCTAACGGGTCTTGAGCTTGCATATGCTTTGTCAAATCTCTAGGATCCTTTTCAAAACCTAATGGATCATTATCATAGATACAGTCAAGTCTTTCATCTATGACTATGCAATTTTCTTCATGTAACTCACTGGCTTCGACAGCCATTGTTTGTTGAATAATTTCGGCCTCCATAGCCGCTTTAAACTTGTTTTCGGCCATATAAGCCGTAATTTTGTCCCATGCATTGGGCACTGACATAAGAAAATTTTCAAGAACCAGTGTTCCACCCCGTTGGTCGAAAAACACCATCAGGATAGACACTATCATCTCCCATTATTTCTCTTTCCCAAACAAAACCACAATTTGGGTCAAGATGAACTGAAGCAAAAACATTATCCGCAGGAACATATGCCTCATTAGAAGATGAACATGGCGCAATCTTCGCCATTTGTTTCTCAAAATTTTCCTTGGTAACTTGGTTCACATCAGCACGGAAGTAGCTCTGATCGGCTTCAACATACTCTACCAAACCATCTTCCTTCCACATTACTAAACGTTGATGCAAAGTTGAAGGGACAGCACCAACTCCATGGATCCACTCTCTACCAAGGAGTAAATTAAAATTCGCTTTAGAGGCTATCACTAAGAACAATGTAGTCCTCTTTATGGAACCAACAATTAAGTCCACCTCAATGGCCCCCAAAGAATGGCCAGTTTTGCCTTCATAGTTGCTTAAGACAATGTTATGTGGCCTGAGGTCAGTATCGAACTTACCAATCTTCTTCAAAAGACCATGTGGCATTAAATTCACTGCGGCTCCACCATCCACTAACACTTTGTTAATTCCAACACCATTGACTTTGGCTTGGACATACAGGGGTTTCAAGTGGTTTTGCATACTCATATCTGGCTTCTCGAAGGTAGCCATTTGGTCTTCGACACAACCATTGTTCATCACATAGTAACACATTGGCTTATGATGAGCCATATCCTCTGTAAAATCCTCTTCAACGTCATTTGGTACTGTGATAACATCGTACTCAAGAGGCAGTATTGATACCACATTGCAAACAACGTCGAAATCATCTTCAGAATAATTAAAATCAGACTCCATGTCTTCATCCATGTCGAAATCAGCATTTCTTTCTTTCACTGTTGACAATGGAGGAAATATTCTTTCAAGAGCAGGCCTTCTTGGCTTTTCTGTTACCACAGCCTTGCCTTTGGCCTTATTCGCTGCACACACATGACTAGCAACATCAGCATTCCTCTTTGTGGCAACTTCAGCTTTGTGAACCTCACTCTTCACCACTATCATGTTGCGTGGAACTTGATTATTAGCCAAATGACTTGGAACCTCGTTAATGTCAAAGTGTGCCTTCTTCTTCTGTTGTCTTTGGTAACGATGCCACTGTGTTCTAGTCATGGGGTTCTTACCCTTATAGTTATTCTTATAGTTAAACTTAGCAGCATCAGTACCTGGCTTGACAGCTTTAGCATGTTGATTATTGGGCACCCACGCTTCGACAGGAGCACTAGCACTTGGGACAAAAGATTTACCTGTTGACAGCTTCAAATACCCTTTTGCTGAGGACTTCTCCTTAGCAAATTGTCGTTTACTTGTTGAAAGCTTTGCTGACACATTAGCCTCATAGCCAGGAAGATCTCCTTTTGCAAAGTCAAATTTTGGCCTGTTATCAAGCCATTTTCTTTTGCGTTGTTGTTGATCTTGATAACCTTCGACAGCTTTAGCTGCTTCTTTATCGAAGACAGCACTGCACCTTGGGCAAAGCATAACTTCAGAATTATTCCACTTACACCGATTGAGGAAATCTATCAATTCTTCCTCAGCCTTTGGATACACAGCGTGTATCTTCCCATCATATTCTTTTAGGGTCACCTCCTGTTTCTTACCTTCAGCATACATAAAACCTTTTAATTTCTCGGTGGCAGTCTTGACACACTTAGCAGGGTTTGCCATTTGAGCATCCACCATGCCTACATCAGCTTCGACAGGTTCAGAGTACATAGCTTCAGCCTTAGGCAATGGGTCAACATCAATCTGCATAGGAGCTTTCATTTTCTTATCAGCAAATTTGAGTCTTCCTTCGTCAACTGCTTTTTGCACAATATCCCTGAAGAGAACACAACGGTCAGTGTTATGTCCCAAAAAATTATGGAACTTACAATAACCCTTTTTCTTTCTTTGGTCAAGAGTTGGTATTTTAAGGCCTTTAGGCACTAATATTTGACCATCAGTTACTAAAAGATCAAAAATTGCATCACATTTAGTAACATCAAAAGTATAAGTCTTAGGCATAAATCTATCATTCTTAGGCTCTACAGGGTTATTCCCATTCGCAGGCCTTAATAATTTACAGGTATAAGGAGGACCAGGCTTAAGTTCAGCCACGTCTATCTCCTCTTCTTCGACATTACTATATGTAACGTCAAATTCTTCTTCGACATATGCCACTTTTTCTTTTTTATGATACCTATTCGACCTAGATTTTTCCTCTCTAAGCCTTTCAACTTGTCGAACTCTATCAGCCAAATGAGCCATATCTCGCAAATGAGATGTGTCTAATTTCTTTCTAATTGAGTAATCAAGGCCACCAGCAGCCATTTCGACAAGCTCATGTTCAGGGATTTGTGTGAAGCAACGAGATTTCAACAGCCTAAATCTGTTTAAGTAATCATCAATAGTTTCAGGCATTTTGCGCCGAACACTAGCCAATTCTTTAAGACTAATTTTCGACTGGCCCATGTAAAACTGTGCATGGAATGCCTTTTCTAATTGCCCCCATGTGAGCATAGAACCAGGGGGTAAGGTCGTGAACCAAGTGAAAGCATTTTTAGTTAGAGAATTTGGAAAGTATTTCATCTTCAAATTCTCATTTTGTGCTAAGTCCCCAGCCTCAGTCAAGAAACGAGCAATGTGTTCGACTGTGGACTCATTTGTATCACCACCAAACTTAGTAAACTTGGGAACTTTCCACCCCCTTGGTAACTCAGTTTGTAATACATGTTCACATAATGGTGATACGAAGTTAGGCCTTTGTAAACCTATGTTAAGGCCATTTTGCGCCAAAATAGTTTCGACTAAAGTAGCTACATTGTTTTCTGTGCCAATTTGTTTGCTGGTGTTTTTAGCAAACAATCACTAGTTTTATTAGAAGGTTTGTGAGATCAAACTAGAAAAATCTCAAAGCAATTGCCTTTGAATTGCAAAAGTTTTTGTTTCAGAAAATGTAGAAAAGGGGACGATTTGCAAATGATTAACAGAATTGAAAAGAAAAGAAGCAGTAAATGGTGCGTGAATTGTAAAGAAAAGAAAAACAAATTGCATTGAATCATAAAAATGGTACACGATCACGTACAGCGATTCTTCCACTCGTTTTTCGCTCTGGCTTGGAAGTTAGAGTTTCAGGAATCGGATTGTGTATTGTGATTCGCCACCCCTGTTTCTTCTCAGAAACAGTTATTTATACAAAGAAAAAGAGGGGGAAAAACTGACTAAGTAACTGCCTAGAAATTTGAAAATAAGTAACTGCTACTCCTACTTTCGACCAGAACCGCTCTGTCATGCTTCAACCAACTGCTAGCCTTCAGCGTATAACTGCTCTGTTTTCTGTCTGTCGAAAGCTTGTGTCCATTTTCCTCTGTCGAAATAATTTGGTCTTCATCGAAATATAAGTCAGGCCATGTTGACCATCTTTAATGAAGCCTGTCGAAATTACAGGCTAACAGTATGTTGAGAGTACATATGAAATTGGATCTTTGTTTGTATTTAGGGGTAAAATAGATATTTTACGGTGATTGAGAGTATAGTGCATAATGGTAGGGGTAGAAAAATCAACATCCAAAAAGTACACAAAGTAAATTGAAAAGTGTGTAAGTTTTGCATTTGATTGGGCCCTTGTTTTTGTTTGCACCCATGGGCCCAAAAGTGAAAAAATATGTAGGATAAGGGTAAATGGTAGGGTTAGGGTACTATATATATGAGTAAGTTGTAAAGGTAAAACTCACTATTTTCATTGTTGGTAGGGTTAGTGTGTGGGGCTTGTGCTAGAGAAGAGTGAGCTGGGAATGGAAGATGAAGTAGTTAGAAGTTGTGGGAGTGGAATGGTTGAAAAGAAATGATCAAAACTTAGCAAAATGCTTTGTGTTTTCTTTTCAATTCCCTCCACTCCTATTATTTCTAATTTCTCCTCCCTTTCCTTCTCTCACTCTAAAATGTGTAAAATGTTATGTGCCTTTGTTTATATTAATTTTATCCTCATATCTAAGATCTCTTTCATGCGTACATCTTAACTCTTTTGTAATTCTTTTTAAGTTCGATTAATATTACAGATCTACGTTTTCTGATGTTTGAAGCACTTAAGCTTTGGACTATCTTCTCTAATAACTTCTATAGAACCAGATCTAAGAAGACGTAAGGTTTTCGTGACTTTGTATTATTTGATAAACTTTATTATTTCCTTAACATATACAAAAATCACAAATACTTAAAAGACATTTCACTTCTCCTTCGATCTGCAATAAATAGTTTTATAGGAAGGAGTGAAAAGTTAGTCCCTTTCACAACCACCAGGCTGTGTTGTACCAACCATCAAAAGCTGTTACAGATGAGTTTAATACCCCCTTCCTTTTGTTTTTTGTCTTTTTGGCGATTTTTGTTTGTTTGTTTTTCAATTTAATTTGGTTATTTTTATCAGCAAGTATTTGTTTGTGATAATAATAAAAGTTGAGTCTAACATCGGTCTATTCGGTCTCCAACTTTTCCATATATAGAGACCCAACCCAACCCAACCCAACTAATATTAAGAACTAGTACATCAAAAGAGAGGAATATCTATTATAGATTTATACAAATACACCACATATGAAATTACCTATTTAGACATTTGGAAAAATTGACACTTCACATAATTGAGGGTAAAATTGTAACTTAACCACGAAAAAGACAATTTATGACAACCTTTTTACTTTTTGCTTTTATGTTTTTTACTTTTTCCTCTCTCTCTCTCCTTTCTACTTTTTCTTTATTTCTTTCTTTTACCTCTCTCTCTTTCTCTTTCTTCTAATATCTCATCTCTCCTCTCTATTTTTTTCTTTCTTTTCCTTTATTTCTTTTATCTTCTCCCTCTATTTACTTCATTCTTTCTCCTCTCTTATTCATTTCCTTTTTTATTTCCTTTGTCGTTTCTCTATTTATCTTTATTTTTCTTCATCTATTTTTTTTCTTCTTGGGAAATATTTTATTTCATATTAATTTTTATGGAATTTTTCATACAAATTTAAATTTATTAATTTTTCCTGATTTTATCGGAACACTCAATATTAAAATATCTAATTTACCAATATTAAATTTGTTTTATGATTTTTGATCTTTTGTTTTATGACTCAAAATTTTGATTTACTATTTTGTCGAATAAGAAAAAAAGATGAATTTAGATTTACTCAAAATTTATTACACAAAAAAAGGAATGAGGGTCTTTTTATACTAATTTTTTATATTTTTGTATTAACATCTATTCTTTATATATATATATATGTATATGTATTTAGCTTTTGAGTCCAGATTAAGAAGCATTATTTGTTCTCAGTATGATTTTATCTCCACTTGCAATTTCTTATAAATGGACTTCTACAATCTATTTAATCAAAACACATAATACTAAAATCTCTATTTTACATGTTTATACTTTTTGCTTTGGAGTCTCGACGGTTAATAATTACACGTTGTTGCTAAAATCATTTTGTATTATGACTATAATTACACGTTGTGACTATAATTGTTTTTTATATTTTGCTGTCATGAATATTTTATTGTTTAAAATAAAAATTTTGCTTTGGAGTCTATAAAAGAAAACATTCAATGTTGTCAAATTAATTATTTTTTATCTTGCTTTTGACTTCCAACGGGAAAACGTTACATGTTAATTTTCCTTGCTTTTTATTCTCAATGGCAAAAGATTACAAGTTATCGGAATACAAATACTTCGTATTAATATGCTCTGAGATCTAACTAACCATTTTACACTGTATTTTACTAATAAACTTCTATTATCTAATTAATCTAAACCCTCACTACTGTTGTATTTTAGTAATTCAAATAAAGCACATTCAGTGATATAGCACTTAAGATAGATATTAAGTGAGTTAGTTAATATAGTGCAGTTAATAGCTTCTGTTAGTTAGTTAAACACTGCAACAGAATTATACTAGAATTAGATAGTATAAATACATCAAAAATGAGTTTGTAACTGATTCAGATTATTATCAATAAAGAATTCAGTTCTTCTCAATTCTTCTCTCTAGTTTTCTCTGTTTGTGAGGTGTGAGTGTTCATGGATTCCATTTGAATCCAACAAATTGGTATCAGAGCGGTGAATGATTCTGGGAAACACGAGTGAACGTGAGTGTGCGTGTGATTTTGAGTTTACAATTCGCATCGAATTGGAATTCGAAATCGAAAGGATTCACAAACTCTGAATCCTAGGGTGGAAACACGAGTGATTGTGAGTTTTTCAATTGAGTGAAGAACAGAGAACGAGAAGATGAATGGAAATGGAGGATTCAACACTCACTTACCAGTGTTCGATGGTAAGAATTGGAGTCGTTGGTCCATACAGATGCGTGTGCTGTTTAGAGCACAAGATGTGCTCGAATTCGTGAACGAAGGAGTTTCAGAACTTGCAGAGAATGCAACAGAAGCGCAGAGGAATGCACATCGCGAGAAGAAGAAGAAGAAAGATCAGAAAGCCTTATTCTACATTCACCAGTGTGTTGATGCGAAGATCTTTGAGAAGATAGCAGATTCGATGACTGCGAAGGCTGCCTGGGACACGTTAGTGCGTTGCTATGGTGGTGATGCCACCGTGAAGAAAGTCAAACTTCAATCACTGAGGAAGCAGTATGAGAACTTGAACATGAAGCACAATGAGAAAGTTGCTGACTATGTGGCTCGTATAATCACTGTCACGAATGAGATGAAGACCTGTGGAGAGACAATTTCTGAGCAAATGATCGTGGAAAAGGTACTGCGTTCCTTAACTGTTCAATTTGATCATATAGTTGTTGCAATAGAACAGTCTAAGGACACTAGTACAATGAAGATTGATGAATTGCAAGGTAGTTTAGAGGCACTTGAATTAAGAGTAACTGAAAGGGGTAATGATAAAGAAACAGATCAAGCCTTGCAAGCTAAAATGTCTAAGAAGAATTGGTATGAAACTAAGAAGAAACAATGGTCAGATAAGAAGGCTAATCAGAATTCAAATAGTAATCAGGATAAGGGAAAATCAGTGACTGATAAGGCAGAATCCTCTAGTAAAGGAGGAGGTTACAATTCAAAGTTTAATAAGAAAAAGGACTTTGATAAAAGGAAAATACAGTGTTTCAATTGTGACAAATATGGACATTTTGCTGATGAATGTTGGTCTGGTGCTGGTAAAGGAAAGAGACCAGAGAAAGGTGCAGAGCAAGCTAATCTTGCTCATGACAGTTCTGATACAGAACCTGTCTTGTTGATGGTGACTACCAATGAAGAAGGTGTAGTGGTAGATTGGTGGTATTTGGACACAGGTTGTTCTAACCATATAACGGGGAACAAATAGTGGTTGATTAATTACAATTCCAGTAAGAAGACAAGAATCAAATGTGCTGATGATGAATATTTGATTGCTGAGGGAATGGGAGATGTCTTGGTAAAATTAAAGGATGGTGGAACTGTCCTAATTGAAGATGTGTGGTATGTGCCTGGCATGAAGAGTAATTTGATGAGTGTAGGTCAATTACTAGAAAAGGGCTACTCAGTGACAATGAAAGATGCAATGCTACAGCTGTTTGATAAGTCTGATAAATTGATTTTGAAATCAAAACTGGGCAAGAACAGGACTTTTAAATGCAATGTAGAAGATTCTGATGTGAAAGTTTTAAGTACAGTGGCTGAATCACAGAGTTGGCTATGGCATAGAAGATTTGGACACTTGAATTTCAAGAGTCTAACTCAGTTGAGTGAGAAGGAGTTAGTGACAGGAATGCCAAAGCTTGATATGAGTGGCAAGACATGTGATGTGTGCTTGAGAGGCAAGCAAACTAGATTGCCTTTTGCTGCTCAGTCACCTATGAGAGCAAGCTCTCCACTGCATGCAGTAAGTTCTGATATATGTGGTCCAATTGAAGTGCCAACACTTGGAGGTAATAAATACTTCATAACCTTTATTGATGAGTTCACTACAATGATATGGTTGTACCTCATCAAGCAAAAGAGTGAAGCATTAGATGTGTTCAAGAAGTTCAAGGCTGTAGCAGAAACACAAAGTGGCCAGAAATTAAAGATATTGAGAACAGATGGTGGAGGTGAATATACTTCAAAAGTATTTGAAGAATTCTGTGAATCTCAAGGTGTAGTTCATGAAATCACTCCACCATACACACCACAACACAACGGGCTAGCTGAAAGAAGAAACAGGACCTTGCTTGATATGACAAGGAGTATACTAAAGCAAAAGAACATGCCTCATGAGTTCTGGGGTGAAGCTGTAGCAACATCAGCTTACATCCTCAATAGGTGCCCTACAAAGAGCCTGAAATTGAAGGTACCTATAGAATTGTGGAGTGGAAAGAAGCCTTCAGTGAGTCATCTAAGGGTGTTTGGATCCTTGTGTTACAATCACATACAAGATGCAAAGAGAACCAAGTTGCAAGACAAGAGTGAGGTCATGGTATTGATTGGATACCACTCAACTGGTGGTTACAAGTTGTACAATCCCAAATCTAAGAAGGTATGCATTAGTAGAGATCTTTTGATCAAAGAAGATGAGTCATGGGATTGGGAGACAGGGGAAGTTGAATTTAAAGCAGCACCAGAAATTGATATAGGCAGTGACAGTGAGAGTGATGATCACAGTGATGCAGAGATCAACAATGATGCTGTGGATGGTGGTGTCGCACCAAGTGTGCCCGTTGTACCAGTAACTAGATCACAGAGACAGAGACAGTTACCAAGGAGATTGGAAGACTGTGAGGTGCTGCCAGATAGTGCTGTGACAGATGAAGGAGATTTAATACATTTTGCTCTCTTGGCAGATGCTGAGCCAGTTAACTTCACTGAGGCATTGAAGGTTAGTGAGTGGAGAGCAGCAATGGAAGCTGAATTGAGATCAATTGAAAGAAACCATACTTGGGAACTTGTTCAGTTGCCTAAGAACAAGAAACCAATTAGTGTAAAATGGGTGTTTAAATTGAAAATGGATCCTGAAGGTAGAATTGTGAAGCACAAGGCTAGACTTGTTGCTAGAGGTTTCTTGCAAAAACAAGGAATTGATTACACAGAGGTTTTTGCACCAGTTGCAAGGCATGAAACAATGAGAGTGATTGTCTCTCTAGCAAGTTGTAAGGGGTGGAGTTTGACACACCTTGATGTGAAATCTGCTTTCTTGAATGGAGCACTGGAAGAGACAGTTTTTGTGACCCAACCTCCTGGCTTTGAACTAGAAGGCAAAGAAGATATGGTGTACAAGTTGAACAAGGCACTCTATGGGCTTAAACAAGCACCAAGAGCTTGGAATAGAAGGATTGATACATACCTTGCTCAACTTGGCTTCAAGAGATGTGAAGTAGAACATGGTGTTTATGTCATGTTGAAGGAGGACAACAAGTTATTATTGGTGTGCCTATATGTTGATGACTTACTAGTAACTGGTAGTCATGCAACAGAGATTGATAACTTCATTTCACTCATGATGAGTGAATTTGAAATGACTAACCTAGGAAAATTGTCATATTTCCTTGGAATAGAATTCTTGTGGACAGAATATGGGATAGTTATGCATCAAAAGAAATATGCAGGAGAGATTTTGAAGAGGTTTGAGATGGAGGACTGCAATGTTGTAGTCACACCAGCAGAAACAAATCAGAAGCTTGAAGACAAGCCTGATGAGGAAGGTGTTGATCCAACTGGTTACAAACAGTTGGTAGGATCACTAAGATACCTCTGCAATAGCAGACCAGACATTTGTTATGCAGTAGGAGCACTTAGTAGATTCATGAACTGGCCAAAGAAATCACATTTCCTTGCTGCAAAGAGGGTTCTCAGATATGTGAAGGGAACTATGCAATATGGTGTGATGTTTCCAAGCATGGTTAATGGTGCTGAGATGGAATTGATTGGTTTTGCAGATGCAGATTGGTGCGGTGATAGGTCAGATAGGAGGAGCACATCGGGCTACTTGTTTAAATTTGGTGGAGCTGCAGTGTCCTGAAGCTCAAAGAAGCAACCAGTTACTGCCCTCTCAAGTTGTGAGGCAGAATATATATCTGGTTCCTTTGCTGCTTGTCAAGCAATTTGGTTGAAATCACTGCTTGATGAATTGAAGTGTGAAGTTCAGATGCCACTGTCATTACTGATAGACAATAAATCAGCAATCAGCTTTGCTAAAAACCCAGTTTCACATGGGCGCAGCAAGCATATTGAAACAAGATTTCATTTCATTAGGGAGCAAGTGAATAATGGAGTTCTGAAGTTGATTTACTGTCCTACAGAAGATCAGTTAGCAGACATGCTAACCAAGGCTATTAAACCTGATAGGTTCATGAAGCTAAGGGAAGAGATTGGTGCCATTTGCTTTGAAGATTTGAATTAAGGGGAAGTGTTGTATTTTAGTAATTCAAATAAAGCACATTCAGTGATATAGCACTTAAGATAGATATTAAGTGAGTTAGTTAATATAGTGCAGTTAATAGCTTCTGTTAGTTAGTTAAACACTGCAACAGAATTATACTAGAATTAGATAGTATAAATACATCAAAAATGAGTTTGTAACTGATTCAGATTATTATCAATAAAGAATTCAGTTCTTCTCAATTCTTCTCTCTAGTTTTCTCTGTTTGTGAGGTGTGAGTGTTCATGGATTCCATTTGAATCCAACAACTACTAAAATCCCTATTTTATCCATTGCTATTTTTTGCCACATCACCATATTAAACGTTGTTGAAATACAAATACTTTATATCTTATTTTCACAAATGTTTTTATGTTTTATAAATGATTATTTTACTTTTGACTCTTGACGGGAAACAACTTATACGATTGGCCTTTTGCAACAATTAATAAAGGCATTTTCCTAATTTTTCAAATCATTCACTACAAAAAAACGCTTATTTGCGAGGGACATTAGCGAGGGAATAACATTTCCTCGCTAAAACTGACTTTAGCGAGGGAATCCCTCACTAAAACTGACATTAGCGAGGGAATTAGCGAGGGACCAGTCCCTCGCTAATGGTTAGCGACAGAATTTTCAACATTAGCGAGGGACCAGTCCCTCGCTAAGTGGAGGCGGGAATTTGAATATTTTAGCACGAACAACAAGGTGGTTAGCGAGGGAATTGGTCCCTCGCTAACGTGAATCTGACCGTTAGCGAGGGAATTAGCGAGGGAATGGTTAGCGAGGGAATTAGCGAGGGAATTGGTCCCTCGCTAATTCAGTCAAATTCACGCGAATCAAGGAAATTAGCGACGGAAATTAAAATCCCTCGCAAATTTTTTTCACTTTTTTTACCTAAATCTGTTTCCACTCTTCTTTCTCACTCACTCTTCACCCTTCCTCTTCCTTTCCTCTTCCTCTACTCTCCACCACCACACAACCACCACCACCACCATAACCGCCACACAACCAACCTACTCTCCCTTCCTCTTCCTCTACTATCTACTCTCCCCTTCCTCTTCCTCTACTCTCTGTCTCTCACCTACAAACTCTAACCCACCACCACACAACAACCACCACCCATGACACCACCACCACCACCGGAGCTCCTCTTCCTCTCCTCTCCTCTCTCTCTCTCTCTCTCTCTTGATTTCCCCTTTCCCTCTTCTTCTCTCCACCTTCTTCCACCACACCACCACCACACAACCACCACCACCACCACCACCACTTCGAAATTTAATATAATAATAAATATATAATTTACCAAATTTGAAAAATTGCCCAAATTGAAAAACTGCACAAATTTTGAGGCAGTCATTAGCGAGAGAAATTTCCCTTTAGCGAAGGATTCAAATTCCCTCGCTAATCCCATTAGTTAGGAGGGATTTAGCGAGGGAACTGGTCCCTCGCTAATTCCCTCAATGACTGATTTTTTTGTAGTGATTATTTAAGTTTTTCGCTTAACACTTTTAAATCTAAACCGTAACTATTTATTTAGTCATCAAACTACCAAAAATATAAGTACCCGCGTGTCGATGGGGGACGGTGACGGGGAGCGACGAAGAGGGGCGGCTACGGGAAGCGATAATCGCTATGGTTGCAACGTCGGTGGATTGACTTTAATCATATCTTCTTCCTCTCTCATTTGCACATTCTTTTTATCTTATCTTCATCTCATTTTCTTTTTTTTTCTTCTTCTGATTTTTACTTTATTTTTTAACATTTGAAGAAGATCCTAACTTTTTTTTAACTTTCTACAACTTATATTTTTTAGGGCGTAGAGGTAGCTACGGGGGCATGACGGGGAGTGGCGACAGGGACGAGACAATCACAATGTTTGTAATTAAGGGAGTGAGACAATCACGGGAGTGAATTCACTTTAAAAGTATCTTCTTTTTCTCTCATTTATTTATTCTTTCATTTTATTTTCTTCTCACTTTTTTTCCTTCTAATTTTACTCCGTTTTTAAGATTTGAAGACAACAATATTGACTTTTTTTAACTTTCTGCAACACAATTTTTTTAAGCAGCTTGAAATATAATTTTTTCCATCAACTTATGCATTTTTTTTTGTTACATTTTACAATTTTCAATATATTTATGGATTTATAACATATTATAACAAATACAGTATCACCCGTGCGGATGCACGGGTATAGTACTAGTAGATCTCTAAAATTATTAAGTCACGTGATCTTTTTTCAATTTCTTTTTAATTTGTTGAGTTAAATGTGAAAAAAAGATCTTTAATATTTTAATTACATTATATAAATTGGACCTCTACCATTTAAGGGAACCGAAAATTGATCCAATCAATCTTAAATTTAAGTTTTTTGCGGTTTTTGATTTTTCGGTTCAATCATCTCTAAAATTATTGAGTCATGTGATCTTTTTTCATAACCGATTTAATCCAATAGAAATGATTGAACCGAAAAATCAGAAACCGCAAAAAACTTAAATTTAAGATTGATTGGATCAATTTTCGGTTCCCTTAAATGGTAGAGGTCCAATTTATATAATGTAATTAAAATATTACCCACATTTAATATATTTTCTCATTTATTGTTTTCATTTTAATTTGACTACTTTTGATCATGTATTTTTATTATGTATTTTACAACTTTTTTAGTTACTTAGCTACTTTTCTAAAAAATACTTAGCTATTTTGATGATGTAATATGTTTTGATGTTATGAAAAAATGTCATTTTTATTTTGATTTGTAAATGATTTTAGTGGATAAAAAATCAGAATCTAAAATACTAGTACTAATCATTTTTGCTGAAGGACAAATGGCTTGATTAGCAAGTAAATAATATAACCGCATCATGCAGAACTTAGAGCAATGCATTTTTAATATTATTCACATTTAATTAATATTAGCCAATGGTTAATTATATATTCACTTTGGGACTTCAAAAAATGATAAAAGGTCATTGAGCACTCTTTATTATTGACTCTGGGACATAACCAAAAGGGTTTTTTCTTTTCTAACCCCACCCATTTGACCCTATACACCCCCCCCCCCCCCCCCCCACCCTTGGAAAGACCAAAATACCCCTTCACAAAATTCAAAAACCCCAACATATCCCCAACTCAAAAAAAAAAGGAAAATCGGATTTACCCCACCCAAAGGTAAATTCGATTTCCAATCGGATGTACCCCACCCATAGGTAAATCCGATTTTTATCCAAAAATAAATAAATAAATAAATCATTTAAAAAATTTAAATTATTTATAAAAAAAAGAAAGAAATGAGATATCAATAATTTGAATATCGGTCTTCTTTGGGTTCAACTTAGTGACGATGTTGTACGTCGAGCGAATAATTTAGGCTAAAAAAATCAGTTTTCGGGCAACCTACTCCGATTGCAATGAAACCACAACCATTAAATCCGAAATAAATCAAGGACCATGACACCCCTAAAAGAAACTTCTTATGGGATTGCGGGGCTCAAATTCCCAAATTCCATCGTTTACTATTTTCTATTAATTTTTTAAATTTTTCACCGTCTCCAAAAAATCTAAAAAAAATTGCATAGCCTTAGTTTGGTTTTATTAGATTTTTAGTGGTGTTTGTATAATTTTTGGATTAGTTTTGTGTCTTTAACAGATTTTTAGTAGCGTTTTTAGAAGTTTTTTTAAAAAAAATTAAATAAATAAAAATTAATATCCAAGTTGATTGTGTCTTTAACTACGATGGTGTTGCTAGAGGGAACCTGAATGTTGGTACTTGTGGTGGTGTTATTAGGGATGAGTTTGGTCGAAAGTTGTTGTCAATGACGTAATTTGTTATTTATTGCAAGGAGAGAAACAACTAGAATACAATGGGAAAGAAAATAATTTTATAAAAAGTAACAATTTATTAATTTTTTATATATATAAATAATCTAAAAGTAACATATTTTTAAATGGTAGAAATTCGTAACACATGAAATCTCTACAGCAAAGGTAAATATGACGATCATGATCTTGATTAAAATTTATCTTTTTACGACCATTTGATACAATACTAGAGAAATCGTAGCCTTTCATTTATTTTAGGCTTAAATACACTTTTGATTCATCTATTTTCACCAACTCACGATTTTAGTCTCCCAAGAATTTTTTTCACGAATTTAGTTCCCTTATTTTCACAAACTCACGATGTTAGTCCCCCATGAATTTTTTTGACAAATTTAGTCCCCCTATTTTCCCAATTTGTAAAATCAAAGTCCCCCTACCCCTATAATTTGGTCAAAATTGGCGGTGGGTTGTTAGTCACTTCACTTATCCTACGTGGCTGACACCTGGCTTGCCTTGTTAGAATTTAAACATAAAAATTATGATTTTTATTACAAAAATTGTTTATACTTATTATATTTAATCAATAAAAATTTAATCTTCTTATTCATTCGATACTTTATCTCCCTTTGCGAACCCTAATCTCAAAGCATCGTTCCTTCAAAAGCAAACCATTTGGAATTTTTATTTATTAAATATAATAATTAAAAAATAATTTTTGTAATAATATTAATAATAAAATATAATAATAATTTTTATGTTTAAATTCTAACAAAACAAGTCAGCGCGTTAGACACGTAGGATAAGTGAAGTGACTGACAACTCAGCGCCAAATTTGACCAAATTATAGGGGTAGGGGGACTTTGATTTTACAAATTGGGAAAATAAGGGGACTAAATTCGTCAAAAATTTTTTTAGGGGACTAAAATCGTGAGTCTGTGAAAATAGGGGGACTAAATTTGTGAAAAAAGTTTTTGGGGAACTAAAATCGTGAGTTGGTGAAAATTGGGGGTCCAAAACTGTGATTAAGCCTTTATTTTATTTTAAGAATTAAAAGTAGAGGGAGATAGAGAGAACCGACTAGTGTGAATCCAAATCCCTAAATGTGAGGGTTAGGCTAGTGCGAGGGTTTGAACATTTTTCAATATGTGTTTATTCTATTAAGGCTTAAATTCAGTTTTGATCCCCAAGTTTTACCAACTCACGATTTTGATCCCCCAAGTTTTAATTTCACGAATTTGATCCCCCAAGTTTTCCAATTTGTAAAATCAGGGTCCCCCACTAATTTGGTCAAAATTGATGCTGACCTGTCCACCACTTAAACTACGTGGCAGCTACGCTGGCATGCCAAAGTGGCTTTTTTATATTATATTTTAACATTTTATATCCATTTTGATTCACTTTTTTTTTAATTTCTAATTTCTTAAATATAATATAAATATATATAAACAAAATGTTAAAATAAAAATAACAATTTTTAATACAAAAAAGCCACTTTGGCATGCCAGCGTGGCTGCCACGTAGTTTAAGTGGCGGCCAGGTCAGCATCAATTTTGACCAGATTAGTGGGGGACCCTGATTTTACAAATTGGGAAACTTGGGGGATCAAATTCGTGAAATTAAAACTTGGGGGATCAAAATCGTGAGTTGGTGAAACTTGGGGGACCAAAACTGTATTTATGCCTTCTATTAATATGATATGTTAAACTCCATCCGTTACACAATACAAGTTGGTTTTAACGACTAGTTTTGTTTTATCTTAGTTGTCATTATCAAAGTTTAATACAACATTAATTATATTTTATCAATGATATGTACTTAACTATTTAATGTAGGGAGAGAAATAGATAGAGCAAAATAATAAATACTACTCCCTCCATTCCTAAACTTTCACTACAACAGAAATTTTAAAAAAGATCGCCCCAATAGTAGCGCTTTTGACATAAGCGCTCCCTACTGCTAACACGGAACGACCATTAGGAGCGCCTAGGTGACGAGCGCTCCCTTTTGGCTAACACGGAACAACCAATAGGAGCGCCTAGGTGACAAGCGCTCCCTATTGCTTAACACGGAATGACCATTAGGAGCGCCTAGATTACGAGCGCTCCCTTTTGCCTAACACGGAACGATCATAGGGAGCGCTTAGGGGAGGAGCGGTCCTAATGCTTAAAACACGGGAACATGGTTACATAGCAATCTTCGCTGCCCAGTAACCCTTAAAACCCATAATACGGATCTACTCCCAGTAACCCTTCCTCCAGCATAACACGTGTTTTCTCTTCTCACTCCCCTTTCAGCTTTTAGGTTTTGCAAAGAGAAATTAAGCGATGGTGCCTTCTATTTCAGATTTGCAAATAGAAGGCTAGTCGGTGGTGCCCTCTATATTCGATTCATTATGCACAGCAGCAGCAGAAACCTAAAAATTCATTTTGCTTTCTCTCTATCTCTCTCATGTGTTTTTTCATTTTGCCTCAGACACCATGGCGGAGAAACAACTCATCATCGTCGTGGAAACCATCGCCGCTATCGCCCCTATTAGGACACTCTTCGAACAGATTACCTCGAAAAAATCATAAGGTTCTGCTTCTCTATTCTTTTACCTATCGATATCTACTTCAATAACATTATTCCCTTTCTCTTCAATAAAATCGAAATTAGGTTTTATTTAATCTTTTAGTAGTTTCCAGTCTTCGATTTTGGTAATGTACCCAAATTGTATCGATTGTTTTAATTATATTGGAGAAACCCATTTTGATGCGTTGTTGGGGATTTGGGATTTTGATTGTGGTGTTAAGGTTGGTATGATATGTTCTGGTATGAGGGTTTACTGGTTGCGCTGGGTTTGAAAAAATTGACAGAAAATATTAGTATCTAAAATTTAATATTTATTCTTGACTGCAAACAAAAATGGTTTTTTTTTGTTTATATTATTTAGGGAGCTCAGCTGTGAATTTGTTCAAATCATACTCTAGGATTTGATAATCTTTCTGTCTTGCTTAACGGTGGTCTTATGGTCCATCTATTAATTTTATTTTCCCCCCTTTTTTCGCAGAAGCTTTCTGTTTCGAACTCTAAGTTTGCCCTTGTCACCTATAATACTCATGGATGTTATTCTGGTAAGATTTGCTGAGGTAATTGTCACCTCAGATATGCTAAGGGCTTTGATTGAGACTAAGTGTGGTTCTTCTCCTAGATATGTTGGTACTTCGCAGATTCCTAGGAGCAATTCCAGATAAATGGACAGGTGCTAATGCTTTGTGATTTAATGCTCAAGGAAATGAGTAACATGAGTTAACTTGTTATTAAGTTCAACTTGAATTACCTCTACTCTACTTGTTATTAACTTATTATATCTAGTGTAGTCACTTAAATGTTTGTTACCATAGAATTACTGGAAATGAATTATCATGTTTCGGCAGCTACTCTAATCACAATGCCACGCACCCTGCTAATAAAGGTTTTGTTTTGTTGATTAACATATATGGTCCATTGGAACGGAAGAAATACATTGTGAGCAGGTGCATGATATGAAGTACCAGAATCATTATTTAGTTGTAACCAATAGCATAGCTTGTTTCATTCCACAGGGAACTGGTGTCAAGTTACCCAATGTGACAAAGTCTAAATCCAATGTGATGCTATCAAGTTGTCAGGTGTGTGACAGAGTCTAAATCCAATGTGATGCTATCTCAACTTCAGTATGCGATTATATTATTGTGATATTTCAGGAGATCCATTTGGCCACTGGAACAGTCAGTACTATTCAAAGTGGCTTTAAAAGATTACTTGCCAAAGCAAATCCTATTCATGCACTGCAAATTCATGGTGAACTTATATATGCAGTTGGCAAATTCATGGTGAACTTATATATGCAGCTGGCTCTTCCTTGGATGCACTATAGTTATTACTTCTAAATTGTAACAGTTATTAATTCCTTCTAAACTATATTTGAAGGGTTTTGTAATTTAGTTACCTCCGTAAAGGATTTGAATTTATAGTTAATTCAATATTTTTATGTTGCAAATACTTTGTCTCTGGAAATCTGAGAATATATTAGCTACAATGGTGGAATTGGGGATTCTAGGCATCCATTTTTTTATTTTTATACACTGCTTTATTTTTTGATTTGGAAATTTCATTTGGATGTTTGTTGTTGGTTGCTGGTTGATATGGAAATTTCATTTGGAACTTTGTTGTTGGTTGATGAATATGAGCAAGGGGGCAAGGAATTGGTAATAGAGAAGAAACGGAAAAAAATTCTTAAAAAAAAAATTAGACATAGGTAGCGTATGGAAATAGAAAAGAAACGAAATTTTTTTTAAAAAAATTAGGCATAAGGAGCGCTTTCTGTAAAAAGCGCTACTTATGGTCTAAGCGCATCTAGGAAAGAGGAGCGCTTGAACATAAAAGCGCTACTCTTGGTCTATGCGCATCCGGAAATAAGGAGCGCTTATGCTTAGAAGCGCTACCTATGGTCTACGCGCATCCGAGGATAAGGAGCGCTTACGCCTAGAAGCGCTACTCTTGCCTGTTCATTGGGAGCGCTTTTCGAGCGCTACCTTTGGGTGATTGGCAACAGGAGCGCAAGCTTTAGGAGCGCCCGAAAGCGCTACTCATGGCCTAAAAAAAGCGCTCCCAATCCCCAAATCTGTTGTAGTGTTTGGTCCTTTTGGCCTCTCTTTTTTGTTCCAAAACTTTGGTACTTTTAAGATACCAATGTACAATTTACCTAATATTTCCAAGTGTACCCTTTATCTTTAATTAATTGTCACTCTTTACAATATTAACTCATTTAATGCTACAAAGGGTGCTTTAGTCATTAGGTATTGAAAATTTATGGTTTCTTAATTTGTGTGAAACACTCCAAAAGGACCAAAGTTTTGGAACGGAGGGAGTACTAGTTAGTGTATCATAGGGAAAACATAAATAATTTTATCAAAAGTAATAAAGTTAATTAGTTATCTTTTTTCTTTCTTTTTCGTCTATCCATTCAACTTAAACCTTTTATTCTTTTAACAAAGTCTTAAATTTATATCATCCTACTTTTTAATGAATATTTTGTTATTATATATATATATATATATATATATATATATATATATATATATATATGTGTGTGTGTGTGTGTGTATGTATGTATTTTAGTTTGGTCCCCCTACTTTTTAAGTTTAGCGATTTTGGTCCCTCTACTTTATGTTTGACGATTTTGAACTCCCAATTTTTCAAGTTAGTGACTTTGGTCCCTATATAATTTAATTGCAATTTTGGTTCTGAAATATCATGAACTGTGCACTGTTGGTCCCCCACATTCTCAAGATCTAAATATTATGGAGATCAAAAGTGCATAAAATATATTACTTTGAGGAACGAAAAGTGCAATTAAAAAGTATGAGGGTTAAAATCACCATATCGAGAAAATTGAGATATCGAAATTGCCAAAAATGAAATAGAAAGATCAAAATCGCCAAACTAAAAACGTTGGAAACTAAAAATGCAATTAAACCTTATTATTAATATTTTGAAATAATTTATTGCAACACGACAAAAATTAATTACCAATGCAAGAAAATGTACTTATATTTATCATATATTTAATGCACATGCACTTTTTGAAATTCTGATAATTAATATTATTGTCTAAGTTTTTTCTCAGTAACTTTAGTTAATACCCGTTCAAAAAAGTAATTAATAAATTTCTATGAGTTTTATAAGAGAAAATGTTAGGGTTTAGGCTTATTTAAAGAGCGATTCTCTTCACAGAAGACACGACGAGGTTTCAACAAATAATTTCAATAGTGATTTTTCTTCACCAAATCAGTTGCCAGATTCCATGTCGATGCCCCCTTGTATGATGCCTCGTGATCAAGAAAACAAACAGGTAAAATGTTTGTTCTTTGAAATCCAATTACAATTCTGAATCACCGATACTCGTCTTCCTACAAAATAATGTATGGTTTATTTATGTTTTAATAATTTTATTTTGATCGGAAGAAAGTTTAACGAGAAAGATTTATTTTACACATCGATGAAGTAGTTTGGCTTTAAAATTTGAATCAGACAATTCGACCGACTAAACCCTATTGACGATTGTTTGGACAATTAGATCTCTAGTTCAGGTGATTTTAAGAAATTGAATCGGACAATAAATATTTTGTTGTCGTTTGATGTTGCCATGTTTGTTGAAATATCTTGAAAAGTAAGAAAATTATTTAATATGCAGGTTATATATATGTTTTTTATTTATAAAAATATCTTTGCGTTCCAATTAAATTGAGCACAGATCTCAGCCTCCCCCCCCCCCCCCCCGTTTTTCCAACTCTCAATACATAGTGTTTAAATTTGATATTTTTTGTTTCTCATGCAGGCGTTTAAGAAGAGACTCCAACTTTTTTGGGAAACGCAGATTAACGCTCAATTTGACGAAGGTTCTTTATTTTCATCAAATGTTTCAAGTAGATTTATCATTTTATTCCTTTATGATTAGAGTTAGAGTTATAAATATTATCCACTTTTTCAATGTTTAAAAATATCCTTTAAATTTATCAAATAACACAGTTTTTAATTTTAAATTTATCAACAAGTATCTTTGATTTTTTTGACAAAACAGGTACCTTTGATAGTAGCCAACATTACCATAATACAAATAAACTATATATTGGTTTCATTTTGCAACTCCGTTCAATGGTATATTTCCTTGTGATGTAATTAGCAGGTGTTAAGAGTCCATTGCCACCTTCACGAGTTAGAAAGATTATGAAAACCGATGCTGAGGTGAGATTTCATATTTCTTCTCTCACAGTGCGTTTCTTATTACTTTGAGTTGATCTTTTTTACGAGTATGCATATAATTAAATACCTCAAGGTTACACTTGCGCTTGCGCACCAACCACTTGCGCTATAAATAATTTTTACTTATCTCTTAAGAGTATATAGCTCCTCTAGTTTAGAAAAGTCAAACCTTTTAATTTACTATGTGTGCATAATATTATAAGAATAAGTTAGCTAACCTAGCGACTGGAATAAAAGATTGGTGGTTGTAATTGTTTTTGTGAAAAGGACATGTTGTTCATATTACCACTCTTTACAACATTAGTTGTATGATTGAGTCCTAGGGAAGAAAATAGTGTATTCGTTCACATCCCAGTATTATTGGAAAAGAATGTTTAAATTTGAATCATTAACTTTAAATTTTGTTTCCATTATAGGTCATTCTCTTCATTTTTATCTTAATTAATTTATGCATTTATTTTTAATTACTCGAATGCTTTTAGTTAAGATCGTGCAAACTGTTATTGTTTTTTAATAAGCAAATGTTAGTAGTTATAATTGTTAGTTTAAAATGCTCAATTTGTTCTTGATGATCAAATGTGTGGTAATTGAGCAGATGGTTAGTGCGGAATCACCATCGGTGCTGGGAAAATCATGTGAATTTTTCATTCAAGAGCTCATACATCGCGCATGGATGAATACTCAAGATGCCAATAAGCGTACTCTAAAGCCTTCCGATGTCGCCAAGGCCATTTTTGAAACTGATACCTTTGATTTTATCAATGATATTGGTCAAAAATATAATAAGGTCTCTTCTTTTTCAATTACAATGAACCAAAGATACATTTTCCCCTATCACAAAAAAGAAAAAGATACATTCTCCCTTGGTCAACAAGCTTGCACATTTTTCATTGTTTTAACTAGATTCAAAATATGCTTAAATATACAGTTATGATGTATTTATTATAGCAGAATGATAATGCTGGAAATTTTGCTCAAGGAACTCAACTGAATGCTACAAACTATGCTGAAGGAAGCCAACTGAATGCTGGAAATTTTATTGGAAACCAATATGATCTGCCTCATGCTGCTAGTTTTATGGGAAATCCAATGGTAAATATGGGAATTGTAATTATTGAATCTTTTAGTCCACAAATGTGTATGTATCAAACGTTATACATAGTGTAACTCACTTTCTTCTGTTAAATTCATATTAATAAAAATTTGGTATTCTTACCTATAAGTTTGTTAACTAATTTGGTTGAATTAATGGAATCTCCTTTTGTATACTTCATATAGAACCAGGTGGCAATGAACGAACAAAATGTTGGAAACCAAGTCGTCCTGCCTCATGCTACTGGTTTTATAGGAAATCCTGTGTTGAATATGGAAAATGTAAGTATAATTTGAACATAGACAAACTCACTGTCTTCTGTTGAATTTTATTAGTAGGATAATGGTGTTCTATTGAAAATATCATATAGAACCAAATTTCAACATACCAACAATATGCTGGATATTTCACTGAAGGAAACCAAGCTTCCCTACCTCATGTAGATGGTTCTATTGAAAATCCCATGATGAATATGGGAAATGTAAGTATTGGATTTTATATATTACACCTCTTTTTTTCTTTTAATTTCTGTTTAGAAGAAAATTAGTGTTGTTATCACTATTAAATTTGATATATTTTGGTGAAATTTATTGAATATATTTTATTTATTTTATATAGGATCAAGTGCTTCCTCAGCCTTACATGACGCAACCACCCTTTGCCACTCCAAATCAAATCTTTTATGATTACCATATGAAGGTAAGAGGTTAATAAAGTAATTGTATTCATGGACTTATGAGTTTATGATACATCTATGCAAAATAGCCTTTTATTTTTTCTTCTTTCTTATATGAATGTCAATTTTGAGATCTTTATCTTCTTATATTGCAGTGAACATCAGGATGCAGTTACTGGGGTGAATGAAGTCAGAAAGCACTATAGCATTTGTGCTACCTTTATAAAAGCTATTAAATAATCTTCTTCCCCTTTTAGTATCTATTCAGCAGTTTGGCAAACGACTTTGGCCCTATAAAATAATTAGAAACCTTTATGTTTAAACTTTTAATATATTATTATATTTGCCAACTTATAACCTATTTAAAATGATTGTTTGTGATGTCTATTTTTAATATTATTATAACTGGTAAATTAAATTAGCCTAAATCATGCCATGAAAATGCATATGATCGGAACCATCATACACAAAATTTGACCTAAAATTTTTGAATAGGTTTGTGTCTGAGAATTAGATATGGAATAAATTATATAATACTTTTTTTTAATCTTTGGTGAAAGTTGGTTTGAAAATTTCATGGATTAAACTAGTTGAACAAAGTATCTATTGGATTCAATAAATGTTTTATTTACTAAAATTGGTTATGCTTTCTTTGTGGTCATACCACTAGCTAGTGATTGTAATAGAAGGACGCACTCTGGTGTTGAAAAAAATAAGGAGCAAAAGATCCCAGAATATGTTGCTTAGACAAAACAGCCTAAGCTATAGGTAACTATTAATCTGAATAAGGACGCTCGTAAAAGCATCAACAATGATCCTAGAGATTGTTTGGTTCCTAACACTTTGTTGGGGAAATCTTCAGCTAATAGGATTGGAGAAACAGTTATTCAATCTAACGAAGAATTAGATGTCTAATACTCTTTTGTTTCGGATGCCGGTAGAAAAATGTCATCTGCAGTTATGCGCGCAGACACGTGAGACATCTTTAAACTGCATTAAGAAGTTGACTAATGCTTCTACCTCTAGCACACATGCTACAACGCAAGATCGACAACACCATTCAGATCTCATCTAATACTATAAGTCGTTGTAATATTGAAATTCATATCGTTCTCTCTAATGCCAACATAGTCAATGATATGAATATTTCTAGTAGGTGTTGGAGTGATTCTATTGACTCATCATCCACTCAACCTCCCACTACTAGACTAGATTCGCTAAATGCCTCGGAGTCAGGTGTTACTTCTAATTTACTGGTAGCATCTGACATGAGGATGTTAGGAAAGGTTTGGGGTGATATATTAGATGATGTTGCTGATCCAATGGCTATTGACACACAAGGAACAGTTGCGCAGTATGATAAGCTCAAATCAGTGATGTCCAAGACCCAAAAAATGAAATTTCGGCAAAAGGAAATTGGTCCACAAAACTGTACTATAATACTCGCTCAAAGACAAACTCTATCTCGATTTTCTTTTATCTAACTATAGCAAGTTAGTCCTAGAAACTCCAGCAAATCAGAAATTGGTCTAGATAACTATAGGCTATTATCCAAGTACAAGAATTTTTTTTTGTCACTGACTCCTTTTTATCTGATTATTGTTAGTTAGTCCTTTATAATTGTTTTTAGGATGTAGTGTTTTAGGGGCCTTTGTCAGGGACTCTCTACTATTGCTTTGATTTTATTTCTCTTCTGTCAAGGGTACGTATTGGTCTAGTCCCCATTGGTCTCTTTTTGGCCATCTTTTTTTTTTTTTCTTTTGTAATAAAATCATGGAGTAGTTATCTTTTTCCTTCTTAATGTTGTTTTACATCAGAAGGTTTAACGAGGCTCCCTCACTTTCATTTGCTTAAAAAAAAATACAACTTAGAGATAAGTTATATAACATTCAACACTAATCATAGAGCTATTAAGGGTAATCTTATGCCCTTCTCTTATCTTAGTAGTTCTTTAACCTAATACTAGAAATAACTGTATGATATAAAGCTTTGCTCTTTGCAATTTATTGAAATGAAATGTACTCATTTTTATTCTTCACAATTTTAGATCAAACATCTCAAAGACCACGGAATTAAATTAAGGGACTAGAAAAGTAATTTGAACATTTTTCAATGATGTGTTTATCCTATTTCACAATACATGTTATGTTGACTTTTGAGACTAATTTTATTTACGATTTTCAAAGGCATACGCAACATTAACTATTTTTTATATAACATAAAAATATCATATGAAAGAAAATATTTTTGTCAAAAATGACAAAAAGTTATTAATTATCTTTAAACGTGCCAACAATCTACTTATGGGGAAACGGAAGAAATTGGCTACACATGAAATCTCTAGAGCAAAGTAGATATGAGGCTATGAAGCCCAGATACGAGATACGATACGGGATACGATACGACACGATACGATAGGTGAATACGGGAAAATTTTGAAAATCAATATACGATACGGCAGGGATACTTCAATAAAAAAATTAAATCAAAATTTAAAAATATAAAACAAATCTAAAGATACTTCACTTTTTTTTTGGTAAACAACGGGGGCTAAGCCCCAACAAAACAGAAACAAACTATGACACAATAACACGAGGAGTAGAGACTCCAAGTCTATCAGCGAGCAATAAGTGACTCATCGAAATGGGGCACTGCTCATAATACATCAACTGCTCAGATTGAGCACATCCTATAGTAGCCAAAAAATCAGCACACTTGTTGGCCTCTCGATACACATGCAGAAACCGAACCTCTCCCAACTGATGCAGTAATCACCTAATCTCCCGAATCAAGCGCCAACCAGCAACACAAGTCTCAACTTGATCTCTAAGAATACGAACAACCACCTGGGCGTCTAGCTGAACAACAACCATAATATTCAATAGATACTTCACTTTACTAATTGACAATTGCTTATAATATTCAATAGATATGATCACATTTACAAAAAAAAAGAAGATACTTTTGATCAAAATAAGTAAGCATAATTAAATGTATTTTCCCCGCCCATTTTAAAATATATTCTTCCTCCTACGAACATGTCACAAAAGATATACAGTCTACTACCCAAGAGACATCTCAGGATACTCCCAGGATACGTATCTCCAAAGTGTACCTCAAGTATCCGATAAGTATCTTGTCTTTGTTAATTTAAAAATAAATATGAATTCCAGGATACTCCCAAGATACGTATCCGGAAGTATCCGACAGGTATCGGTATCGGTATCGGATACGTATCCGACACGGGTATGTGGCCTATTTTGGAGTATCGGGGCTTCATAGATGTGACGTATATTAGGAGCCCGTTTGTTACGGCTTATTTAAAAAAAAGTCACTTTTAAAAAAAACACTTATAACGACATGTTATCTGTTTGTTACAGATTCTTAAAAAATTGAAAAGTTGAAAATAATCTAAAAACTGTTTCATATGAGAAGCTGTTTTGAGTAGCTTCTCAAAAAATCAGTTTTTTAAGAATGATTTTTTTAAAATAAGTGATTTTCAGTATGTTACACAAACACAAAACAACTTCTTATTTTCTTAAAAATCTCTAAAAACTAATTAATCTCTAAATTATTTAACAACAAAATCACTTATTTTTTAATCTATAACAAACGAGCCCTAGATTTGCTCAAACTCAAAAGAATCGGAACATCCGAACATGTTAACACTTATCCCTGATACACTTTCACTTGAGATCAAACTTATACTATTATATACTTCATCCATTTCAAAACTTTGGTATTTTTGATTTGTTACACACAAATTAAGATATCATTGATTTATGTTAGCTAAGTGCTAAATTATTGAATTTAAAAGGAGGTACTTAAATATCCCATTTGTAGTTGTCGAAAAAATTGAAGTCAAAACAAAAGAGTCTTTGAACAATTAATTCATATTTTAAAAGACTCAATAAACATAAAAGAGTATATTCAGAGAACTTTAATAAATTGTACATTGTATTTTTAAAATTATTACTATTATTTTAAGACAAAAGTAGAAAAGTAAAATTACAACAGTTTTGGATTGGGCCTTTGTGTTTTATTGTTTGTTGCATTGGGTCATATACCAATGGGCCAAAAGAAGAAGAAAAATGTCTAGAAAAGGGTAAATGGTAGTAGGGTTAGGGTAGTATATATATATATATATATATATATATATATATATATATATATATGAGTAAGGTGTAAATGTAGAACTCACTATTTTCATTGTTGGTAGGGTTAGTGTGTGGGGCTTGTGCAAGAGAAGAGTGAGCTGGGAATGGAAGACGAAGTAGTTAGAAGTTGTGGGAGTGGAATGGTTGAAAAGAAATGATCAAAACTTAGCAAAATGCTTTGTGTTTTCTTTTCAATTCCCTCCACTCCTATTATTTCTAATTTCTCCTCCCTTTCCTTCTCTCACTCTAAAATGTAATGTGTTATCTGCCTTATGTTTCAGTCAACCTGAAATCCTTACATATTTTCTCCGTCTTTTATATAAGATCTCTTGCATGCGTAGATCTCAACTGTTTTGGAATTTATTTAAATTTTGATTAATATTGCAGATCTAAGATTTTCTCGTGTTATTGTCATTTCTAGTTGATGCGATGTCGTTTTACTTTCTGTATAAAAGATGCATTATCATTTTATTAAATGTTAAGTATAGTGTCCAAATGGGAATTATTCATTACTTTTCTGTGGAAAGATGTCATTATTGTAAGCTTTGAGGCAAAAACATGAGTTATCGACAACCTGTTGTTGTCCCTCCTCGTATTAGTTTCTCCATTGAATGTTGGGACTTTCATAGAGGGAGAGCCTAGCAAGTACTACTACCTCTGTTCCATTTTATAAATTATTTTAGTAAAATTAATTTGTCTCACATCAATTGTTGTTTTACATTTTCAAGAAAGTATCTAATATGTTTTTTCACTATTGTCCTAATTAATCATGACAACTTTTTTCATTCAATAAAGGCTTAAATATGTTTTAGGCCCCTGCAAATATGGGGTGTTTTGGTTTAAGCCCCTGCAAAAAATTTTTTTATTTATAAGCCCTTGCAAAATGACACGTTTTGTTTTAAGCCCTTCTGTTAGCAAACTGTTAGTGAGACGTTAAAAATCTCTTCCACGTGTGTTTTTATTTTTATTTTAAGCCCCTGCAAAAATATATTTTATTTATTAGACCCTTGCAAAATATATTTTTTTAGGTTTAAGCCCCTGCAAATATACACGTAGAAGAGATTTTTAACGTCTCACTAACAGTTTGCTAACAGAAGGGCTTAAAACAAAACGTGTTATTTTGCAAGGGCTTATAAATAAATAAAAAATTTGCAGGGGCTTAAACCAAAACACCCCATATTTGCAGGGGCCTAAAACATATTTAAGCCATCAATAAATGATTCATGTTTATCTATGTAGAGAGATAAATGATTAAATGGTACTCTAGACAATATTTTTTATAAAATTTAGACTACTAATCATTTTTCTTAATATTTATGCAACAACCTTAAACTACATATAAAATGAGACGAGTTAGTAATTGAGGAATGGGAAAAGGTGTTGATCATGTGTGGACCAGTCAACTAAACACGTGTCTTTATACCATTGGAAAGGTTGGATATGTCCCATACGGTATGAGCAAAAGCTTATTTCGGCTGATAACCTTTATTTGACCATATGTGGACCATTCAACTCACATGCATTTTGGTTAATTTTTTGGGCATTTTTTTTGGTACCCTCTCTTCCCCTTTATATCACCGTATTACGTTTTATCCCAAAATACTCATCACTTTTTTACCAAAATTTAAATTGTAACTGATTTTTTTAAAACTTTTGGAAAATGCCTCAAAGGGGGATAATTTCGGAAGTCATTTTGATAAAGTTTTCTGGAATTATCTCATAAGCGGATAATTCTAGAAGCCAAATTCATCAAAATGATATGAGATAATTCCAGAAAACTTCATCAAAATGACTTCTGGAATTATCCTCCTATGAGATAATTCCGAAAAACTTCATCAAAATGGCTTTCGGAATTATCTCTTGAGAGGATAATTCCATAAGCCAATTTTTTGAGAGTAGGGTGTCAGTTTGGTCAAAGTGGGGGTACCGGGGGTAATAAAAAAAACCAATTTTTTGATCGTATATGAAGTACTCATTTGGAGCTTTGTGTCACAAAATATGAGTAGTAGTAGTTATTGACTTTTATTTTTGTACATTCTTGATTACCTATATAGGTAATTTACACAGTATGATATGAAATCAATAAAATCAATTTTTTTTTTGAAATCCACTATCTTTGTCAATAAAAGTATATCTTCTTTTTCTATTATTTCTAATTTCTCCTCCATTTGCCTTTGTTCACTTTATGTTCTCCTAATGTTTTATTTTATTTGTAGTTTTAGCAAAATCAATTTATTCTAAATTCATTGTTCATTTACATTTTTTACTTTCAATAAATTATTCACATTTATGTATGTAAAGAGATAATGGTAAATTAGATAACATTTTTTAAAAAATATAGGCTACTAATTTTATTTTTTTTGACAATACTAATTTTTTTTAAGAGGTGTGTTAAAACCTTAAACTATGTATAAAACGGAACGAAGGGAGTATTTGCAATTCGTGCTTTTCATGATCTCTGAGCGGTATTTATTTTTCTTGCGTTTGTTGATGTTAGGCCCTTTAGCATGCTATGTGAATAAACATATACTATCTCTGGACTCAATTATAAGCAACAAACAACTTTTTAGATTCATTGAAAAAGTGATGTATCTGGACTATATATAGTCCAGATACATCATTTTTTCAATGAATCTAAAAAGTTGTTTATTTCTTATAATCGAGTCTAGAGGTAGTATGTAGCTAATTGAGGGAAACAATAGCTCTACATATCAGACAAGTACAACAATAATAATGAGCTACTATCATTTAATTTCTACCTTACCTTATAATGTGAATATCCATTCAACTTAAACCTTTTATTCATTTAAGGAAATGTTAAATTTACCTCATCCTACTTTTTAATGAATTTTGCTCTTATATATTTGTATTTTTGGTCCCCCAATTTTTAAAGTTTGGCGGTTTTGGTCCCTCTATTTTATGTTTGACGATTTTGAACTCCCAATTTTCTCAAGTTGGTGATTTTGGTCCTATGTTTTTTAACCGCACTTTTGGTTCCGAAAATATCATAGATTGTGCACAATTGGTCCCTCAATTTCTCACAATCCAAAAGTTTTGGAGATCAAAAGTGCAAAAAATATATGATTTTGTTGTGTCAAAAAATATGATTTTGAGGAAACAAATGTGCAATTAAAAAGTCTGTGGACTAAGTCGCCATATCGACAAAATTGAGATACCAACATTGCCAAAAATGAAATAGAAAGATCAAAACCACCAAACTGAAAAAATTGGAAATTAAAAATGCAATTAAATTTTATTATTAATATTTTGAAATATTTATTGCAATATGACAACTTTAATTTAATTACTAATGCAAGAAAATTTACTTATATTTATCATATATTTAATGCATATTCACTTTTTGAAATTCTGATAATTATTGTGGTCCGAGTTTTTTCTCAGTAACTTTAATTAGTAGCCCTTTTGAAAAAGTAATTAACAAATTCCTATGAATTCTACAAGAGAAATTAGGTTAGAGTTTAGCTTATTTAAAGAGAAACTCTCTTTACAGAAGACACGGGGAGGTTTCAAAATGACAAATAATTTCAATAGTAATTGTCTTTCACCGAATCAATTGCTTGATCCCATGTCGATGCCCCCTCATATGATGCCTCGTGATCAAGAAAACAAACAGGTAAAATTGATGTTCTTTGAAATCCAATTACAATTTTAAATCACTGATGAGTCATCTTCTTACAAAATATTGAATGGTTTATTTATGTTTAATAATTTTATTTTGTTCGGAAGAACGTCTAACGAGAAAGATTTATTTTACACATCGACAAAGCAGTTTGGCTTTAAAAATTGAATCGGATTTGGATCAGACGATTCAACCGACTAAATCCAATTTATGATTATTTAGCCAATTTGATCTCTAGTTTAAGTGATTTTAAGAAATTGAATCATAACCCAAGGTTCTCGACAATTTGATGTCCGATTCAAGTTTTAAAACACTATTATATATCATGAAGATATATGTTCAATTTTTTTCTTATAAATGCGTAAAAATTTTGGAATGTAAAGGTCATATCTGTTGTACATCATAAAATTTTTAATAGTTGGTTGAGAAATACAGGGATGAGTGAAAATGTGTGCTTGAATCGTCTGATGTTGTGTGATCAATGAAATAAAGAAGAAAGAGAGGGAAGATCAAGAGGTGGGGTCAGAGTTGAAAGGGAAATTTTTTTAAGATAAATGAGATAGAGTAAAGGAAAAATTACAACAACAGTCAAGACCTAAAGCAAACCCTACACTAAAGTGTGGCCTAAAAATGTTCAAAAAATTACAACAAAATCATCCACAACCACAAGGGAATGTGGTTGGTACTTAGACTTCCACTTCTAATCTTGTTATCCGAAAAAATCTAGTTAGGTTTATAGTGAGCTTGTATCTTGTGCATCAATATTATGTAACACTCTTCGTCTTTGCTGCTTTGGGTCGATTTGTATTTAAAGTTTTTCGGCTGGACTTGTTTTTTGACTGGGTGAAATGCATGTTAATCTTTGGGGAAAAATCTGAAGATTAATGTCGCCATGTTTGTTGAAATATTTTGAAAAATAAGAAAGTTATTTAATATACATTCTATATTTATGTGTTTTTTTTTTATAAATCTCTCTCTCTCTCTGTTTTTTCATCTCTCGGTACATAGTGTTCAAAACTTGATATTTTTATTCTCATGCAGGCATATAAGAAGAGACTCCTACTTTTTTGGGAAAGCCAGATTAACCTTCAATTTGACGAAGGTTCTTTATTTTCATCAAATGTTTCAAGTAGATTAATCATTTTATTCCTTTGCGATTTAAATTAGATTAAACATTATCTGGTTATCAAGGTTTAAATATATCTTTTAAATTTATCAAATATCACACTTTTATTAAATACTTTTTAGTTGTAAATTAAATTTGTCAACAAGTACCTTTGATAGTAGTCATCATTATCTTAATACAATTAAACTACATTTTGGTTACATTTTGTAACTCATTCAATGTTATATTTACGTGTGATGTAATTAGCAGGGGTTAAGAGTCTGTTGCCACCTTCTCGAATTAGAAAGGTCATGAAATCTGATGCTGAGGTGAGTTTTCTCATATTTGTTTTCTCTCACAGTGCATTTATCATTACTTTTTGTTGATATTTTTTTTACCAGTATGAATATAATTCAGTACTCCAAAATTTACAATACTCACAAACCATGCGCACAACCCACTTGCGCTATAAATAAATTATGAAATTATTCAATTAATAACAACTGTAATTTTTACTTTTCTCTCGAAAGTAAGCTGTCATCATTTTAACTAGATTCAGAATATGCTTAAATTGACAACTATGAAGTATTTATTATAGCAGAATGATAATGCTGGAAATTTTGCTCAAGGAACTCAATTGAATGCTACAAACTATGCTGAAGGAAGCCAACTGAATGCTGGAAATTTTGTTGGAAACCAATATGCTCTGCCTCGTGTTGCTAGTCTTATGGAAAATCCAATGATGAATATGACAATTGTAAGTATTAAATGTGTATGTATAAGATTTTATACATAGTGTAACTTACTTTCATCTGTTAAATTCACATTAATAAAAAATAGACATTCTTACTTATAAATTTTTTCACTAATTTGGTTGAATTAATAGAATCTCGTGTTGTATACTTTATACAGAACCGGGTGGCAATGAACCAACAAAATGTTGGAAACCAAGTTGTCCTTCCTCATGCTGCTGGTTTTATAGGAAATCCCATGCTAAATATGGAAAGTGTAAGTAATTGATTTAAACATAGACAAACTCACTGTCTGCTGGTATAGTAGTGTATATTCTTACCATTATTTTTTATATAGTTAATTTGGTTGATCTAATGGAATCTTATTTTGTATATATCATACAGAACCAAATTGCAGCATATCAACAATATGCTGGAAATTTCAATGAAGGAAACCAAGCTTCCCTGCCTCATGTTGATGGTCTTATGGGAAATCCCATGATGAGTATGGGAAATGTAAGTATTGGATTCTATATAATTTAACTCATTTTATTCTATTATTTTCAAATCATAAGAAAATTATTGTTCTTATAACTCATAAATTTGTATATTATGGTGAAATTAATTAAATATCTTTTATTTATTTCATATAGGACCAGGTGTTTTCTCAACCTTACATGCAACCATCATCTAATTCAGATCAATTATTTTATGATAACCATATGAAGGTAAGGATATTCTTAATAAAATAATTGTATTCATGGACTTGTGAGTTTATAATACATTTATGGAAATAGCCTTTTACTTTTCCTTCTTTCTTATATGCATGTCAATGTCAATTTGGAAATCTTTAACTTCTCAATTCTAATATTGCAGTGAACATGGAGATGCAGTTACTCGGGGTGGATGAAGTTAGCTGATGGAACTACCTTTTCTCTTCAAGCACTGAATCATTTGTGCTACTTCTATAAAAAAATATTAAATAATTTTCTTCCCCCTTTCAGTATCTATTCAGCAGTTTTTTGACAAACTTATGTCCAATAAATTAATTAGATACCTTTATATTTAAACTTTCAACATATTATATTAATATTCCAACTTATGACCTATTTGAAATTATTATCACAAACGTTCATTTTTAATATTATTATAACTGACAAATTAAATTAGCATAACTCATGCCATCAGAATGCATTTTCGGAATCATCATACCGAAAATTTAACCCTAAAATATTTGAATAGGTTTGTTAAATTTGACCCTAATGTATTTGAACAGGTTTAGATATGACATAAATTATATAATATTAAATTTGACCCTAATGTATTTGAACAGGTTTGTTTTTTTTTGGATAAGTATTTGAACAGGTTTGTGTTTCACCAAAGATTAAAAAGAAAATTCTTTTCAATCGTTCGTGAAAGTTGGTATGAAAATTTTATGGATCAAACTAGTTCAACAAAGTTTTCAATGGATTCGGTACAACTTTTTATTCACTGAAGATTCTGTTGTGAAAATTTGGATTAGTCGGCGGCTGACAGAATATATATATATATATATATATATATATATATATATATATATATAAATAAAATGTATAGACTTTTACAACTACAACCAGTTATAACAATTCATAGAATGGTTGATATATAAGGTGATGATGAAAAGACTAACTTCTTTTTAATTACATATCAATTTGTAATTTGGTAAACAATTTCATGTGCTCAGTTTACCTACTATCGATTTGACTTTGATATTCGACCAACCACAACAACTTTAGCCTGTCCTAACCATGGATTTAGATGATTATGATCATCAAAATAATTTAATAAAAAACGAAGAACTTGTTGAATATCCAAAAAATTTGGATCAACTAAACAGATGGACAATACCGTCTGTCCCTTCAAAACAAATTTATAAATTTGGCATGTTTGATGTTATGTCACGATTTGTTGTTAAAACTATAGAGCAAACTATCCAAGTTTCTGAAAATACCCGGACAATCAATTTATTAAGCAAAAAAGATTTGCTTCCTTTCAAAGATTACAACTTTATCCATGTAGGATTAGTTCAAATTGCTTTTAAACCCTTAACACTGTTAGGTTTAAATTCCAGTATTATGGCTTATGTCCGAGATGGAAGGTGTAAAGATTTTAAACCTTCTTTAGCCGCTTTAATTGAGACTAGTCTGTGTCATGGACCAGTCTATTTTGATGTTTCCCCAAATCTAAGTTTATCCTTATCTGATAGAAATTTATTAGATGCTATACAGCTTACTATTCGTACCAATGGTTATAATTTTAAACCAGGTAGTGAAATATTAGCAATATGCTATAGAATATACTATAAGGTTTTAAACACCCTTAATCCTAAAGCTAAGCAGATATCCTTCCCAGGGACTACAACTTTAGTCCAAACAAACCTATTAACCTCTAACATAGCAACTAATAGGTTAATTAAGTGGGACGAAATAAACTTCCCTACGACTTGGTCTCTTCCTCAAGAAGTAGACCCTGAGCCTATCTTAAACAAAGAGATAGACCAAATTATACAAACCAGTGAAGGAGACATAGAAATAAAATTTAATCGTAAAAGGATTACTAGAATACCTAGAACCTTATCTGCAAGACATTCGGTTAGTGAGTTTTATACAACTCCGACTGAATTAAATAGAGCCTCTACTTCTCACACAAGAGAAGAAATAGAGTCTGTAGAAAACATAAGAATTAGTGAGAATAAGATCCCACATGGTATTTACCAAAAAAACAAACTCCCAGAGCAGGGAATCACCTACTCAATCCGAAATGAGTTTCCATATATAATGGATCTCTCCAAAGGAAGTAAGATGAGAGAACTCATTAATGATGAGTTCCAGCATAGTAGGTATTCTCAATTCAGAGAATGGTATTTCAAAAAATTTTCTCGCCCTGAACTTACAAGATTCAAGGAAGATTATTATGAGCAATTAGCCATAACACAAAATTATATTCCTTTTGTTAAATGGTTTATAACCTACTTTATTGATAAGATTAGGGAAGAAGTCCTTGTACTCCAGTCAAAAAACTGGGAGACTGTTAAAGGAGAAACTATAAGTTCTCCATTTCCTCCTAAACAGACTATAAGTCTTGGCCAAAATACAGAAGCTAGTGCATTCTTTGGCCTACAAAAGATAGAAAACAACCAAGTGACCATTAGAGAACTAAACTCTATAATTAGAGCCCAGAATTACACTAATGCCTTCCTCATATGCTTAGGAGACCAGTTTACCTCCCTTGAAAAGGAATTATTATCCTTAGAAGAATTATTCAAAAACCAAATTACCCAGCAAAAACTAATAGTAGAACAAATAAGCAAGGCAAATTCTTTAGCACCCATACCAAGAGTCCCAGACACTCCCCTAGTCCAACCTCCTATCACTATAGAAGGTTTTAAGATGGAAGATGATAAAAATGAATTTGTTCAGATCCTTGAACAAAAATTAAAGGGTCTTCGTTTAAATGTTTTGTCACAGAAAGATACTTCAGAAACTTCTGAAGAAAGAGAATATATTGATAATATTAATGAGCTAACAAAAATGTTTGCTAACCAAGACATCAGTAATACCAATGAGGCCAACCCCATATATACCTCTAAATCTATAGAAAAATATTACTATAAAAGACCTTCACCTCAAGATTTACTCTTTGAGGAGACAGAGCCATATCAGAATTCATATTCTGGAAAATCCATTTATGAATGGAATATTGATGGCTTAAACGATAAGCAAGTCATTGACACAATACATAGAATGATTATGTATTCCACTGTTTGTAAACAACACAGAAATTCCGATAATTCTATTGCCTCTTTTATAGCCACTGGGTTTGTTGGTCAATTAAGGGGTTGGTGGGACCATTACCTTACAGAAACTCAAAAAAAAGAGATTTTGAGTCATAAAAAAGAAATTAAAATAGAAGAAGGTAGTAGTACTACCATTACTATCACTGGTGAAGAAGACGCAGTCTATACGCTGTGTCTCTCCATCCTACAACATTTTGTAGGAACCAACATGCAGATAGGAGAAAAGTTGCAGACACTCCTCCAAAACTTAAGGTGCCCTTCTTTAACCCATTTCAGATGGTATAAAGATACCTTTTTGTCAAGAGTTTTTCAACTCAATAACCCTAATTCTATCCATTGGAAGGCCAAATTTGTAGATGGCTTACCCTACCTATTTGCTGAAAAGGTTCGACAATCTTTGAGAACTAAAAATGATGGCATAAACATTAATTATGCTGACCTAACCTATGGCCAAATTATTAGTAACTGTATCAGTGAAGGATTAGCCTTATGCAATGACATAAAGTTAAAAAACCAACTGAAAAAACAGAAGTTATCCGAGAAACACCAATTAGGTGAATTCTGTGAGCAATTTGCTTTTGATATAGGAAAGCCCCCTGAAGAAAACAGGAAAAGACAAAAAATAGGAAAGAAGCCTTATAAAAATCATAAGGATAAATCAAGAGAGTATTATAAATCCCCTAATAAGAAGAAATATAGAAAAAATTACTATAATAAAAATAAGCCTAAGGAAAAAAGTTTCCAGACAAAAGGAAAGAGAAAAGCTAAAAAGCTTGATATTTCCTGTCATAAATGTGGCAAGGTTGGCCATTATGCCAATCAGTGTTGAACTAATAAAGCCCTTAATGAGATTAAAGATGAGCAATTAAGAAATCAGTTAGAGAAAATTCTTTTAGTTAATTCTGAATCAGAAACAGAATCCTCAAATGAAGATATAGGAAACATTTATGGCTCCTCAACTGAATCATCCTCTTCAGACAACAATGATTGTCAATGTAATGAATTAAATTATTGGAAATCTATTGTTGACATGAATGGTTTAAATGTTTTAACTGCTGAGCAAGATGAAGTCTTAAAGACTTTGGAGTCCATTTCAGATAGTAATCTGAAAAGGAAGATGATAGATGTTTCAATAAAGGAAAATTCTAGGAAAGAATCTCCTCTAATTATAGAAGCCCCTTACCAAATAAGTGAGGTGTTATCCAGATTTCAACAATCCAATATCAGAGAAAGTCTCGTCTCTATTATGGATTTAAAAAGAGAAATAAGCCTCTTAAAGACTGATATTTCTAAAATCAAGAAAGATAATAATGTGCTATCTCAGAGAATAACTCTTTTAGAAAATCCTAACAAAATAGAAGAAATCCCTTCTACTAGTGATGGTAACTATTTATCTCTCTAAGACCGCATGACATCTCAGAAGTGGTTTATTAAGATAACTTTAGTTATCAATAGAAATTTCATTCTAGAAAATGAAATTGCTCTTGTAGACAGTGGAGCAGACCTCAACTGTATACAGGAAGGAATAATTCCTACCAAATACTTTTCCAAAACTACTCAATCCCTTACTCAAGCTGGAGGGGATAAATTACAAGTCAATTATAAGCTTTCCAATGCTTACATCTGTAATCAAAATATTTGTTTACCAACATCTTTTATTTTAGTAAAAAATTTGACTCATAGAATAATTCTAGGAACTCCTTTTTTACATAATATTATGCCCATTATCAATGTTAATCAAAAGGGTATTACTACCATTATTAATAACAAAGAAATATTATTTGAGTTTATTACTGACCCCCATACTAGAATGCTTAATGAGGTAAAAGACATTCTTCTTAATAAAGAAAAACAATTATGTTTTCTTAAAAATGAAGTTAACTTACTTAACGTTAGTGAACAGCTTAATAAAAGTGATATTAAAAAACAAATCAAAATTATAGAACAACAATTTATCTCTGAAGTCTGTAATGATTTACCTAATGCTTTCTGGAATAGAAAGCAGCACGTAATCACTTTACCTTATTTGGATGATTTTAATGAAAATCAGATTCCAACCAAGGCCAGACCTGCACAAATGAATCAAGAATATCTTGATTTATGCAAAAAGGAAATCAATTCTCTTTTGGAAAAAGGATTAATCAGAAAGTCTAAATCCCCTTGGAGTTGTGCAGCATTTTATGTCAATAAAAATGCTGAACAAGAACGAGGTGTTCCTAGACTAGTTATAAACTATAAACCCCTTAATAAGGTGTTGAAATGGATTAGATATCCAATCCCAAATAAAAAGGATTTGTTAGACAGATTAAACAATGCTTTAATCTTTTCTAAATTCGACATGAAGTCAGGATACTGGCAAATTCAAATTGTCGAAACTGACAAATATAAAACGGGTTTTACAGTGCCTTTTGGCCATTATGAATGGAATGTTCTTCCTTTCGGGTTAAAAAATGCCCCTTCTGATTTCCAGAATATTATGAATGACATATTCAATCCTTATTCTGATTTTATGATTGTTTATATTGATGATGTCTTAGTATTCTCTAAGACCATTGACCAACATGTAAAACATTTGAAAATATTCAAAAATTTAGTAAAGCATAATGGATTAGTTATATCTGCCCCGAAAATAAAACTTTTTCAGACCAAAATAAGATTTCTAGGCCATGAAATAGACCAAGGGACAATTATTCCCATTAGCACAAGTATAGAATTTGCTTCAAAATTTCCCAATATTATTTCTGAAAAGAAACAATTACAAAGGTTTTTGGGAAGCTTGAACTATATTTCAGATTACTATGAAAACTTAGCCCAAGACACAACCATATTATATAGAAGGCTTAGAAAAAACCCAGGACCCTGGACAGAAGAGCACTCCCAAGCTGTCCAAAGAATTAAAAGCAAAGTAAAATGCTTACCTTGCTTAGCTTTGGCAAACCCTAAATATTTTAAAGTAGTTGAAACTGATGCTTCAAATTTAGGGTATGGTGGTATTTTAAAACAAGTTATTCCAGAAAATTCTAAAGAAGTCTTAGTAAGATTTGCTTCTGGAAAATGGAATCCATCCCAGTCGAAATATTCGACCATCAAGAAAGAAATGTTTTCTATTATAAAATGTATATCAAAATTCCAAGATGATTTACTAAATCAAAATTTTTTACTTAGAATCGACTGTAACTCTGCTAAATCAATAATTGAAAAAGATGTAAAAAATTTAGTAACAAAACAGATCTTTGCCAATTGGCAAGCCCAATTATCTGCTTTTGATTTTGATATCCAATACATTAAGGGGGAGAATAATTCCCTTGCTGATTACTTGACCCGTGAATTTTTGCAGGGTGAATGACAACCCCCAATAGGGGAAGAGGTCGCGGTTACGGCCGTGGTCGCGGAGGTAACAATATGTTACCTTATCAAGAACCAAACATTCCCCTAATAGGGGATTGGACTACAGTCTACCATGGTAGAACCAAAAGCATGCAGCAATTACCTGCACCTTCAAGAAAGGAAAACATACCTTCCTCATCAGGAACAACATCCTACAAAGAGGTAGCCACTAATAACCCTCCTCAAGAACAAATAACAGAGTACTTTGAAAACCCAGTTACAGAGGACATCATGTATATTGATGATGAGGACATTAATATAAGTCCTAATGATGGATGGACGATAAGGACAAGATATCTTGAAAATAGAGGATATCCTGGCCGTCATGGAAAATCCAGGCCTAACCTAGAAATTCTTTTATCAGTTACTGAATCAGTAACCATTACCCATCATTACCAGAATAACAACCCAGAAAGTTTTATAAACTTCAGTAAATGCCATATCAATAAGATATTGCCACCCAAAGAATGGGGTCTTAACCCAAATGGAGAAAAGGCAATAAGAATTGCTGAAGGAAAATATATTTACTTTAATTATTGGGATTATATCCAGGCCTTTTCATTGGCATTTTATTATCAAAACCCCAAGAATAATCATTCTTGGTTTTTTACCATCAACCCAGAAATCCTTAATAGAACTGTACCAAATTGGTTCTACAATTGGTGGCTAAAGTTTGGCCCTTCCTTAGAAATATTACCCAAGGAACTGTCAGATCTCTATAATCCTTGGTGTGACAATAGTCCATTAATCTTAAAAGTTGCATCTAACAAACTAATTACTGGACAATGTCCTTGTTTGTATTTTATTAAATTTCAAATTCCATGGATTTGGAGATGGACAATCACAGTCTCCCAAGATAAGTTTAATATTCCCACTCTTCAGAGAAATTTCTTTTATAAGTGGTGGAATAAAATGAGCAATGAAGATGTCCAGAACATAGTCTCAAAAATTGAAGCAGTCATATCAGATGACAAAAGTAATGAAATAAAAGGACAAAGCTCCCAGCAACTTTCAATGGCTAATCTGAAAGGTTATTTCCAGAAGAAATACCCAAATGAATCAGAAGAAGAAATCATGGTTAGAACCCTAGAACATATGAAAAATCAGTTTTTCAGTACTTTCCTCGCAAGAGAAGGAGAAGCCATGTCTATGAAGACCAGTTCATCACAAGGATCAATGGATCAAGATTGCCTAGCAGGAGAATCCCAAGCAGATGAGGACCCCACTCCAGAAGACTTCTGGGACGCACTGATCCAATCAATGGCCTACCAAGCAAAAAAGGACAAAGGCCAGCAAAAGTAGAATGATGCTGTCGGCCATAATCTTATGTCGACCATAATAGTCCTAATAATTTGATTTTAAGTTTTTGTCGTTTGTATCATTATTGATGTGCCAATGGGGCCCACTGTGTACCCGGCATTAATAATGTTCGTTTGTCGTCTTTGAACGGACTACCGATTATAACAGTAGCTTTTTACCGACTTAAATAGTAAGCCTTAGCATTCCTATATAAAGGAATCATATTCCAGTTTATAATCAAGCTTTGAAAAAATATAATAAGTCTTACTTCATGATCTCTGCAATCCTGCTCTGTACCTCCGATCCCTTCTCCGCTGCTTTCAATTGCACTTTTGGTATATATATATATATAGTGAGAAAGTCTTTCTTATGTGAGAGTGAGAGGAGCTTTTATCTACCGTTGGATCAAAATAGATGGTCCAGATTAAATGCTTAGTTTTAAGTTAGTCACGTGCTTTCCTTTCCATCATTTTGAGTTTGACAAAAAATTGCAGTATTGACGTTTTGTCTTCTCCCACCTAAACCATCGCCCAGCATTCATTCCCTCACGCTGTTTCTCTTCTCCGGTGGCTTTGTTGGAGCGGTGAGCCAGAAAAATGGGGTGACGAGTGAGAGGAACTGATGAATCATTCTCATCTTTTGGATTAAAATACAAAGCTGAGATTAGATCTCAAATTAAAAACATCAGAAGTAGACATGTGATTTCTATCAAAAGCAGACCTTAAATTTTATCAAAAAAAAAAGCTCTCTTTTGGTTCTTGAAGAAACCGTTTGAAATCCATCAAGTAAGATTTTGGTGTTACACCAATTACGTTGATTCTGTGTTTGTGAATATTTATAGAACAAGTGAATATAATTTGTATTTTCCTTAAGTCATCTTTGATTTGAATAACAGAGGGATAAATTAACTTAGGTTCGACTTCATCATCCTTCATCTTGATAAACCTTCCCTTTTGTTTTTAATAAGTCATTTAAAACGTTTAAATCCAAGTACCTGTTATTAAATCCAAGGCCTTAAGGGAAGAAAGAACACAGGGCACGTGGTTTTGGTTTTGAAACAGCTATCGACGTGTTTGAGAATGGAGGTTTGGATGGTGAGAAAAGATGCAGAGTATTGGCTGAGAAAGAAGTTGAGGAATAGAGGAAGTTGAACGGATCCGTGTTTCTGAAAAAGAAGGTCACGTGTTTCACTTAAATGTATCTTTTAATCTGAACCATCTATTTTGATCCAATGGATGATAATGCACCCTCTCACTCTCACATAAGAGACCCCTTTCTCACTAGATATGTCCCCCTATATATATAGGTCTCTGTTAGCTACGAACATTGGCCTACAGCTGACCATGATCACAAGCAATGTTGGATCGGTTAAGAATTGACCCACAATAAAGCCCACGCGCCTTAAAACTAAGGAAATACTAACCCACAACGTCCACTAGCATTTTTGATGGAAACTAACTATTGTTCCTACATTTTATGCACTTTCGCGTGTTTCTTTCAACCGCTCCACGTCTTGACTTGCAATTCTCAACGCATTTTCCTCAACTTCCTTGCATTAGTAATAATGTCCTCAACTGTACGATCCTCAGAAAACAAACCCTCGGCCACTAATCCCTCACATGAGCTATTCCTTGGACGAGATGTTCAGCTTCAGCAAGCAAAACCATCTTCTTAGCAATTTTGGCATAAGGGTTGAGCCTGAGCATCATATTCAGGTTCTTTAGTGGATTCTTTTTAAGAGTAGCACTCTTCACCTTCCTTAGTAAGGATTTTCCCTTTTATCTTCTTAATTGGTCTCACAACACTCTAAATTTTACCAAAGCCAATGGCCATCTGCAAACAAAAGCTCATCATTCTAGCCTTAGGAAGAACAAACATTTTCTTCTTCTATGATAGCTTACTCTATTAATCACAACTTGTTGAGGCTACCAAAAGTCAATTTGTGAATTCAGAAATAGTGTAGAAGTCTAGAATGAGTAGAAGAGATTTATGTTGTTTCCTAGCCATTTGACTTCTGTTTTGCTAGGAATTTGGACAAGTTAGCTCATGTAGACTCGACTGAGTACTTGCCTCGATTGAAAAGCGTAGCTTAAAAGTACTAGACAACAATTTTTAAACCGTGGTTTAAACTTATAGGTCACACTTATTTATGTGTGGCCAATTCAAAATAGTGGTTGGAAACTAGACTAATAAATCATCGCATATTTTAATAACTCTTGTGACGGTTTGATATTTTCGGGGCTTAATGTGAAAAAACAGTGGCTTGAAGAAATAGGCGACGACCACCTACACAACGCCTCAAAAATCGTGGCCTAAAGTTTAGTTAAATGAAGTAATTATAATATTTTTAAAAATTTGTAACGATTATCAATTAAAGAGATAAAACGGTAGTTACAAAATGAATTTCGGATATATTTATTTAGTTGATAAATCCGTAATTGATTTTTTAACTACGTATTTATCAATTAAATAGAAAAATCCGTAATTAAATAAAATGAATTACGGATTTACCAATTTAATTGATAAATCCATACTTTTTTTTGGTCAAAAATCCATACTTATATAATCAATTACGGATTTATCAATTAAATAGATAAATCCGTAACTCATTTTTAAACTACAGCTTCCTCTATTTAATTAACAAATCCGTAATTCATTTTTTTTAACTACGAATTTATCTAAATTCGTATAAAACTTTAAAAATGTAAAATTGAGAGGTAAAATAGGAATAAATGAATGAGTGTGTAGTTTTAGCATAGGTTTTGTACTTGGTGGGTCCATGTGTAGTTTTTGTTGTTTGCATTGGGTCGTATACCTATGGACCATAAGAAGGAAGAAATCTCTAGAGCAAGGATAAATGGGAGCCTGCGAGGGTTACGCTAGTTATATATGAGGAAAGTGTAAAATGCAGATCTCACTATTTTCATTGTTGTTAATTACTAGGGTTTCGGTGGCGGCGGCGAGAAAAGAGTGAGCTGGGAATGGAAGATGAGAGCGGTTAGAAGTTGTGGGAGTGGGTTGGTTGGAAAGAAATGATCAAAACTTAGCAAAATGCTTTAACGTAGACAAAAATCACAAAAATGTGAAAAGTTTTGTTAATTTTGTGATTTTCTCTGTGTGTCTATAATAGAGCACACTCACATCTATTTATAATAGAAATAGGAATCAATTACAATAATACCTAATTGATACTAATTAATCCTTATTGATATGGAAAATCATATCTGATATTCTAACAGATATTAATAAATACTAGTTGATATGATAAATATATTCTAACAAGTTTTTTAATAGATTTTGATGGTGAAAATTGGATCACCGTCCAAAACCAATATTTAAGAAAAATCATGACATTTGCGGATTATATCCAAAGAATAAGTTTGAGGTCCTCTGGAGAAAAGATCCACCACCACTACCAATATCAATGTTCCTATGAGATGAGGCTGAACTTGTGATACACCAATGAAAGGCATCTTTGAGCAACAAGGCAATGTAAAGGAACACAATTGTGGCGTACCCTTTAATAAACAATACTAAAATCCCGTGAGACCAAAGTCAATCTCTGGATAGGTATGAAGTATTAAACTAGATATCAAGTTGTTAATATTGTAGTATTTGTAAATGCTAAGATCGACGCATGATCGCCACTAAAGAGATGAATACTTCCTTAATAAGATCCAACAGATTGTGATTCCCTACATTCATGTATCTCTATCTCTCTCTTCAAATATTTTTTTCCTATTATTTTATTTAAAATACATCAACGGTTGAAAATGTTAGAAAGCTCTATCCAAAGGCACATATCAATTTAAATGCAGCAGTGAGTCGTGGTCGAGATTCAACATGAATTCTTCTAAGAACCAAAGAGAGAAATTCTAAGCTCTCAAAAAATTTAGATTTCTAAATTCATCAAAAGTGTTTTTTTACAATGGCTAGATTGCCAATATATACCTTTGTGTATTTTACTAAGCACACCCTCTAATGTTCTAATCACAACCTATGTGTCTTAAAACAAATATTAAGCTTCTAAAAGAGAATATTCATTTAAGTACCATTTTTACAATTAGAAAAGAAAACACAATACAAAAACAAGGCTCATAAGTCTATTATATTTCTCAATAAGGTACTCATCACTAATGAGTAGGATTTGATAAATTTCGTCTTCATTAGGTTCTTCTCCAATGGGAACCAACAAAGAGCTAATCTTGATTGTTTTATTTTCATGCGAGTCAACCTACTAACTTGGGGTAGGGCTAATCAAGGGCCTCATCTCAATGGGAGAGACTCATCAAATGTTTGGCGATATGATTCGACACACTTTGCAATCCCTACTACATGTCTCGCCCCATTGACATCGCTATTAACGATATGTGGAAGCCGACTCCAAAAAAATCCGGATTAGAGAAATGAAGAGGAAGAAGAAGATTGAATTCTTCTAGAAAACAGACCAGCGCGAAAAAATACAACTGGCTATAATTGGTATCTATCTTTTTCCAAGTTGTTATCTGTCAGCAATGTGTATGGCATGCCAATACCTAGACTTTTCCCGTTTTGGAATTTGTAGATCGAATAACTTTCTTTTGCTTTCCCATTTGGGAAAGGCAACCCAACCCACCCACAAGACAGGACACGACACTATAATACTCTTCATTCAGTTTTCATATAAAAAAGAAAGAATCAATATATTATTATATGAACGAACATAACAAGAAAGAATTCAAAGGATGAATCTTTGATATGCTATATATCGATCTCCAATAATTAAAGAGCATCACTTTAACAATTAAGCTGACATGACTGACAGGAAAAATGGTGAAGAGGGTCAAGGGGGATGGATGGATGGATATAAGATATGGTTTGAGAAAGTTAATTTGGAATAAAAATTAATTGATGAAGCAATAGGGTGGTGACAAGTAGAAAGGAAAATTGTCACCTTTTTCACCGCCCATGTCTCTATTCTTCTGAGTATTCTATGTGCTAATTAAGAGTTCAAAAGGAACCAAAGATAACATATTGTATTCTTCTTTCTCTCCATGCTTCTTGGCAACTTGCAAGTTGCAACCATACTCCTAAGTCCTATCCCATTCCTCTCCGTTGATTTTAATTTTTTAATAAACAACATTGATTCTACAAATTGTGAGTAAAAGAAGTAATTCAACCCATTATATAAAAATGAGGTGCTATAATGTCTTTAAGCAACTCACAAGATTTGTGAATCCAGTTGTCTAAAATGTTAGGGGAATTACACCAGAATTATCAATACACGATACACCTTTCAGAAGCGCTTTGGTAAAGTGCTATTTAAAATGAAATACTGAGTCTTGTTGGTATCGCTTTGTTTGAAAGTACTTGTAAAAACAAAAACAAGAATGACTTTTAGTAGTACTTTCTTAAATGCCCTACTTAAAATCAAAATACGAAGCTCATTTAATAGTGCTTACTAGAAAGTGCTACCAAAAATCAAAATACGGAGCATCTTTTGCTAGCGCTTCCTTTAAAGCGTTGTCTATTAAATTTAGAATTAGTAGCGCTTTCTCTGAAATCACTGCCTATTTGTTTCAAAAAAAATTTAACACCCTTCGACCTTCTCTCCCTCCCTCACACTACAAAAAAAAAGGTAATTTGCGAGGGACGTTAGCGAGGGAACTCTGGTCCCTCGCAAATTCAAGAATTAGCGAGGGATTGGCTGAACATTAGCGAGGGAATTGGTCTTCTCGTTTTTTTTGGACATTAGCGACGGAATGGTCACGTTTAGCGACGGAATTTCCCTCGCAAAACGTTGGGCGCCAAATTGAAATTGCGTGGCACGCAAAACGAGGAGATTAGCGACGGATTTGCAGTCCCTCGCAAAACGTTCTGACCGTTGCAGTGCCTAGGAACGCGTGACAATTAGCGACGGAATGCGTTCCCTCGCAAAATCCGTCGCTAACTTTAATAAATGAACCGTTTTAATTTTTTTTCCTCACTCTTCTCTCTCACTCTTCACTTCATTCTTCACTCTTCTCTCTCACCACCCATCCGAATACTCCCCTCTCTCACCCCCTTCTCTCAAATCCACAACCACAACCACCACACAACCACCACCACCACCACCCACGAAACCACCATCACCCACGGAACTCCTCTTCCTCTCCTCTCTCCCTCTCTCACGATTTCCCTCTTCTTCCACCACTCCACCATCACACAACCACCACTACCACCACCCACGAAACCACCACCACCGGAGCTCCTATTCCTTTCCTCTCCTCTATCTCTCTCTCTCACGATTTGCCTCTTCTTCCACCACCATCACCACCCACGAAACCACCACCACCACCACCACCGGAGCTCCCATTTCCCTCAATTTGTAAGTTTTGATTTGCACTTTTTATGATATTGTTATAATTTTAATTTTTTATTTATTGAAGTTGTTTTAATTTATTTATTGTTTGCTTGAAATTGAAATTTGGTGTTTGAAGCCTACAATCGCACCGGAGTGCGCACCGTCACCGAACCACCGCACCGGACGTCAATCTCGTTCATAACAGTTAGTTTTTAAAATAAATTATTGTTTTTAAAATAAATTGTTGTTGTTGTTGGTTAGGATTGAATTGGTTAGGATTGAATTATTTGTTGTTGTTGTTGTTGTTGTGTGTTAAGTTTTGAATTAGTTAGGATTGAATTATTTGTTGTTGTTGTGTGTTGTTGTGAATTGGTTAGGATTGGTTAAGTGATATTGTAAAATGTGAGTTGTAGGATTGAATGTGAAATATGAGTTAAAATTGAGTGAATATTGTGAAATGTGAATGTTAGTAATTGAAAAATGAATTTAAATTTGTTAAAGTGAAATTGTTGAGAAGAGTTATATTGAAAATTGTTGAGAATTAAAAATTGTGTATGTTGTTAATTGTGTCAAATAGTTGAAATTGAAAAGTGTATTATTTTAGAGTTGTTAATTGAAAATTGTTTAATTGTTGTTTTGATGAACCCTAGGTTAGATGACTGTGTGGTGTTGATGGAAAAGGGTGAGGTGCTGTCCCTCACCCCCATAATTTGCTCGAAATCATCTCCATTGAGATAATTGCGAGACGATACTAACAACGGTAAGGTTGGGAGTTATATGAAATAACTTCCTTCACTACTTGGATGGAAAAGGGTTTTGTGCTGTCCTTGACCCCCATACTCGGCTCGGAATCATCTCCACTGAGATCATATCGATGCCACTAACTTGATAGGTTATTGGGAATGTTATGGGAATCTAACACATTTTCTTAAATATGTGTAGATGAATTGGTATGAATTTAATCGTGATTGGGTGTATGATCGGTTATTTCCTAGAAGAGCGGGTTTAAAGCAAAGTTTTGTAATTGGGGTTGAACAGTTTCTTGTTGTAGCGTGGCGACATGAATTGGCTAGACGAGAAAAGGGGGTTAGATGTCCATGTTTAAAATGCGACGGAATACCTATTAAGACCGATGATGAAATTAGGGAGCACTTGTATCGTTGGGGTTTTAAGCCTAATTATTGGATTTGGGTGGAACATGGAGAAAAAGGACGTCCAAATTTTGACGCAGGGGCTTCAAGCAGTTCTGGTTTTGGTGTTGCACGTAATGAAATTTTTGAGTCGATGGAAAACATGATTTGTGATGGTCTTAGGGTGAATGTGCCATTTGATGAGCCTCAATATGACGATTATGATGAACTTCCAAATGAAGAAGCACAAAGATTTTATAACTTGTTAATAGATTCGAACAAACCGTTGTTTGAAGACTCCCCACAGTCAAAATTATCTATGTGTGTGAAGCTTTTATCTCTCAAGTCGATGAGTAATATTTCTGAGGTGGGTTTAGACTATGTGACTGAAATGATGTTGGAAGCGACACCTAATAAGGGTAGTTTGCCCAAAAGTTATTATGAAGCAAAGAAGTTAGTTTCGAAGCTGGGATTGAATTTTAAGAAGATTGATTGTTGTTCAGAAGGGCACACGACCTCCGTCTCCATCTGGTCCCGGATTTTTTCATTTACCCTCGCATGGGCATTATATGGGCCCATCATATATGTATGCAGCAGGGCATATGGGTGCACCACATATAGGCTCATCATCTGGGCATATGGGTGCACCACATGGACATATAGGCTCATCATCTGGGCATGGCAGACCAGCAGGGCATATGGGCGCACCATCTGGACATACGGGCAGACCAGCTGGGTTATCTATGCCTACCCCATCGCCCAGGATGATATTGATCCTGATATTGAGCCCGAGCAGGATGATATTGACATCGATGAAGAGACGGTGGAGGTGGTTGTTATCGATGGTGTTAAACTAAAGGTCATTTATCCTACTGGTGACGCGTAAGTATTTTGTTTGTTTTTTTTAAGTTAATTTATGGAACGACTTATATTTGATTGTTTGATATATCTTTCATTATGCAGGCTTCTTCCTGCAAAGGTAGCTTCATCGAACATTACCCGTGTCATCCGAAAAATGTACTTTCAAAAGTTTCATTCAAAGTGGACTAAGGTCACTGACGAGGAAAAGAAGGAAATGCTGGAATTCTTTAGGGTAAATGTCAATTATGTCATTACTTATATTGTTAGTTTAAATTTAATGTTTAATATAATTACTAATACATATTTTTGTTTTACTTAGGGTAAAGTGACATGGTGTGAAGAAGATGATGAAGAAGTGAGAAGAGTTTTTAATAAAAGGATGAGCGCTCAGTTATCAGATTTGCTTTATAAGTTGCGGGCTAAAAATCAGCGGCCCAACTACATGAGTGAAGAAGTTTGGAATGCCTTCCAGGCTCATTGGGCTATAACAAAGTTCAAAGCAAAATCTGAAGCAGCCAAGAAGAATAGAAACTCAGAGAAGGGTGGCTCGCTTCACACCCGCGGGTCCGTCAACCAGGCTCAACATGCTCTTAGATTGGTATATTATTTTAAAAATCTTTGTGTTATTTTTACATTGGTTAATTAGTTTGCAATATTTGAAAATGTATTTCATTTTACAGAGTTTGAAGGCAGGACGCCCTATCACTGCTCTTGAGCTGCATAGAGTCACCCATTTGAGGAAAGGGACTAACGAGTATGTTGATGACCGCGCCAGGATTACTCAGGTAAATATACAACTTGATTTGTATTATATAAAGTTGCTTTGTTAAAATGGAGCGCTAATTATGCTATGTTCTGTGGTTATGCAAAACAGGAGCAAATTAATGAGATCATGTCTCAGCTGACTCAGGGGAGCTAGGACCCTGCCTCACTTGTTGAACTTCCTCTTGAGATGCGAGATCTGGCAAACATCAATTGGGAGAAATTAGTTGGTTGGTACAAGGGTCGTCTGTATGGTACTGGGCCAATGGCTCCTATTATGGGTTCTAAGGGCTCGTCTGGGGCCGGGAGCAGCAGAGGACGCAGTCGACCAGCTTCTACTAAGTCAGATGCGGAGACAGAGCAGCTTAGGCAGGAGCTGCAATCTACTAAACAGCAGCTGGAGGATACTCAAGCGGAGGTTAGGGGCTGGAGGGCAGACCATGCGAAGGTGCTAAGGAGACAGGAGCTGATGTATAACTATTTTAAGAGCAAGAATATTTTTCCAGATGAGGAGGAAGATCAGGAGCAAGCTCAGCAGTCAGAGGAGTCAGAGGAGTCTGAAGGCAGCTATTAGGATAGTTTGACATTTCAGTACTTTTTTATTCGGATATTATGTTATTTTTGATTTGGATATTATGTTGTTTTAATTCGGATTTTATGTTGATTTGGATTTATATTATGTTGATTTGGATGGAATTAAGACTGTTTTAGCTATTTCAATCAGGTATAAAATCAGGTCTATCAATAAAAAAAATAAAAATAGGTTTAGCAGGAAAAAAAAATTAAAAAAAAATTGGGATTAGCGAGGGATTTAGCGAGGGAATTAGCGAGGGAATAGTGGACGCGTGGCTGTCAGAACTTGACCACGTGTCCCTCAATATTAGCGAGGGATTAAAATCCCTCGCTAATTAGCGATGGAATCAGCGAGGGATTTAAATTCCCTCGCTAATTGGATTAACGAGGAGGGATTTAGCGAGGGAACCTGTCCCTCGCTAATTCCCTCGCAAATGACCATTAGCGAGGGATTTTGGTCAGTTTGCGAGGGAAATTTCCCTCGCTAATCCCTGTTTTTTTTGTAGTGTCACAACACGCCCTAAGTCGATAATCAAAATCAATTTATCACATTGTATTTCCACCTTGCCAAGATTTTGCCTACATATGAAAATTTCAAGCTAAGTTATTCCATTGACATTTGTCTTTGCCGTTCAAATTGAAACGAGGGATAGAAACCAAAAGAATTCCTTATTCTTCTGAGTGTTATTATTTTAATCAACTTCTGCCGATAACTTCCCTAATATGTTTGAAGAAAAGTGATTTATTTATTCTTTGATGCTCATACCACTAATGGCAAGAAGAATAAATAAAATCGATCCCCCTGTGTTGTATCATTCATATCATGTCTTCCATTTATGTAGCTCAATTTCAATAATGGACCGTTCAAAAATTCGTAAAGCAGTAGTACCATTTTGGAGCGCAGCGCTGAAGATACTATCACATCGATTTGTCTTAAACGAATATTAAACAATTGAGCCTCATAGTTTAAAGGCTGAAACATGTTTTTAATCTTAAAAAATTTGTGAATTTTGTTTTTAAGTCTACCTTTGTATATAAAATGGGGTGGTGCAACTCTTAAGGATATTATAGTCGTACTAAGGAGACCTTTCGAAATACATGAACCATAAGAGTCTTTAATAAAACATTAGCATTAGCTATTTATAATATAATAAGAGTCTTATGGTGTTCTATAGCGCAGGGAATCGCCCTTCTGCGCCTGCCACCGAGGTAGTCATGCGGCCACTACTTCGGTACGAGCCAATATGGGCTGCAACGTTCTTTTCGTTTGTCTTCTACGCGGACGCGCCTAGTATGTGCATGGTCTGTACATCGGCGCATGCGGTACAGAGTCTCCTTTGGCACTGTCTGTGGGGTGACGATTGTGCTTCTCGGCTTCCCCTTCCGTGCTTGGCAAGGGTCTTCCTCGAGGTGGTTGGAGCCCTTCCCGACTTCTTGGAGCTTGGGTCGGCATTTTCCAGACACCCTGGTGCAAGTTCATGTAAAAAAATTTACTCACTTTTAGTCTCAATATTTTTCCCGTCAGTACTTTTAGTACTTCATGACTTTTAATACAAAAGGCCTAGAAACACGCTATTAATTAGTCATGAGAGACTAAAAGTATTGAAAGATAGAAAATGTGGAGACTAAAAGTAAACAAAATTTTCGTAAGGACTAAAAATAATTCACAGATTTTTAAGGACTAAAAACACATTTAACCCTAATTTAAAGGTTCTACAATTTTTTTCATAATGTGTACCTGGCTTTGCTAGTCTTGAGACTTTATAGAGTGGGATCTGAACCTGGTTATCGCTCAGACCAACCCTTATGGGTAGCACGTCTCTCATTACATTATGGAGAGGATTACTTTATTTTTTATAAGCTATAATATTCAACATAAAAACCTAATGCCCATGAAATTTAGATCTTTTTTACGTATAAATCATACTATATGAATTTTTTGTAATGGTGTGCTATTTGATATTTTTTATAAATATCAAATACTAGTTCACATGGTTTCACTTGTGCTGGTGTGTTTGTCTTAGATTCAAGCCATCACAAATCGGAAAAAACACAATATTGATAATAAAAAAAATGTAAATTTAATATCTCAAATACACTTAATTTAAACTTAACATATTTAAGCTAATTTCTCCCCTCATACTACTGGAGTTTTATTTTTTTATCCCCTTCTCACTAGGTTTTGTATATATGGTACTATATTAATTATATATTGTAATGAGTTTCGATTGATTATCTTAATAAAAAATTGGCCTTTTATTAGCAAAATAAACTAGATGCTATATACGCTAAAAATGTAACTGAGACATTAGACATGTGATCTTCTGGTTGAGTTGGATCTGTTCACCAAGTAATAGTGTATGTACTAAAGTTAGATCGGAAATAAATTAAATAATAATTATTAATATATATAATTCTAGTGGCTGGAGATATACAAGTCGTATAGGGAAGCATGAGCAATAGTTTTCCCTATAAATAGATCCATATATGAGACATCTTTCCATATCAATAGCTCTAAAGGTCTCTTCCTCCTCCAAGGAAAGAACCATTACCCCTCTATTCCCTCTTCCCTACAGTTCAATATATATAATCTATCAAGCTTTCATCTTCTCAAATACGTCCTGGCAATCTTTTTATTTGGTGTTTTCTCTCTAATTCATGCATCTTAATTAATTAAACCAAAATTTTCTCATGTTAATTAAGAGGAGAGGCATTGATGATGCTGTTGACAGAAGATAGAGAGCACAGATGATGAAATGCATGAAAGTAAATGGCATCTCACTCCTTTGTGCTCTCTATTCTTCTGTCATCACCCTTCTCACACGTTAATCTTTAACATGCTAAGAACAAGTCCTATTTAGTCTTACATCTATATTGCTTTTGTTTCTATTCAAGTATATATAGTCTATGTGACTTATATATCTTCTTGTCATTACATTGATTTACTTATTAACAATTCACATTAATCATTATTCCATGGAGAATTCTATGATACTCATTGAGTTTTACTGGTTATGAATTCTATGATACCTATGATACTCTTAGGTATAGAGTGTTCACCTTATTAGTGTCCTCGAAGGAGTAGCCAGTTCTTTGGGTTGGAGCACTAAAGGAGTTATATGTAGGAGGTCCAAGTTCAATATCAACTATTAACATTTCCCTTTCCTCCTAACAAACTAACTACTAACATTTACTTAAAAAATCGAAAAATAGTCAACACGCTTGCATATCGAATTTATAGGCAAAGTTTATCTTGTAAATAAAGACTAAACGCTAGCACAAATCATTCTTATACTCTTTCGATATCCCTTAACTCGCCAACTGAGACCTACTCGTCAATGTGAGTTTTAACCGCACTATTTTCATTATGTAGTCTAATGGTGAATATGTGTAAATATTTTGAATATTGCTACTCATGAATACCCTTTTTCTTGTTCTTTGTTGCTGTTTTGGATGGTGATGTTGTTACCAGTTTTGTATAAGAGCATATGTAACACGGACAGTTAAGTAACCTCAACAATTTTGTCCAAAAATTCTTATTATAATAAGAGTTCTTAAGTGAAAATTATATTAATTATGCATTTAGTTTAACATTATTAGTACACACTCTTTCCATCTTCTATGAATGGTTTTCGAGGGCGTCCAATCACTGTTGCAATCCACATGGTAGGAGGAGCCCTTAGGATTTCATTTCCTCATAACATTCTCTATTCACCATGTCCTTTAGGTGGAGATTTGTTGGTGCTTGTAAAAGTTTGGGGAGTTAATAGCCAGCTTAGTTCCTAAAACTTCCAAAAAGTTCGCATTAGTCTTTAACATTAAGAATATTATTAATTAGTTTATGAGATTTTCAAATATCAAATAGTTTGGCCCCTTTGTCGACCTCTGCCACTTAATAGTGTTAACAGCGCTAATGTGCTATGTTATGTGATGATGTGACACTTAGTCACCATCCCTATGAGATTTCACGTAAGCAAACCACTTAAATCAGAAATTTCGAGGATTAAATTGATAACTGTTATTAGTCTGTTATTTTTAGTTGTAGTTAGTTGTTATAATTAGTTGTAATCTCATAGTTGTAGACATTTAGTTGTTTCTTAACCATAGTCTGTTTTTACTCATAACAGAATAGTTCCTCTTCCTTTGTAATCACTTTTACAATCAATAAAATTTTGAGGTTATTATTCATTGGAAAATAACTCTGATAATATAGTATCAGGATAACTTTCTATTTATAAAGGTGAACACTCTGAAGAAATAGAATTAAACCAAAAAGTTTGTAGTTGAAATATTTTTGTTTAAAAAAGACAGCTCAATCCATGAAACGAAACCACTGGTTTTTCTTGGTCACTACAAGTTTGTTCAAATTGCTTTTCCAGTTCTTGTCTTTGACCTCGTCCATTGATCAATATTTTCTACTCAAATTCTTTCTAATTTTCTAATATATGGAACTAGTATGTAGATAATGCTCCCATTGACTTTAAGCTTCAGTCGTGTGATTTGTTACATTTTCATTCGTAGAAGTAGCATCAAATATTCTCTCCCTTGCCATCAGTGCCTGCAATATTGCAAATATTAGGGTATTAGTCAACACCGAATTTAAACTCATGTTTCAATCAATATTTTAAAAACCGAACCGAACATCGAGTCATGGCTCAAATATTTTTAGATTGCTTGAACCGCTGAAATAATCAAATCATAGACAATGTCGATTCATGATTTAACTGATTAAATCACTCGATTAGTTTGGTTTTTAAAACACTGGTTTCGATATTCAAATAAAGAAACATAGTAGTATTGGATAAGGGTTGTATTAAAACACCGGTTTCAATCAATATTTTCAAAACCAAAACATAATATTAAATCAGTGAGACCTCCTGGTCATGGTTCAACCATTTTTAGATCGCTTGAATCTGAATAAAACAACGGTCGAACCGTTGAAATAAACAGACCATAGACAATGTCAGTTCATGATTTAGCTGGTTGAACCATTCGATTAGTTCGATTGGATAAAGGTTGTATAATCAAATTTATCAACTATATATATATAATAATGACCTGTTTTTTCCAGTTTGTAAGAGCAGCAATGATGGAAAGGAAAAGTGTTTGAACAACAGAGCCAGCAACTATTCCAATCCAAAGACCCTTTGCTTTGAAATGTGCAACAAAGCCTAACACAACACCTACAGGAACTCCCACCAAATAAAATGCTCCAAGATTCACATAAGCTCCAATATGTTGCCAACCACCTCCTCTAGCAACCCCTAAATAATAATAATAATATTATTATTATTATTATTTTTTCAATAAAAATAACATGTTAGAAAACAAGGGTAATAACTTAATTAAGCTAATAGTAATTTTCCTGTTTGGTTTACCTGATAGAACTGCTTGTAAGCTATCTGTAAAAATAGAGGCACATAGAAAAGGTGTCATAACAGCCACATAATGAACAACTGTCTTATCATTGGTATATGCATATCCCAATATATATCTACAGCCAAACATGGTTGCAGTTACAATGAGAGATTCTGTAACTGCAACGAACATTGATGCTGAAAGAGCTACACGAACTGCTTTTGGATTCCCAGCTCCTAATTCATTTGATACTCTCACACTGTGTCACATAGAAAATAAATGTGTCACTTTTAATCTTACTAGTAGTCGAGCTGAGACATTAACAACTAACATTTGTTTATAAAAAAATACGCAGACAAAATTGCCATATAGTTCAATGGAGTGAGAAACTGACCTAGCAGCAGCTCCTAAGCCATAGGATATGGTGAAGTGCAATGTTGAGATTGTCAAGCTGAATATTGTAAAGAAGAAAGTTTGAGATTAGTAGTTTGATTTTCTTCTAAATATATAAAATAATTGCTTTATATGAAAAATGAAAAGTTCAGTGAGGAGTTCCTGAAATTAAAATAAGTGTTACCATATAGAAACAACTGATGTCTCCAACTCTGGATTTGGCAAAAGTCCAGCTAGCAGAACAAGCAACTCACATGCCCACCATTTAAGGCTGTAACATGAAAAATTGTATAAGAAAATGTTATGGTAAAACAAGTAACCATGTTGGCCAACTATGAGAGCAATGTGTATAAGTTGTTTAAGGCCAAATTTAAGGCCTCATACCATCATTGGCATTAGCAACTTTCAAAAATGTCCTAAGCCATTGAACTCCAATTCCCAACTGTCATAGATTCCACACATTCACGCAATCAGAAGTTCGGAGCCATTGGATTAAGATCAAACAACTTCGATTTGAAGCTTAGTGAGTCGGCATTAAAAGCAAACTCGAGGTCTGATCTTTGATCCAATGGCGCTGAAAGGTTGATCGTGTGAATACATGAATGAAATCTATCTGAATCCCTTCCCACTAGCACTTATGTTAGAGCTGTCAAACTGAGTCACCTAGCACCGCCCAATGGGCCAAAGTGCAATAGCTGGTTGGGATGGGCCGACCTGATTATCTATCTGTGTTTTTTAGCTCAGCCTAGCCCAAAACACTATGCGTAACGGTACGACCTCACATGATTCACATTTTAACAAAGGAAAACACAAAAAGTATCCAAAAAAGTATAAAAATTAGGTCTAGATCAACCCATGGGCCAACTAGGTTAGGCTAAAATGACCCGGCTCTTTTTGGGCTCTATTTTTAATCCCAGTCCGACCTAAAACACTGGGCCATCGGGTTTCTCTGGGCGGGGCCAAAATTTACGGCTCTAATTTATGTACTCATTTTTTCAACTCAACAAAATATCCTTAAAGAAAATAGTATCAAAAAGAGATAATTAAGGATAGGAAATAGTTACCAAACCATAGCAGCAGAAGGGACAGCAAAGCGAAAGAATTCTCTAATACCAAGCAAAGCCTTCTTAGAAAAAGGGACACGAGTTTTCTCACAAGAAGAAGAATACATAACAAAAGACAAAAGCAATATCACATTCAACCAAGTTCCAATGCTGAAGGAAATAGCAGCACCAATATGTCCTAACTTCAATTTAAACACTAATGCCCAACAAGTTACTCCATGGAAGCACAAAACTAAGAATGAGCTAACAATCAAAGGAGAAATGAAACTCTGAGTCTGAAAAAATCTTGTGAGTGGTTTAAGAATTGCTGAGCCAAATAGTGCAGGTATTAACCAAAGTGAATATTTACGTGCTTCATATGAAATTGAAGGGTCTTGGCCTAAGAGAATTAATATTTTGTCCATGAAAATCCATAGAACAGTAATTGGTGCACAAACCATATTGAGGGATATTACAGCAGTGTAGGTATATGTTCCCATTTTATCATATTGTCCTGCTCCAAATGCTTGACCACATAATGTTTCTAATCCACCAGCCATACCTGACTGCAATTTTGACATAAATAAAAGAACTAAATTAGTAATGCACATTGCAAACAAACTTCACATGAAATTTCTTCATATTCTTTTATATGAATGAACATACTTTTGCAAACATTGTAGAGTTGTTATTTTTTGTCTATTTAGATGAAATGACAAATAAACACAATACATACTACTACTGCTCACACCCCGGGAGCCGACATCCTCATGTCGCTAAAATTGCCATTTGCCAAGACAACTAACGGTGAGGGGACATTGTAGAGTTGTTATGAAATAGTTACCAAATTTTCCCTTCAATAAATAAATGAATAAGACAATTCATTTAGAGCATGGTTGTTAAACTCTCGAGTCAAATCTTATGAGTTTACGAGTCTATGAGTTTAGATCACAAAAAACGAGTCAAATAGCAAGTAAACTCTCTTTTTCTTAAACTCTGATAGAATCGATAAACTCTCGATTTTACTGTGAGTTTACGAGTCTACAATTTAACATTTGATTATGCCTTAAAATGAAAGTATTGGTCAATATTAGTAGCTCTTAGATGGAATTACTTATTTTCTGTAGTATATATATGAGATTTATGAAGTTACTTTAGCATTATAAGTTCAATATTATTTTTATTTTGTTTTATTCAACTACCCAATAAAGTATTTAACCAAGCATTATGAGTGTTTGGGTCAAATTCGCTTTTGTTTTTTGAAGTTTTTTTTTTTTTTTAAGAACTTGTGTTTTTATGAATTTATGTATGATTTAGTCATTAATGTAGTACTCCCTCCGTCCCAAATTGTTTGCAGTTTAAGGTTTTGGCACACCCTTTAAAGAAAATGATTAGGAGTCTAGATTTTTTAAAAAGTGTTATCCAATTTACCAATTAACCCTTTATCTCTCTACATAGAAAAATGTGAATCTTTTATTAAATGAAAAAAGTTGTCCTCATTAATAGGGGTACAAATGGAAAAGAACATTAAAAGTTACATTGATATTCTAAAACAACAATCAATTTGGGACAAATTGATTTTGCTAAAACTGCAAACAATTTGGGACGGAGGGAGTATGATTTATCTAGTAATAATGCATTAACACACTTTATTACCATGGTTTTCTACTTTGCTTTTTTTGGAGTTGAGATGTTGAATTATTCTTGTGCTAACCTATATTATATATTATATATATGTCATTTATAGGTTTCTTTGATAGTAGGTAGACTCTTACAAGTTTACGAGTTGAGTCTATCTATACTCCACGAGTTTACATAGACTCTCGAGTTTGACAACCTTGATAAAAGTTTCACCGTATTGATTGAATCAAATTTTGTCTAACTAGGAGGTTTGCTTCATTCCTTTGATATTTTTCTTTTTTCCCATAAGTGTATTATTTTTGCATTATATCATTTTTTTTCACACGAGGTTGAGTTGCCAGCCAGTTGGATGGCTCGAGTTCTTTTCTAGGGAAGAGTCGTGTTGCCAACTCTCCCAACACAAAGGTCGGTCATGATGTTGAAAATATTTTGCCAAAAATAAGTTGTTTTTTTGTGTAGACTTTAGAAATAGAAAGAGACAATCATTCCCTTAAAGAAGGTTCATAAAAAAAAAGTAAAAAAAATTATCCAAAGAAGCCATAAAGAGAAACCCTAACTTTTTTATAGGCAAAGTGGTTAGAAATTAGTGTGTTAGTAGTTAAAGAGGAGGGGGGAGCGGGGTTCGAACCCCATACGCCTACATTTTCACCAACGATGTCCCTTTCACTCAAACACATGAACTACCCTTCTTATTTGATTTTAAGTGAACCGGAGATTGACACATCAAATTTAAGAACATGTTTCAATTTTTACTCCATTAGTAAAATCATTTAAGAACCAAATAATAGGCCTCACAATTCATATTTCTCCTTGACTCTTTGAATTGCCTCTCATCGTCCCTTTTCCTCAACTTTCTCTGCAAGAACCAATTTTTGAGAGTTATTGGAGAACTTGACTAAGTTCTTAAATTATTTAAAATTATTTTAAAATAAATTTTAATTTTGATTTAATTTTGCCTACGGGTAAAGTCTCCTCTAACAACTATTGGAGAAGTTCTATTACTCTTGCTTCTTTGTATTGTGTTTTTTCTTGCCTAACTTTAGGTTTTGTTAATTCTCTCCTTCCTTTAATTCTCTCCTAACTTGCTGCAAATGATTGTTAATGACTCTGGTGCCGACCTGATTGGTATGAGAGTCGTTATAGTGATGCTTTTGCACACCGCTATAGGTTGGCTTCTATTTCTTTTCCGTTATAACGATGTTTATGCTCATGAGTTTTGGTCTAGTCCCCCATGTTTCTTGTATATTTTCTCTTTTTTATCAATAAAATTTAGGAGGAGTACTCTTTTCTTCCTGATGCTTTTTCCCTAAGAAGGATTTTGCATCCGAAGGTTTTAACGAGACTCCATATCTCTTTCTTTTGCTTAAAAAAAATGAATCATGTAACATTTTTTCCGGCGTCTTTTTCACTATATAAAAGTATCTAAATTTAATAATTAATAATTAATAATTAATAATAACGATTTCTCCTCAAGTGCCAAAAAGTTTTATTCCAAAAGAAAATAAACAAAACTGACTCCAAAACTAAGTTGACTCGGCGACATAATGAAAGGGTAATTCGGGCCCAACAACTGTAAAGAAGTAAAGAACCTAGCTATGTATAATTTTTTTATTTTTTATATATATATATATATATATATATATATATATATATATATTTGACAATATTATTTTATATATTTTGATCATTGTAATTTACGCCGTAGCTTTTGTTTTTCCAGTTTATATAAAAGTTTGTTTTCCATTAAATTTTTATTTTTTTTACATATTTTTGAGTGTGAAGAATGAAAAATTATAGAAAAGGTTGTTAAGAGTTCCTCACTTTATAAACCGGTATTGTAAGTTAGAGTTAGGTTCAACCTAAATTTTAAGATGATGTTAAAGTCAATACAAAATTTGTTGGGTCACTCATTATCAGACCACTCGGGTCACGCTCTAATTGTCCGGACATTTCTCACTCTACAAGTCGATTTTGTAGGATTAAATTAGACTCAACTATATTAATGAAATCAATACAACTTGACAAAAAAAATTTGACTGAACTCAAATTCTAAAAAAAATTAAAAAATAAAAAAACAGCTTCTGATAAATTGAAATATGAGAGCTGACTTCAATATACGTGAAGTGCATTCAAACCAAATCGCACTTCTTTTGTCTTTTTGGGTACATAAGATACCGATTTTTGACTCATTAATTTTTGTAAGGACTTTTTTTTTTTACAAAAGAAAAGTTATACCATAAATTTGTTGAAAGGACTTAATACATTCTTTTACTTATTTTTGGTATAACCTGGATATCTTATGCACGTAACTGTAGAGACTAATCTCTCAAATTGAGTAGGATCACAATGTACGGAACAAACTTTTACTTATTAGTGATTACATGTGTTGGTAAAAATAATAATTAATGTTATTAATTCTTTCATGTCTAGTAAATAATTAAATGAAAAAGTATCAATGAAATAAACCCAGACTCAAAGTTTTTTTCCTTTTGTAAAGAAAAATTAGCCCAACTAAAATCTTTTGATGTGAATAGTCCTTTAGAGAAAAATCAAAGACGATATATATGCAATGCAAGGGTGAGAAGATTAAGAACTTACTAAAATACTAAACCCAGAAACATTGGTGAGAGAGGTTGCAATGGCGACACTTGAAAGCGAGAGCTGGTTAAGATGACCAACCATCATCACTGATACAACTTGCAGAAGATATTGAAGCACAGTTGTGGCCACCATTGGAGCTGCTATAGTACCCATTTTCTTTAGCTCCTTCATTAATATTGTCTTTGTTTTCATCCATCCCCATTTTCCACTTTCTGAACCTTCTTCCATGACTATGGCCTTCATATCATTACCAATATATGATTTATTTATATATAACTCACCTTAAGTGACAAATTAGTTTTCTTCTATATCGTTCTACCTTTGTCCTCTTTTGTGTCATATATCTGCAAGTAAAGACAACTTTGTATTATCATTTTCAGTCTTCCACGCCATCATATATGTCATAACAAAATAATAAACAAACTAACATTCATATAGTTAATTACAAATTAATGAAAAGGCTAAAAGTCTATAATATTCCATGTATTTAACGTGCCAGCGGTTATCGCATTCCATCTATTAGTTCAGACATAAATATAGAAGGATATTTAATTTATATACGTTGTCGGTGTATAAGTATTTTACGTCATTGACCAATTACAAGTTAACATGTCATTAAAAAAAGTGAGTCAACTAATAATCATCTGTCACTCATACACTGACTTGTCATTCATTGTGAGTGTAAAAAGAATTACGTCGGCAGTCCGTAGCAATTAAACTCATATATAATAGAATGAGTTTAATTGTTATGCACTATCAGCATAAACTTTTTTACAATCACAACCAATAACAATTCATTGCATGATTGACATATAATTAAGTTGGATGCTAATTGACTAATTTCTTTTTAATGACGTGTTAACTTGTAACTTATAGAGAGTGTGAAACACTTATACACCTGTTGTGTATATAAATTATCCTAATAGAAATGAAATATCTATTGTGAATTAAAAATTATACATATATCAATAAGAACTATATATCTATCTATATACATACACTCATACAAAGTAGTGAAAAATTAAAACAGTATTTCCCCCCAAATTCCACAAGTCACTTTTTATTACATTATTATAATTCTTTTGACTCAATTACATTATAATATAAACTTATATATATATATTTAATGTTTATTCATGCATGCATGAATATGGTTTCATATATTTTGTCAAAGAAAATTGAGTATGGCAGCATCAATAAATGCATTATTTCTCCCTTTTTATTCTTAATTTGATCTCCTTAACATTCTTTCAGTTTTTCTCTCATGCATGATTCTTTTATTTACAGACTCAATCTTTCTCAATATTAATTTTGAACACTATTTCTTTGTTGATCAAATACCAAACTTCCCATTGTATCTTTTCTCATATTCATAATATAAAATTTAAATTTTTAATAAAAAAAATAAGATATCAGAAGTATATTTAAACTATTTTTCTTAATAAAAACCTTTTGCGACCAATTTTCTTAGATAAACCTACACTGAATCATGGTTCATGGCTACCTTCACATTTTCTGTTTTTGACGAAAACGGCTACCTTCATATTATTAAAAAACAACTCTTACTAGCAATTGGTGTGGAGTATGGTTCATGCCTACCTTTGTGAGTTTGTGTTATTAAATATTAAATTAAATCATACACCAATTGGTGTGGAGTATGCCTCCTCAATTCATAAAATAAGATATATAGTGTAAATGTTCTCTACATAATACAATTTATTTATTTCCTTGAAAAAATGATATAATTTATTTACATACACTTATAATTAACTCAATTATGGGAATTAATAATTAGAAACAAACATTGGAGAGAGAAATATCTGTATACAACAATGAATTAAAAATCAAACCAATCGAATGGTTCAACCAACTAAACCATGACCCAACACTATCTTCGATTTAGTTATCTGAATTGTTCGACTGCGGTTTCATTCGAGGTCGAACGATTTGTATTCGGCTCGATTTTCAAAATGTTAAGTATACGGTAAAATAGCCATTTGGAGTTTAACAAGATATTTCGGTTCAATTTTCAAAATGTTGGTATACGGTAAAATAGCCATTTAGAGTTAACAAGATACTTATAAATTTAATAGGTGCTTAGAGTAATGAAATTATACTAACAATATGTAATTTTCACCGTCGATACTTAAGACTATACTCCCTCTGTCCCACAATAATTGTCACTTTAGCTTATTTTACGCATATTAAAAAAAACCATGTTGTCAGAAAAAAACCATAAATATAAGAGAGATAATAGTATTTTTACCAACTCATCTTTATCAAACATTAAGAGTGATTAGTATAATACCTTAGGAGTGATGAATATTATTTTAATTAGAGAATACAATTGAAAAACTAATACATTACATTGAAAATCGTAAATGATATTCATTTTGAGACTTTTTTTTACTAAAGTGACACTTATTGTGAAACCGGGCGAGTACCGACAAATGGGTGAGGGAGTATGTGCTCAGGAAATAGGCGTGAAGTGTATTTTGGAAAAATAAATTAAATATATAAGGATATGGTATATTTAGTAAAAATAGGGTGCAAAAAGTGTACACCGATTTGGGCTTCTTTTTTTTATTAGTATTGAGTAAGTATCAGATCTACATGGGCCTATATTCCACGAAATCCTGAAAACCCGTTATCCGTATCCAACCCGGTTTCAAAACTTCCGCCTCTACCATTGTTTCGCTCTTTGCCTCTTCCTTCTCTGTCGCCGTCGTTGCCAACTTCCCCTCTCTCTGTAAGTGCTCTCACTCTCACGCACCGTATTTACTGCATCTGCAGCATTCATTCATTTGTGAAGAAAGAAACTGTATTTGTTTGTAACTTGTGAAGTGTAATCAATGCATGAGTTTGACTATGGCTTCAATTGAAGGGTTTTGAAGTTTTGTTGTTACAGTTTACCTCCGAAACGAAATGATAAAGAGGAGATTCTATAAGATTGATCATGGCGATCGCGATGCCTCCTCTTCATCTTCAGATGAGGATCATGATAATGCAAGTGAGGAACGTGATGAGGATGAGGATGAAGTTCACTCAATATCTTCTGGTTCGTTCATTCACATGTGTTTATTGTTTTCTTAGATAATAGGCAGCGTTACTGTGTTAGGCTGTTACTATTAGTACTTACAAGATGTTCTGAGTTGCATTAAATTTTGTAGATTCAAATTATCAGTGTTGTCATTCGTGAATTGCGGAAAATATCGGTTTGCTCAAATTCCGCTATGCTACAGCGCTCTGGCGATTGGCGCCACTGTAGCTGCTATTTGACAGCACTTATGGTTATATCGCGGACTACGGTTTGTTCAAATTCCGCTACGCTATAGCGGTATAGCGCCACTATAGCCGCTATTCGACAACACTGCAAATTATTAGGCTTATGTTCTTGGTTCACTGGTTGAGATGAGTTTAGAAACATTCTAACTATAAAAGCTTTAGATCACGGGGTAACTATCTTGAATTAGTTATAGATATTATCCTCACTTTGGCTTAGTCTGGATTATTTTCTAGCTAATGAGAGTTTTTAGCTAGTGTGAGCTAAGCTTCAACTTATAAGAAGTCCTTATAAGCTTGTAAGTCTATATGTGATGAGATCTAAAGTAGATCTTGAAGTTTAAGATCTTGAAATTTAGCAAATTAACAATTTTCTCACACAATCTAAACACCAACAACACAAAATCAAAGACACAAATGAAACAACACTTACTTGAAGGGAAGAAAATGCAAATATGGAAGAGATAGAAATGGAAGTGGAGAAGGAAGTCCACCACTTCTTCCTTGGGAAGATGATAAGGACAACACTATCCTTGAGCCCTCCTAGCCTCAAGGTTGTGTGCTCAAGGTTCTCATCTCAAGAAACCTTGGAGAATCTATGATGAACTTCCACCTACACTAGCAACTAGCCACTCACCACTCACTTAGGTCTTAGGGCACTCTCATGCTCAAAATGTAAAAGTGAATTTCATTCATCAAAGTTCTACCAATTACACTTAGAGTTCAAGTATTTATATTGTGGGTTTAATGGATCCTAGGCCCACACTCTAAAGTCCAAAAGAAACATAAAACAAGGCCCAAGGCCACAAACTAAATCTACTAGGCCATAGCCACTTAACCAATGCCAACATGGCTCAAATAAAAGTATCTTTACAACTACTAAATGAAAATACAAGGCATAGGAAACACTAGAGTTGATTATCTAGAAATTCCCTACTATTTACATGGTCACCTTCAATGTGGTTTTATCTTAATGATTAGGTTGAACACATTGAAGTATATTCCCTTGAATTCTTGTTGACTCTTTTTGGTCTTTATCTTTGTGATCTTCATCCAAGCTCCATGCATGTGGGATCACATCAATATGGAGAAGTTAAATTAAATGAGAGAAATTTTGAAAAGAATGTAAGGTAGAGGATAATTTCAACTTCTATGAGATGATATTTGTTTAAAAATACTCATAAGTATATAAGACTCTCCATTCTTTTAATATCTATATTTCATAAGCACTTGTTGAAGCATTTTTTCAAACTGATTATTGTTTCCCAGCTTCTGCCTAAAGGCATAGCATTAGCAACCAAAGTTCATTTACTATCATTGGCATCATTACTTGTTGCATGGAATAATATAACTGATATTATATAGGGGGTTTGAAATATCCTGTTTGGCAATGAAATGAGTTTTTCTGATGATGATATTTGTTTTTGTAAGTCACTTATTCACATTTTTATTTTTATTTTGGCAATTCAGGATATAAAAGTGAGGATAGTTCTGCCAATGATGTTGATGATGTCAACTCTGCTGGTAGGTTTTGTAATGTTTGCTTTGAGTAATTGTCTTTTGCCATTTAGAAGCCATCTTAATGCTACTTCTATTCATGCATCAATCCACTTGTCACTTTTGTGTCTATTTTAAAGTCAATAAGATGTTGATTTCTGGGGTAATAGCATTCGTTGTACCAGCTACTTCTGTAAATTGCATGGCTCTATTCCATGAAAAATGCCCCTTTCATGATTGTTTTGACATTGATGTTACTCCAGGTCTGCTAATTAGTGAAGATAATGCTGGAACCGTAAATGAAGAGCCAATGCTTATTAACAAGGAGTTGCCTAGTGAATGTGATTCTGAAAAGTCTAATGTTTTGGATGAAAAGAAACCCTTAGTCTTGCCGAGAGAGACGCAATTCTATGTCTTAAAATTCAAATCAGTTTTTAAGTGCAGGATATGTCCTCGAGTTATCTGTTTGACTGAGGACACTCTGCGGGTTCATCTTCAATCAAAGGTACTTTACTTCCGTTGGTGGCTTAATATGCTTAGGCATCAAGTTTTCCTATTTGTACTACTTTAGTTTTGAGAAGAAATCCATAAAATCTGAGCTATTCATCGCAGAAAAATCTTGTATTTATTAAATTCATTTTGTCTTGAAATTCAGTATTTGGTCTGAACTGAACTGGGAAATTCAAGGAAGATGCAATCAATAAGTTTATGACTATTTAGATACTTTGGGATGGGAGTAGCACACTTTAGTATTCTACGATGCTGCTACAATTCATTGCATAGTCCTTGGTTGAAAGAACAAAAGTCATTCACCCTCTGAGTCTAACAGATATGATATGAGGATGTTATTCTAGATCTGTTGCAATAAGTGTACTGTAAAGTAGTAAGAAATGAGGATAAATTTTTGTGCAAAGGAAAATCAGGATGCTATATATAGGACTAAATTGTACCGAATCTTTACAAGGATGTGGTGAATAACCCCCTGGTTTTTGGTTTCTAAAAGCTGTAGTTTTCTTAATGGGATAAGTAATTTCTATTTTTGTATAGAAGAAAAGAAAGAATACAATAAACGAGGAGTATAAGAATAAGAATACAATACATAGGACTAAATTGTACGGAATGTTTACAAGGATGTGATGAATAACCCCCAGGTTTGGTTTCTAAAAGCTGTAGGTTTCTTAGTGGGATAAGTAATTTCTATTTTTGTATAGTAGAAAAGAAAAAATACAATAAATGAGGAGCATAAGTGTCTATTTGGTATCAGACAACATTTTGTTTTCAGTTTTAATCATAGAAATACCACCCTGTTTTCACTTTGTTTCCTGTTTAATGTTTTGTTGATTTCAGTGTTTCCAGGACAAAACTTTCAACAACAGAAAATGAAAATGATAACATGGTGGCATTTTTGTATTAAAACTCAAAAATGAAAATGGAAGATGTTCTCTTAAACCAGACAGGCATGTATTCTCTTTAGCAATGACACAATGATGAAACAATAGAAAGACAAAGCAGTCAAATCTCCTACCCTTCTATAACTGGGCTAATGGCTATAAATATTGAAGCAACCACAATAAGCTCTATTTAGAGATAGAGAGATGAGGTTATTTTTCCCTGAAAGTTAATCTGGTTTCTTTTTTTGCTTCTGTTGAAAAACATGGCATCCATAGAAATTAGAGAGAAAATTCTAAAAGTCTATTATACTAAATTTGGTAAAAATATTACTAATGAGAAAAAGATAATTACAAATGAGTGTACCATCTACCTTATATACTACCAACTAATGGGCTTAATATCTAATGACATTACTATCTAATGGACCTTACTAACCAACTAATGGACTTACTACTTATATTTTAACAGCCACCCGCAAGCTGGACAGTGTTCACAACACTTCCAGCTTGAGATAAGCAATACAAAGATACTATAAAAGTAAGGAAAATAAAAAACAATCTTCGAATTGGTAGTAGTTGAGGTGCATAGCTCCTAGAAGTTTTCGACCAACTATCGGGCCCCTTCAAGCTTCTTCCAGCGTCTCCACAACATTCACTCCAAGGAAATCAACAAACTCCACTCTTAGGCATAACCATCCAAGTGTCAAAGAAGTCATCAAAAGCTTAACCATCGAATAGAAACCACAACTCAAGGTTTATCCACTCGGAGGAAGCAACAAACCAACACTTAACCATCAAGCCAAAACCACAACTCAAAGCTTAATTACTTGAAGGAAGCAAAATGCTTAACCACCATAAGGCAGAAGCAAATATCAACAAGGCCATAGGGCCAAAGGCTTAACCACCATAGGGTAGAAGCAAACATCAACAAGACCATAGGGCCAAAGACTTAACCACCAAACAGAAACTATACCTCAAAGTTTAACTATTTGGCAGAAGCACATCAATGCTTAACCATCGAGAGTACTCAATCACTCAAGACAGAAGCAAAATCTCAATGCTTAACCATTTATAGCAGAAGCATCATGCTTAACCACCATAGACAGAAGCTAAAAAAAATCCAAAGATCACCATCACTACCAAAAACCACAATCCAACTATTGAGAATACGAGATAGGCAAAATGCTATTAAGCCAGTAGACTTCAAACAAAGGAACAAGCCACTGTAGTGAGAAAACCTGTAGACCAAAACACAATCCAAGTAATGCAACTTGTCCAATTTGGCCGCCATTTAAGACTTAAACCATTAATCCAAATTCGACATATGAAATCTCTTTTCAACAAGGAACCTCTATCCTCCGAATTAGGCTGAACCAGCTCCTAGAGGGAAACAACAACATGCTTATTCTAAGATTAAAAAGGCAACTCCAAGCACCACACGAGACTGTGGCACTTGCAAAAATTCTAAGATCAAAGAACACCACCAATACATTGGAAGTTCTCTTTTTGTAAGATTAGGATAACTCCAAGCACCCTCCAAACCATAGCAAGCTGTCCCCAAACCAATTTCCTGATCCCACATGATTTCACTCCACAAGCAGCCTCAAACCAGAAATTGCAGACATATAATTGATATTCTCAATTCACTTTGGCATCACCCCTTATTAAAAGGAAGCCAAACAGTTAACCTCGCTTGAATGAGCAATAAGGGACTGAACAAGCTTGGTGACAAATGGTGTTCCAAGATCCCAAATAAGTAAATATTGATCATCCCCAACAGAACCAAACAAATAGTCATCTCTCAAATGCCAGCCTACATTTCCACAATTCAAGTTGTGTCCAAACATATAAGTGCAATGCAAAAGAAAACGTGGTATTGTTACATATAAAATGATACCAAGAAAACGTGGCTAGGGGAGCATCAGATACGGCAAACAATACAACAAAGGCACCACATAAGATTGCTATCACAATGTTGAAAATCACAAGTAATGTCTCAGAACCATATTTTACCAGTCCTGAGTTTTTCAAGAACGTGAGCTTCTCCAGATACCCAAGACTAAACACATGTTCTTGTACTAAACCCATAACATCTAAGTTCTACATCCTTGACCATCAGAGCAACTCAATTAAAGGTTGGGAACAAATACTACATAAAGAAATAGAAAACCAACAATAAAACCCACATTTTGCCATGTGAACTCTACAAAAGTACATTCCACAAACAACCCCCAATTTCGTTTGCAACATAAAATGGTCAATTTCAAAGTCAGAGTAAGAATAATCTCACATTAAAAACTAACTCTTGAGGATCTGAAGCTTTGTTGAGAAATCAATAACAACCCAATCAATCTGAGAAGAAGACCCTTGAGGCTGTTGATGCAAGACTGAAGGCGGCAGAAAACTGAAACGCAGAAATAACTGCTCCACGATTTAGGTCAAAGCGAAAAACAACCCACAAACAGCAATCCAAAATCAAGGATCGATTAAGGAAAGGCGAAGCAAAATCAGAGAAAACAAAATTGCAATCACTGCTGCACCTCAAGCAAATCGTAACAGTATCGGAAACGAACACGAAAGGAGAATGATTAAGCGGAATCGCACAAATTGCAAGCAAAATCGAAACGTAATCGAGGGACTATTCCAAAACGAAATCGAATCAAGATCAAGGAATGACTCAAGGAAACGAAATCAGTGTAAGAAAACGCTGAAATGCGTTAAATCACAATCACGTTTGCGGAGAAATGCAGAAAACGCGAGGAAGAAGAGAAAGAAAATAGGTGAAATAGATCAGATGCAAACAAAGAAAAAAAATGAAGGAAAACTAATAAAAAAATATGAATGCATTTATGGAGGATACCATGTTTGCTCTAATACCATGTTGAGAATCATAGGATCATACATGCATAGATCAAACTCATAGGAGAGGTAGAGAGCATAGGAATACTCATAAGGTAAAAGAGGTAAAAACTCTTCATAAGGAATCATATTGAAAAAAGATAGTAAATGTGAGTACAGTGTGCTCTATATATAGAGCTCTAGGAAATACTAACTAACTACACAATTACTAATTAGTCCCTAAGAGAATGTAACACCTCCTAAGTCACTATTATTTTTAATAGCCTTCCTCAAGCTGATAGTGGTATCATCACATCAGCTTGAAATACAAGCAATTATTCCCAACACTAAAAATAAGAGAAGCAAACAACAAACACAAATAGCAATTTGAGACCAATCCAAATCTGATACGGTGGAAATTCTTTGGCCCAAAATAGCTTCGGAGAGTGATCAGTCCAACGCACAGAAGGAACCCAAACAGCTCCTGTGAAGTAAACAAGCCCAAACAAAACCACAGAACCATATTGTTTCTTGCAATGACTGAAAATGGGCTGGACCCAAGTAGAAAACAAGTCCAAGGCATGAGCAATTTCCCTTAACAGATAATGGGGGACAGTATCAAGAAAGGATGCACCAATCTGTTGAACCGCTAAGCACCATACCCCTGAATTATAGTTAGACTTCAATTTTGTGGTTGTAATCAATTTGGCTAATGAGTCCAATACCAAATTGACATCATCCACAAGCACAATACTCATCATGGACATATGTTTGAATAAAACAGTAGTGACATTTTCAAGCCCATTGATAATGCCCTGAGTAATGATAACATTCCAAACAGCCACAAGTCTTTTGGGAATTTGATCAAACAGTTGGTGGGTAGTTGGGATTAACATATAGGAAAAAGTACCTGGGTGCTGTGTTGTTATGAAGCGCTCTGAAGTGGTATGCGAAAGAAACATATTGTGCGACGGCGTCAAGGCAACGATCCTATCGGGAGGTTCCGGCGGTGGCACAACAGTTGACGGCGTACAAGCCTTTTGAACCTTCAATGCTCTGTTGAAGAGATTGACGGTCTCAGATTTCAGATTGAAGAAATTGCTCTCCTCAGTAACAATGTGCTGCGATTTCTCTTTCGGAACCGTGAATGATGGTGCATCGCCATGGTCAAAGGAAAAGAGACTATCGCTTGCTACTTCTCTGTTTGTCTTCTCAGAAAATTTGCAATGAATACTTCCTATGCTAGAATGGAGATCAGTTACAAAGAGGCATGTGATATTCTCACATCCATCATCGCTCAGTTTTACGGCAGCAAGGGGACATAAGATTTCGCCGATCTTGATAGTGGACTCACTGAATTCTGGTTTGACTGAAATCAACGAAGGAGTAGAAATGTTATCAAGATTGGAATCCTTACTGAAACTGCCGAAAACAATTTCGAGATCATCGTTGTTACGTCGGAGCTGGGAAGCTTCTTCCTCTTCTTGATCCAAGAACAACCATCGTGGAACTTCATATTGAGCATCACCGAAATCAGAATCAAAATCTTCACCAGTGATCGAGTCAGAGTCAGAATTGGAAGCGTAATCCTCATCTCTAGGGTATCGCTCTGATACCATGTTGAAAAACATGGCATCCATGGAAATTAAAGAGAAAATTCTAAAAGTCTATTATACTAAAATTGGTAAAAATATTACTAATGAGAAAAAAATAATTACAAATGAGTGTACCATCTACCTTATATACTAGCCAACTAATGGGCTTTAATATCTAATGACATTACTATCTAATGGACCTTACTAACCAACTAATGGACTTACTACTTATATTTTAACAGCTTCTTTTTGAAATCTAGTTCTGTAGTTGGAATGAATATCAAAGATTACTCCCTCTATAGGTGGCTGACTGCTTTAGGGGAATAAGCTTAAGCTTACTTGCAATCCTTGTTAATTTAATGATGACTTTGTTATTGCTGTAGAGACATGCTCGGTCCGAAAAGCTACATAAGGAAGGTAGACTGAAGGCCATGCTCAACAGTGATGGTGAAATTGAGATCCTATCTGAAGATAGCGAGGTTAGTTCTTCAACAGTTTAATTGGTTCTTTCAATTTGGCCAATGAAAATATTAGTGCTATCAAATTGGAGAAACTAATTTATTATTAGACATGCTAGGAACTAAATATTTTTTAAACTGTTTAGGATGACAAAGGACCGACGCAGCAAAAGAAGAAATTTAGAAAGAATGTAAAAAAAACTAGCATGAACCAAGACATGTTAGAAGTCCAATCTGAAGATAGTGAGGTTTGTTCTTCAACAGTATTGGTTCTATCAACTCGGCCAATGAAAAAATTAGTTCTATCAAATTGAAGAAACTAATTTATTATTATATATGTTAGGAAAACTAAAATATTTTTTTAAAACTTTTTAGGATAATACTGAGAAGAATGACGAAGGACTGAAGCAGCATAAGAAGAAATTTAGAAAGAAGGTAAAGAAAACTAGCATGAACCAAGATGTCTCAGAGATCCAATCTGAAGATAGTGAGGTTAGTTCTTCAACACTTCAATTGGTTCTATCAATTCGGCCAATGAAAAAAAAATGTTCTATCAAGATTGAAGAAACTAATTTATAGTTAGATATGCTAGGAAACTAATTTTTTTTTTAACTTTTTAGGATAATACTGAGAAGAATGACGAAGGACTGAAGCAGCATAAGAAGAAATTTAGAAAGAAGGTAAAGGAAACTTGCATTTCAATTATCAGTCCATGTTTAATTTGATTCTGTAAATTTTACTATAAATTTTGAATTGCAGAAAAGTGACAATGCAAACAAAAGGAAAAAGCGGTCCACAAAAGGGCCAGACAAGAGAAGGCGAAAAAAATGAGAATTGCGATACATTTGTAATTGTTGTCAACATTCCGTGGAGCAAGTTTCCCCCCTACTACAATTTTCTTTCGCGTGCAAAGTCTCTGTAGTTTCATGTTTGCTCTACATATGGTGCTTTCTGAACTCCCTTCCCCTTCTGGTCAACAATTTTCTGTTTATCCGTTCAATTATAATTGGGATTGTTCCCAATTTGCCCTCCCTTCCTATAGTTAATGTCTGAGCATTTGGTATATGTTCTTTCATAGAAGCATATTAATTTAACTTATCGAAGTTGCCTTGTAAAAGCTTTAATATGGTTTATGTTGAGGTTAAAGTTGGCTGTATTTTGGTCACAAGATGCTGAATTGGATCCACATATACTGAACTAATTTGGCTGTATTTTGGTCATAGCTATAATACTAACTTTCTCATAGCAGGAACGGTAGTTGGGCAAATTTTCACCGAGTGTTAACTCCATTTTAATTGTGCTTTGTTAGATAATTTATGGAATTTGACTATCTTAAGTATAATTAAAGAAGTTTAACTTTTTAACATGCGGAGTACTTTTTTATGTAATATTGAATGGGGTTTGAACATGAGAATTCATTAATCTATTCAAATACGTCTTTTGTTAAACAAAAAATGGCATATAGAGGCCTCGCGATAGAGAAAACAATCTCAGCTATGGCACTTCAGAATTTGCCAATCATTTATAGCACATCTTAAATTTAGTAATGAAAAAGAGAAAAATTAAGTATACAAAAGCATGAGACATAAATCAAAACTCAACTAATCTAAACAAGATTCATCTAATTATATAATCTAGAGTCATGTGATTAAAAAACCAAATCAATTGCGGTTAAAATCCTTGCTAATGAGGTTAATCAAATAATGCCACCAAGTTTTACATTCTCCATAAAGACTTTAAAATGCCATCCTTTAGACATGAAATAACCCCAAAGGACGCTAGCTTATCCATACAAGTTTTACATTCTCTATAAAGACTTTAAAATGCCATCCTTTAGACATGCAATAAAAATTCATTTCGTACTAAATTGACTTTCAAACAATAAATTGTAGAGTTTTATTGGTATAAACTAATTGTACTAAGGTTTTTTACACTGTTAACCATTCATAAATTGACATGCCAATAAAAATGTTTGAACTTATTCTAACTACTTTAAAAGTCACATATATCATGATTTATGATTAGTCGATAGTGTAAAAAAATTTAGAATGACAATTCATACCTATTAACTCAAAATTATATTTAATGTCTTGATCAACCTCTTCATACGTTGATTGCTTCACCGCAATTTTGGGAGCACAAAAGCTTTGTTTTGTTCATTCAAACATTAAATAGTCATAAATCATACAAATGAACATCCATTACTTATTAAGGAGACTCGCACGCTCCTAAGCGAATTACATTGATCAGTAGCACGCTCTCTATCGATACATGTTGCGGTTTTTGTGTCGTTCCCTATTAGTCTACATTGTGTGTTCCTCACATACACACTGTTAACAGATTAATTGCATTGACATGAATTTAACATTAATTTGTTAAACAGTAAACGATTTATATGTATGTAGTTTGGTCCTATAAAGATTTTGGAAGAAAAACTTAAGTTTGGTCCTATAAGGTTTTTCTTCAAACATTTGTCACCCATGTATATTCGTCGTCTCCAATTTACAAGGTACAATTCCAAAAGTTAACCTTAGTCAACACACAAGCATATGCATGTTAACTTTGAGAGGCCAAAAATTGCTCCAAAAGACCTTTCGAAAGGATAAATTATTAACACAAAAGAAATATAAAGTCAGGAATTTAACTTCTCGAGATGAGTATTTTGGGGAAAAAATATAAATCACTTAGGGGATAGGTTAGTAGAAAAGGGTGCAAATATCAACTCTTCAAATCAAAATTGCGAAAGTCAGCATTCCCATTTCCTATCCTAATAACGCAAGCAAGAAGTTGGTTTTGGCGCCATATCGTAACTGAGAAAGAAAACCTCCCGAAAGAAACCGCTCATTTCTCATGTTTTCTGATTATTCAGCCTAAAAATGATTCTTCTTCTTCTTCTTCTTCTTCCATTCCAATTCCAAATCGAACCCCAACCTCAACAAAGCTAATCTATTGTGTTAATTTTCAGTTGATGGATTCCCAATCCAAATCCCAAACCCTAGAGTTAAACTCCACCCAGTTATTCCTCACCGCTCGCCAATCCCTTCAACTCCCACCACCACCGCCTCTCCCTCTCCCACCGCTTCCATCTTCCTCCATTCCCCACTCCAAACTCATCCCCAACACTCGCTTCTTCGTCGACGCATTCCGCCATGCCGGCGATTTCTCCGTCTCTTACTTCCTCTCTCACTTCCACTCCGATCACTACACCGGCCTCTCCTCCTCCTGGTCTCGCGGCATCATCTATTGTTCCCCTACCACCGCCCTACTCCTCCTCCGCATTCTCAACATCCCCTCCTCTTTCGTCCACCCTCTCCCTCTCCACCAACCTTTCCAAATCGACGGCTCGCAAATCACTCTCATCGATGCCAACCACTGCCCTGGCGCCGTTCAGTTTCTCTTCGAGGTCCCCTCTTCCGTCGATGATCAGCCCCGGAGGTATGTTCACACTGGCGATTTTCGGTTTTCTCCTTCGATGATATCTATGCCTGCACTTGTACCATTTATTGGTTCTGATGCTGTGTTTTTGGATACTACTTATTGTCACCCTAAGTTTGTTTTTCCTTCACAAGATGAGTCTGTTAATTATGTTGTTGATGTTGTAAGTAAGTGTGATGGTGATGATGTCTTGTTTCTTGTTGCTACTTATGTGGTTGGTAAGGAGAGGATTTTACTTGAGCTTGCTAGGAGGTTAGGAAAGAAGGTACATGTGGATGCTAGGAAAATGGAGGTTTTGAGGGTACTTGGGTATGGAGAGAGTGGTGAGTTTACTGAGGATGGATTGGAGACTAATATTCATGTTGTTGGTTGGAATGTGTTGGGGGAGACATGGCCTTATTTTAGACCTAATTTTGTTAAGATGAAGGAGATTATGAGTGAGAGAGGGTACTCAAAGGTTGTGGGTTTTGTACCCACTGGATGGACCTATGAAGTTAAGCGCAATAGGTTTGCGGTTAAGTCCAAGGATTCGTGCTCGATTCATCTGGTGCCATACAGCGAGCATTCGAACTACGATGAGCTCAGGGAATATGTGAAGTTTTTGAAACCGAAGAGGGTTATTCCGACCGTGGGTTTAGATGTTGAGAAGAGTGATAGTAAGCATGCTGATAAAATGAGGAAGTATTTTGCTGGGTTGGTTGATGAGACTGCCAACAAGCAGGAGTTTTTACGGGGTTTTAAGCAGCGTGATATTGGTGAAGTGGGTTTGGAGGTAGACAAGGATGTTAGCGATGCTTTGGAATTTGGGCAGAGCATCAAGAAAGAAGTTCAGTCATCTGATGCGGGAGGGGATAAAAGTATTAATCCAGATGATACTGTGAGTTTGTCATCTTTTTTGGGAGAAACTTGCATACGAGATCCTACTTTACTAAGTGATGAAGAAAAAGAGAAAGTCATTCAAGAACTTATTAGTTGTTTGCCCACATGGGTGACCCGAAGCCAGGTGTTAGATCTGATAAGCATCTCAGGGAGCAACATTGTTGAAGCTGTTTCTAATTTCTATGAACAAGAGACTGAATTTCACGAGCAAGTAAAGTCTGATCAAATTTCAGTTTCACCATCCAAGTGTTGCTCATCGAATGACACTGATCCTCTTTCAAAATCATGTCTTAATACAAATAATACTTACAGAAATGTGAACATTTTTCCAAGTCAAGACTCTAAATTAACTAACTTGAGGCATACAGTTTCGAGTCACATTTCCCCTTCCAAAAGGAAGAGGGGTAGTGAAAGTAAGTCAAACAAGAAAGTAAAAGTCAATGCAAAAACAGAATCATGTGGTTCAAAGCAGTCAACAATAACAAAATTCTTCAGCAAAGCAATGCCTGTGATGCGTGGTGGTAGTGGTACTCAATCTGATCAGTCTGGATCAAATCTCGATGAAAGCCCTAGAGTTGAAGACGTGTTGCCAACTGATGTTGAAAACTCGTATGAAGATGAGGTTGATCAGTTTATGCAAATAATAAATGGGAATGAATCATTAAAAAAGCAAGCCATTACTATAATTGAGAAGGCAAAAGGAGATATCAATAAGGCATTGGATATATATTACTGTAATTCTAGCAATCTTGGTGAAAATGAAATATCAGTTCAAGAGGAGTGCAAAATTGACAGACCTTTAAAGAAGCGCAGATCAAAGGAGATGGGAGATTTACCTGATATTTCTATGCATAGAGCGTTAACAGATAATGTAGATGCAACTCGTGTATCTCTACCTCTTGAGAAATACAATCCTAAGGAAAATGGTTTGTGTTGATTTCCCCCCCCCCCCCCCCCCCCAATTGTCTTCGTTTAGAAATAGTTATTCATCTTACTGCATTTAACTTTTATATTCACATTTTATACTCAAGATCTGTCTTGTAAAATATGTATCCAACTGCCATAAATGAGCAGCATGTTGGAGAGATGGACATCCCGCACCGTATTTACATCTTGCACGAACCTTCAGCCTGCTTGAGGATGAGAAAGGAAAGATAAAAGCTACTTCAATATTATGCAATATGTTCAGAAGGTCCTATAATACTGATAATGCTCTTTGTACTATTCCTTACCACCACCACCCCCCCCACCCCCCCCACCCCCCCCCCCCCCCCCCCCTCATTTTTACGGAATAATGAAGCAATTTTATCAGTATTTGGTTGACTGTGGAACATTATCTGCATGCAATGGTTCTATTGCACAGTTTGTTGGCCTTGTCTCCAGAAGATGTGCTTCCTGCTGTGTATCTTTGTACAAACAAAATTGCTGCTGACCATGAAAATGTGGTAGGTGTATCTCCAGTCTTGATAATTTGGAAGTTGTGACTTTCATCATCTCTTGCCTTGATGACAATGAAACTTCAACTTGAGTAATTATAAAAAAAGCAAAACCTTCATACTTTTACTTTGCTCTTTTATGTATATTGTGTCATGTTTTAAAATATTTTTTCACCTAAAAGTCTAGAACCCGAGTTCCTTAAACTTAAAGAACACATCAATAGTTGATATATATATATATATAATTAAAAAGTTCCTGCTAGGTTCCAGAAGCCGATTTGAAGGTCACTTTATTGAATTTTTTTTTAATGGAAATGTACATTACTATTTCTGGTTTTTAATCGTTTATGTTTCTTTAGCCTCTTTCAATTGACAAATCAACATGTTTGAAACTAAATACAAGAGTCTACTCTATTGCAATGAGGGTTTTTATGAACTAATAAAGTTCTGTGTGACATGCAATTGAATTAATGCAGGAACTAAATATTGGCGGAAGCTTAGTCACTACTGCACTTGAAGAAGCATGCGGGACAAACAGATTGAAACTAAAGGAGATGTATAATAAATTTGGTGACCTTGGTTGGTAGATTGTTCTTTTAGTTTTTGGCTTTTTTTCTAACTCTATTTAGCCTGTGAATGTTTTGAATAACTAAATAACCTGGTGTTTTAAAGGTGATGTTGCTCAGGAATGTCGTCAAACACAAAGATTGCTTGCACCACCTACACCACTTCTAATTAAGGATGTTTATGCTGCACTACGAAAGATAAGGTATTAACAACCATTCTATTTCTTACTATAACTCATAGTCTTACTAGGGATAGAATATACTTCACCACTCAGTGGTTTGCTCCTCAGGTGTTTAGTTGAGATTTGTTTCTGTGGACTTAGGTTCAGAAACCTAGATGTGGCAAAGTTGTCATTCACTTCAGATTATTTCAATCATAAACATGTATATATACTATTAAGTGAACCAGGAACCTGAATCCCTTGTAACAAAACTCCTAGTTGATGACTTAATTAAATGATAATGTTAGAGAGTATTACCAAGTGTGCGTCGAGTTGTATTGGCTTGGGGTAGTTGTGGTTTTTGAGCAAATAAATATACATACTAAGAGGTGGCTGATATCAAGTTAGTGCATCCTTAATCCTTTGTATTTTCCTGAAAAAAAGAAATTGAAACTTTCTCATAGAGGGCTGACTTGCTGCCATTGCTCATAGCATATCGGATTGCACAGCTTGAAGGTTTGGACTTACAGATCATGAACTTTTTTGGGGACATTGTGCATAAATGGAAATAGCATGACAGACAATGATTGAAACCTCAATATGTAAACCGAACTGCACAAATATCGTGGGGAATCCTACATAAAAGGGATTGTTGGTAAAACAATATGTTTGGTTTAGGAAAAATTAACTACTGTTTGGCGATGGACATGTTCTTAAGGATATAAAGAGGTTTAGGAAGTTATTCACTAGGATCAACTTTCTTATAGCCACAGTTAATGACATTTCCTTCTCTATGGAATATCAATTTTGTCCTGTACTCTTCATCAAGCACACTAGGAAGTCCTTCTACAAGATTTAAACCTCCTAAAGGAGCCCCAGTTTCTGTCATCTTATACAGTTCTTCAAAATCATACAAAATTATCAATGTATAGAGGACCAAAAGTGTAAACCTAGTTGTCACTTCTATTGCTTTTTCTTCCATATTAACCCTTTTCATTTTCTATTGCTATTTGGTTAAACTTTTAGCGTTGTTCTACATGTTCTTATGCAGTGCTTATCAGTGTACAAACAGGCAATGGAAGCACCTTACGGAAGAAAGGCATCATTGTGCATCTCATGCGTTCCTGTCGCGAAAAGGAGATGAAGTTTCTTGTTCGGACGTTGGTAAATGTCCCTTTTTTGTGCATAGAAGTTTAGAGGAAGGGGAGGTTATTCCATTCCAAGGTTGTCATATGCCACAAGCCTCATAAAGGGCTTACAGTATGCTTACAAGTTAATATGGTTAGGTATTTATTTTGTAGATGCAAGAAATTGCATTTTGTACATAAGATAATCAAGTTGAGAACTAGGAAGTGCACTAGCATGCCGTATCTACTGTCCACCTTTGGGTGGGTGATCTGACAGCTTTATTACTCCCCATACCTTTTAACTTAAAATGCTAGTTTAGTAATAAACTCCAAATTATCTATCTTAAAATTATCACCGTCTTTTTTATGCACATGTTATTAACTTGTGTAGGTCAGGAACTTAAGGACTGGGGCAATGCTTAGAACTGTTTTGCCTGCATTGGCTCAAGCTGTTGTTATGAATTTGTTAGGCCAAGAAGGAACATCAGAAAATTTGAAGGAGAAACTTCAGGTCCATTCTGCAATCATTTGCTTTTTCCCAGAACCAGGTTTACATATTAATGTGCAATTACTATTCTGTCTGCTTTGTAATGGTTGATATTATTTGTTTTGTCATAATGGTTACTTTTCATATGCTATTTTCTATTTAGAGGTCTATAGGAACTTTCATATAGTGGGAAAATGGGAGACAGGATAGGATAACCTAATTGGAGAATCTTTGGGGAATGGTGGGTGTGGGTGAATAATGCACGAGTACATCAACAATATAGTAACCCTCTTATATCCCTCTGTATTAGGAAAGAGACACCTTAGTTTTCCTTTCCAATAATAGTAGAAGTATTATCAGATACGACAAATAAAGGTTCAGGAACAGAGGATAATAAATTCTTAGAGAAAGAAAAAGAAAATACAGATCGTCAAAGAAGAAAGCAGATCAGTTATGCTAAGTTTGCCAATCTCGCCCATCCTGTATAATCATGTACTTGCTCTGAATATTACACAATGCCAAAGAGAACGTGATTCCATAGGTAAATGCAATAGCCATTTGTTAAGCAACCCGACATTCTCAGGCACCAAACTATCCTGATTCCTGACACTCCCCCCTTTTCCACAGTCCCCAAGAAATAAAACAATTCAGTACCATGGGGAAAGCAATGAAAGAAATTCTGAAATATTCACGTGTCATGCTCTGATCAAGTAGCAGCAAAATCAGAGGGTAAAGATAAACCTAGATTTATAAGAACCAAAATCCTGATTCTTTTTGTAACTATCTCAGACAATGCAAGAACAAGGGTATCGCAGTTTCCAAATTTCTGTGGAACTTTGTTGATTAGTGATTTCTACATATGTATTCAATTATTAGCATTCTTGACTTCTTTTCATTTTTCTAACATTCCTGTTGGTCAGAAGGTTTACTGTTCAATTTTTTGCCTGTAATTTTTGTTTTGAAACTTATTTTGACTTGTAACCTTTTTCATGCGAAGAGGTTGATTTTATTTGACTGCAATGCTTAATAGGATCAACAGAAATAATGTTACTTGTCCATGAGGTTCATGGGAATTGTTTTGTGTGCCCAAAATGCTCTAAAAGAAATAGCCAGCTATTTCTGTTACTGATGATTTTCCCCACCTCTCCAGGTCCTTTCCGTGGAAATTGTTGAAGCGTATAACATACTGCCAAATTTGGTAAGTGTTAATATTTGAATAGCGAGCCTTGCCTATATATAGATTTTCTGATTGAAACTGTGAGGAATGTTAGTGGCACACTCTTTATTATTGGGTGAAATTCATGGGGTTCCACTCCCTATATGGTAAGGCTCGCTCCTTAATGGACCTGCATGAAGTTCAACATATAGATTTTATAATTGAAACTGTGAGGAATGTTAGTGGCGCACTTTTTATTATTTGGTGGAATTTATGTGGGTTCCACTTTCTATTTGGTGGGATTCACTCCTTAATTGGTGGGAGCTACATGAATTTCAATAAATAATATAGGGTAGGGTGTGGTGAAAAGAATGTGTTGTTAACATTTCTCTTGAAACTGTAACATTATTACTCTCATATATTAGAAAATTAGAGTTAGGTGCTAAATGTTTGTGTATGTGGTATTTTTTTGTTAACTATGCAGGATATCATAGTCCCATCTGTCATGAACAGAGGCATTGAGTTTTCGGTTTCAAGCTTATCGATGGTTCCAGGAATCCCAATTAAGCCTATGCTTGCAAAGTATATACTATTTCATATATTGGCCCTTTCTTAAGTGCTTTATGATTAGATTTTAAAGTTTATAATACCTTCTTTTCCAAACTCAGGAGTACCCAATTACTTTGTTATGTATTCTTCCTTTTTTATTTTTCTTTGTAGGATCACCAATGGCATTCCCCAAGCACTGAAGCTGTTTCAAAATAAAGCATTTACGTGTGAATATAAGTATGTACCATTCTTTTTTTTTTTGACCAAAGTATGTACTATTCTATAATTAGTCATTTACACTTTTATCTTTAATCTCGCAATGCCTCCCTTGATATCTCGTTGCTAAAACCTTGTTTGGATATATGATAATAGTGGTGATATGAAGTTTTGATCCCAGAGGTTTAGTTTTTATTAAATCAGTGCTTGTGTTAACATAGTAATTTGATCTACATCACTTGTGTGCCTCAATTTGAAAAAAGTGCTATAGCAATGGAGCACTTAATATGATATATCTGGTATAATTATAGTGTATGTCTGCTCAGGCATTTTCCATAAAAAGAATTATTAGAACACACACTAAAAGCTCTGTAGACTGTCATTCTTTTAATCAGAAGATTTTGAGCTGAATAAAAATAATAAAAAAGACAGCAATAATCAGTGAAAAAGTTCCTTGAAATTAGCTGAATCAAAGAGTTATGTATCTTTTCAAAATGGGATTAAAGGTAGGAATGCTGGTGCAAGGCAGCCTCATTGGATAATTGCAAATTCAAAATTGAACCATTAACATTCTATCATGCAAATTCTGGAATGCTAATCTGATTTCTAATTTATTAATATGGTTTTTAATCTGGCTATACTGCTGTTTTGTTCATAGGTCCATAGATTGGGATTATGATTTCATTCACACAAGCGTGAGCTAGTTCTTGATGCATTATTACATTTTCTGATCTTTACAATCAACATATAAATTTCTTTTCTGATCAATTCATAAGCTCACTTTAGCATATTGGATGATATAGTGAATACCTATGGTAGTAAAAATATGGTAATGCTCATTGTACAGCAATTACTTTACTGTTACTGGCATTATTATACAAAAATGAAGTGGTGAGAAGTGCGAAAATTCATACTGCTAATATTCAAACTGTAACTTTTGTAATTTATAGTTTTATGTGCAACTAGTATAATCTCTTTTAACTCCAAATTTATTATAAGAAAAGATATCTTCGTGGATAGATTTGAAATTCTTGTCCTGTTTGTTTGTTCTGGTATTACTTGTCTCTCTCTTGTAAAAGGATGAATCAGACCTCTTTTTCGTATGACTTGTGAAATTGAGACAAATGTATACCCAGGTATGATGGTCAGCGAGCTCAAATTCACAAATTAGCCGATGGATCAATTCATGTTTTTTCAAGAAATGGAGATGAATCAACTTCAAGATTTCCTGATCTAATTGACATAATAAAGGAATCTTGCAAGCCTGTTGCATCAACTTTCATAATCGATGCAGAGGTACAAAAATGCTTTCCACCATAGTATGACTTTTATTTGTTCTTGTTTATTATTCTCTTGTTAATCACTCCTACTTTTATAATTTCTGGCCCTTTCAGGTTGTTGGTATTGATAGAAAAAATGGATATAGGATTATGTCTTTCCAGGAGCTATCTACGCGTAGGAGAGGAAGCAAAGATACTTTAGTTGCTAAAGAGAGCATAAAGGTTGGTAATTTGCATGCATGAAAGAAACTTCAAAAATGCTCTAGCAGGGTAGCGAACAGCAGGATGACCATTAGAGGGAGGGCTGCCTTGTCATTGAGAGAGAGGCTGGCCTTTGTGCATGGGGAGGTTTGCAGGCCCTCCCAAGTTCTACAATGCTATAATCAAAAGAGAATTTCCTTGTGATTTGGTTTCTTTGTTACTGTTCTAGGGGGATTTCTAATTTTTCTTTGTACCTCTCCATCTCTCTTCTTCAACTTTGTTGTTGAACTCTCTGGATATGTTTCTGACATCTTCTGTTCATGCAGGTGGGCATTTGTGTCTTTGTCTTTGATATCATGTTCGCGAATGGAGAACAGTAATTATCTAAAACATTCTTATACTCGTGTTGATGATAATTAGTTCCAAACTTGGTAGAAATACTCGAGTAGTATATATAAGTGATTCTCTTAGTGGTGGTCTCTTGAATGCATTGGCCATGTTTGGTACACTGTACAGTCTGTATAAGGCAGGATAATTTAGTGATCAAAGGGGAGTATAGTGTTAGAACTCCGTAAATAACAAAGGTTTAAGGGATGGAAATGGAAACACATGGTATGGGGGCCCCACTTAGTGGGATAGTGGAATGAGGTAACCAACTGCTGCCACGCTGGCAGCAGCCATGCTAGGCGTGTGAGAGGTGTGAATTCTGTTAGAAGTATATTAAGGAGAGTTAGCAGGGGCTTGAGGTTTTAGGCTGGTTTTGGGATTGGCTTGGGCTAGGGATTTGGCAATTGGATTGCCATTTTCACCGTTTCATCTATATTTTCTGCAACTATCTCTTGTAATTCTGTTCCTAGGGCTGTTATCATTTAGATTCAGCACCTATATTTTCAGTAATACAAAGTTTATTGTTCTTTTGGATTGAGATGGACCTTGGTTCGTATCAAGTGGTATCAAAGCACTCGATCCTGAGTGCTCCGAGGAAGAACAGGGACGCTGCCGGCGCATCAAGAAGAAACAATCTGAGCATCGGTGCAACCAGAAAATCAGAGCATCGCCTCCATGATGCCAAAACAGAAGATGCAAAGTCAGGAAGAAGGCAAACTAGTGAAGAAAAGCAATTCTGGAAACGAAGAACTAAAGGAGACGGACGTCATTCTCGGCGAGATCATGCTCCGTGTAGAAGGAGAAGAAGCGAGGAAGTCTCAGAGAAGGATTTCGAGATCTATTTAGATATGAGATTGCAGTGGTTACAACAATTCTATGTTACTGCAAAATCAAGAGCAACAGGAAAAGAAGACGAGAAGGAACCAGAAGAGGAGGGATGTGATGGCATCAGTAGAAATGTTGGAAACGTCATTGTTGCTGTAAAACCAGACACAGAAAAGGAAGATTATGTTGACGCAGCCAAAACACACTTCGCAGAGGTGGAATATGAAAAGAATGATGATCGCGGTGGTCGAGGAAGGGTGACCGTGAAACGAGAAGACAGTGACGAAGAGTTGCCACCGGCAGAACCGCCGCCGGAAGAGTCGCCGGGGGAGGCGTTAGATGGCGGAGCAACCATGGAAGAGGAGTGGCTGGTTAGAGATGGTGAAGAACGACTTCTTTGTTTTGCGGTGTTCAGCGATCGAGAGTGGAAAGAAAACGAGGCTAGGGTTGATGGAATCTCATGGGATTTGGGCCTCTTGACTGACCCAGTGGGTCAGGCCCAATATCTGATACTTACACCTACCAAGTTCATGGTTAGGAATTCTGATCTTTTTAATGTAGAGAAATTGGGGGGGGCTGATTGGACTTTAAGGGAAGGGGATCTCAACTCATATATAGTGGGCCAAGCCCACACTCTTTTTATTACTGCTACCCCCTTTACTAGTAGAAAGAGGGTGTTGCAAGAAGAAAGGAAAGTGGAGAATAGAAGGGGTTCGTTTTTCCAGAAACTCAAACACTGTGGCACTGGTTTACTTAACAATAGTGAAATACAAGAAGTGGGGATTGATAGAGTTGTTTGCACCGGTTTTCAGCTGCAATTTAAAGGAGTTGGTAAAATAATCAAGTTTCTAGTGGGGGTTGGTAGGAGCTGTGGTAGAAGATTAATGCAAGTAACAAATATTCTAACCATGGTAGAGCTTCCACTTGCTCATGAGTGGGATCCAGGTGGCACTCAACAAGATGAGAACATTATGGAAAGTGCCACCACTTTCCATGGAAATCAAACACCACATCACCGACAGGTATTGTTCAAATTGCAGCTAGGCTTTATTGATAATTATGGGGTTGTTTCTATGAGCTCTTTGATGCCCAAGAATCACATAATAATGGCTGCCGAATTTAATAATGTGGAGAGATGGTTGAAAGGAGCAAGTAAAATAGATACTAAAAGACCATATCCCAGTGCTCGTGAATTTCTGAATTGGAATCAATGCATAGGAGTTGATAAGGGTGCGGAAATGGGAAGACAATGTCTGCATGCAAGAATTGGTTCTGGTATGTACTCCAATCATCTTAACTTAGAGAATATTCTATTGCATCAACCCAAGGAACAGCAAGCTTGGATCATAGAAAATGTTGTGCCAACCACAATTTATGGAGCCCAAATCGCACCATTATCAATTTGGGATCAATTCTTCAACATTTTTCATCCACTCCAACAATATATGGGTTTGTCTTTCATTGTTGAATCTTTTATGGCACTTTTAAATTTCTATATTGAAGTCTATGCAACATCTTTTGCTTCGGTAGAAGACCATAAAAAAATGGTTGAATTTCAAGCATGGAATCACAATAATCCTCGGATTCAGGGTGAGCTTGAGCTTTCAAAGAAAGCCATTGGTTTACTTAATGAGTGGCTTATGGATCTTGTTGGTGATTTAACTAGTACTTTAGAAAACAAGCCACTGGAATTTCATGACAAGGAAGAGGAAAACATTTCTGGTTTTACTGATTTTGAGTGGCACCACTTTATGGTTGAGCACCTTAGTCGCAGGGTGGAGTTTTCAAGAATGCCGATGGCTAAAACACATCACAGGCAATGGGATCCGGGTGAACCTTACTCGGCTTCTGGCATTATTGGGACATCTTTCCTCAAGCTAGGGGACCCTGGTAGGAGTGCAACGGCTAAGAAGAGTAAGAGGAGGCTTCATTGGGTATTGACTGTTGGTATTAAGGGTATAACGACTCTCTGTTTTGCGGCAAAGAAGGGTAATGGAAACAGGACACTCAACATAGGAGGATGTTCATTTTTATGCATAGCTTGGTCCTCATGTCTCAAGCTATGGGATCCTAGTGATAATTACCATTCTGCCAACATAACTTGGTCCATGGAGTTTCAGCTGTGGGATCCTGGTGGAAGGCTATATTAGCTGATTATTTCGATACTTTCACCTTGAGGACAAGGCGAATCTTTTAGGGGGGAGTATTGTTAGAACTCCGTAAATAACAAAGGTTTAAGGGATGGAAATGGAAACACATGGTATGGGGGCCCCACTTAGTGGGATAGTGGAATGAGGTAACCAACTGCTGCCACGCTGGCAGCAGCCATGCTAGGCGTGTGAGAGGTGTGAATTCTGTTAGGAGAAGTATATTAAGGAGAGTTAGCAGGGGCTTGAGGTTTTAGGCTGGTTTTGGGATTGGCTTGGGCTAGGGATTTGGCAATTGGATTGCCATTTTCACCGTTTCATCTATATTTTCTGCAACTATCTCTTGTAATTCTGTTCCTAGGGCTGTTATCATTTAGATTCAGCACCTATATTTTCAGTAATACAAAGTTTATTGTTCTTTTGGATTGAGATGGACCTTGGTTCGTATCATATAGGCTAAACTATCCACCTAATAAGCTTCTACTCTAACATATTTTTGGTGTGCTGATAGATAGTATGAAAGATGGTGTAATTAAGGCTATCTTGTGTATAGATCGTAAAAAACAGAGGGGGTAAAAATGTGAAATTTTCTTTACTTGTTAATCACGGTATTGCATTTAATCAGTGATGATCAAGCTGTGAATATAAATTAATGGAAAGTAGATCTATATGGGCAGTATTGATTTATTTCATAATATCTAAGACTCTCAGACTATCCTTGTTATGCAGTTGATATTACATTTCAAATGCAGTCTGTGCTGATCCATTTAAGTACTGTTTGCAGATTATTGAGTTTTCCTCTCCGCCTAAGACGAAAGTGTATGCATCCAGTTATCTAGATTATGAATTTTGTCCATTTCAGGCAAGACAAAAGTGTACTGTTAGTCATAATGACACTTTCATTATTGTTTTTGCATGTCTTGGAAATTATACAGATCTGAAGGATTTGTTCAATGATGAAAAACCTGGATATTTTGAATATGCAAAAGAAACAACTGTGAGTCTTTCAGTTTATTATTATTATTATTATTACTAATGAAACTCATTTAATATATACACACACGCACTTCAATTCATTTTATATATACACACTTTAATTGTAGATAGAAGCAGATGATGCTTGCTTAACGTGTAAAGCCACATTAACTAAAACAAATGCATTCCTGGAAGATGCACTTCGCTCTTCATGTGAAGGAATTATGGTGAAATCGTTGGATGTTGATGCTGGGTATTCACCATCAAAGCGTTCTGACAAATGGTTAAAGGTTATTATTTCTCCCACAGGACTATGGTCGCTTTATACAAGATACACAGTAACATGTCATGAACATGACTAATGTTCTAAGGCCCCGCTTTATAGGTCAAGCGGGATTATGTGGAAGGATTAAATGATACTCTTGATTTAGTACCAATTGGTGCTTGGCATGGAAATGGAAGGAAAGCTGGATGGTAAGTTATCATTTTTTTTGTCTGTTGAAATTTTTAAGATGCTGTAATCAAATTTAAATTAGAAATATTTTATCTCACATTACTACATTAGTTCTATCAAGGACCAATTTTCCTAAATACTTTCAACCAGTAAAATTGCTGTGTGGCTTGTAGTTATTTCCAAGCTTGACCAAACACGAGACAGCCCAACAAATCAGTGCTGTGACCCAAGAGAGAATTTTATGGGATATTAGGTAGTACAAGAGGAGGAGAAAGGAAAAGAAAAGAATGTTGAAAGAATGAAATTGAGTAGAAAGTGAGATGATTAATTGGGTGTTTGATTGGAGTGAAAATAGTGTAGATAGTGAGATTGATTGGTTGTTTAATGGCTCGATCTGTCAGTAGTAGAAAAAGCATTTTTGTAGTAATGATATTTTGTTTTAAGAAGAGAGCTTGCACAATGATTGGAGATACTTGTGATTAGAGGTCATGGGTTCAAGTACTGGAATCGGTCTCTTACAAAATGTAAGATAAAGTTGTCTACAATAGATGCACAATGACTTTGACCCTTCTATAGCAACAACTCTTTGTCTACGATGATTTTTTTTTTGGATAAGAAAGTGAATTACTGCACTGTTGTTACTCCTAGTCTTTTACTGTTGCAGGTATAGCCCATTTCTTATGGCATGCTTCAATCCTGAAACTGAAGAGTATCAAAGTGTATGCCGTGTGATGTCTGGGTTCTCAGATTCATTTTACATAGAGGTACAAATATTTTTGCTATATCTTTAAGGCTTAAATATCATTTACCCTCCTGCAAATATCACCGTAATCCATTTACCCCCCTGCAAAAAAAAAAAACTTTTAAAACAAACCTTGCAAATATTAAGTGTTTCTAGGTACCCCCGCCGTTAAGTTTCTGTTAAAAAAACCCCATGTCATCATGGCTATGTGTGTGCCACGTCAGCAACCAATAGATGGCTGCCACGTGGCACTTAAATGTTAATGTGAGGAAAACAATCACTAAAAAAACTAAGAAATTTGTAGGATGTGAGTGTTGAACCCATGACCCCTTTGTAGCACACACCCCTCCTTACCAATGAGCCACTTAATTACTTCTGAAAATTAAGCCAACAAATGCTATATAACACATAATTCAATTAAAGAAACAAAAAAACCAGATCTTCATCTTCCTCAACTCCACACCATAAACACACAAAAATCAGGAACGCAAACTGAATCCAGAAATACAAAAGAAATCCACAAATCCATTTCGTAATCGAAAATCTGGAAAAACGAATTAATCCCAACCTTCAATCCACAAAAACGAAAAAACGAAATGATGCAGATCTGAAAAATATGAAGAACAGATCTGGAAACCCACCATTTTCGTTTCCAATCCTTAATCACTACTACACTAATTCAAGTTGTTAATAGTTATATACTAGGTTGGAAAGAATCGAAATATTCTTCAGATCTGAAATCGTTCATTTCGTTCTAATGGCATCTCGTTTTAATAGTTCGAATTTCGTTTTTCTGCCATTGATGAAAGAGGAAGATGAAGCAGTGGTGATGAAGAGTGTGTTTTCGTTTTGTATTATATAGTTTGTTGGAAAAATGTTAACAAATCTATATGTGATCTAGTGGTAAGAGGGAGCTTGTAGTATTGGGAGGTCACGGGTTCAACACTCATATTATGCATATTTCTTAAATTTTTTTACTGACATGTGCCTTACGTTGCCATTTAAGCGCCACGTGGCAGCCAACTCAACTTTTTTTAACAGAAAGTTAACGGCAAGGGGTGACTAGAAACACTTAATATTTACAATGTTTGTTTTAAGAGTTTTTTTTTTACAATGGGGTAAATGGATTATGGTGATATTTGCAGGGGGGGTAAATGATATTTAAGCCTATCTTTTAAATATTCTGGGTATACATACTAATTAAGCCTCTCTAGCAGTAGATACAGAGCACTCTGGGCTATGCCAGCCAACTCAAACTTCCGAAGTACTAAACATACCCCTCTGAAATACTCTAACTCTGAACTCTTGAAAGTTGGAGGATATTATTGTAATTTGTTATTTCCTGGTCCTTTTACTTGAATAATTAAAATGTCATATCTGTTGGTGAGAAGTATAGAAAACTGGAAGTGCTTTGATTGATATCATGAATTATACCCTGTTGAAATAGCACAATACCAAACTGGTCCCTCATAAGTTTATAACTACAGTTTTCAAGGCATTGCACGAATATTAGTTAACTGAAGATGCACATAGTGTTTACTATTACTTGGCAACATTCTAGTAGTTAATTAACTGAAGATGCACATAATGATTACTATTACTTGGCTGACATTCTTTAATCGTCTCTGACATGTATATTGAAATCATGCTGCAGATGAAAGAATTCTTTTCTGAGGACAAAGTCTTGTCCAAAAAGCCACCATATTATCAAACAGGAGAGACACCAGACAAGTGGTTTTGTCCGCAACTTGTTTGGGAAATAAAAGGTGCAGACTTCACAGTATCCCCAGTTCATCACGCTGCTATTGGTTTGGTTCATCCATCTAGAGGCATCTCAATTAGATTTCCAAGATTTATTTGCAGTGTGTCAGACAGAAACCCAGAAGAATGTAGCACAGCTGCGGATATAGTTGAAATGTTTCATTCTCAAACTCGGAAGATGGATTTCAAAACTGAAGCTTGAATGTTACTTCTTTTGGAATTGCGTTAACAATTCAAATTGTTGTTGAAAGTTGTTCCATTTTGTTTTAAAATAACGTTGTTTGTTTAATATGTACATAATCTGTTTTGAATGTAAAGGATTTCAAGGTATCAGTTCCGATGTTTTATAGTACATTGTAATTAACAACGTGTCACTTTCTTGGCTTTCAGGCTTTGTAAACAGATAGCTTTATAACATGCCTTTTCTAAGTAATGATCAACTCAATAATCACCTATCTGCTACTCGTAGTATAAGAAGAATTCTTTTTAAAATGAGTTTTATTCTAAAAAGTAACTCAACCAAAAAAAGGTTTTTTCTTTCAATATATTGTCCATTTGATCTTAGAGATCCCTTTCACCCCAATCACTCCTCTGCAACCTCCATCTCCGACCCCACTCCAAAATGTAACCCTCTCACTTTGGATCCTCTTCTTCCACTCTCCCAGCATATACTACCATCTTCTTTATCTGTCTCTCTCTATCTTATAATTAAGTATGATTTTTTAATGATGAGAGAGAGTGAAATCAAGAGAGATAGAGAAGATAGAGGGAGATGTATGGAGAGTGGGAAGGAAAAGATCCAAATCCATAAATCTTTGTCATGGTAACTTTTAAAAAATTACTTTTTTGTTCGTTTAATTAATACCATTGGCTCAACGACATAAGTTATCTTTAGACACGTGGAGTCGATTCGTTGCTTCGGATTTGATTTTCGTAGTGTATAAGGTATTGGTTGGCGCAAAAGTTACTCGTAAGCATGAGTTGAGATTTGTCTTTCGTTGAAAGTCTTATAACGCTATGTGGTTTCAGCAATAGTCCTAACCAGAAAATAATTCTTGGTTGGTTTTTTTTCTTCTAAAATCTCTAATTTTAAAATTTGTTTATCAGCCCATTTAGAAAATAATTCTAAAATCTCTGATTTTTAGTCTATTTTTTTTTTACTATTTTTACTATAATTAATTTAAGTTGAAAAAACAATAATTTATATTTACACCGGTTCTCTTTATTTTTTTAAACTCCTATTTTTCTGAAACAGAAGTAGAAATTAGTCTTTTGTTGAAAATGTTGGGACACTCTATAGGTAGCCAACAATAGTCGGAACCAGAAAAGAAAATTGGGTTAGTTTGTTTTTCTCTCTCTAAAATCTCTGTATTTTTTAATTTGTTCTTTATGGTCCCATTTGTGTCATGAGTTATAGTCCATTATTTTTACTATTTTTATTATAATTAATTGAAGTTGAAAAAATTATAATATATATTTACACCTTTTCTCTTTATTTGTGTAAAATAAAATTTTTACTAACTCAAAATTACAAAATTAATCGCTACAATTGTTCCATATTTGGTTTAACAAATGCAAAAGTTTTTTTAGTAAAATTTAAAAAGTAATGATCATTTATGCATTTCGTGTTTTGTCAATGCATTTCATAAATTATTCTTATTAAAAAATCTAAAAATAAATGACAAAAACTACTGATAGGATATTCTCTTAAAAAAAGTCCCTAAATAAATCCATATTATACAACCCCAATACCATTTAATCCTCAATGGACAAACATTAAATTTGGTACCTCCACTTCCCTTTCACGACTTCTTCAAAACGGTACGATTTACTGCTTACAAATATTAATAACATGTAAATGTTTATTTAATTGTGTTCATTCCATTATTGTTAAAAAAAGTTAATTATTGTTTATATTTTTTAATAATACTTTCATTCTTTTGGAGTCGAGTTCTGAGCACTAACTTGAGTGGATCTGCTAGGAGCGGAGCCCTTATCTCTAAAGAAGGGGTTGATATCAAACCTTAATCCCTACCTTTATTTCACAACATGCCTACAACGCAATGATATCATTAATAGCGAAGATCTAGCCACAATCACATTTATTGCAAGACCAGATAAATACATCTAAATTAGCAGAGACCACCATAGCTTTGGTTTGCATCACTGCAGTTAGAGTTTGCTGAAATAGTTGTTTGTAGAATGATTCAGTTGTCCTATACTTCACATGGTTGTTTCAAAATACATATGCCAATGTCGAGTGATTGTATTCGTCATAGATTCATTAATACTAGCATTCCCTAGGTAATGAGGCTAGTCTACTATGTATTTTACACATTTGGACTTTAAATTCTAGATTTGTCTAGAAACTTGTTTTTGGGAAACCTGAAAATATGAAAAAGGTTACAAAAAATAAATGCTTGCGAGTGTTTCGAGAAGGTTGAAGATGGGTGGATATGATGACGAATTTGGTGGGAAATGGTGAGATTGGGGTTTGGGCAGTAAATTAATGGTGGAATAACTGAAAAATTAAATAGGCTTAAATAGCTTTTACCCCCTGCAAATATCACAAGAATTCATACACCCTCCTGCAAAAAAAAAAAATGAACCTTGCAAAATTCAAAACGTTTCTAGTTAGATCCTGCTCTTTGTTTTTCTTAACAACGTTAACTTAAACTGAGTTGGATGTCCATGTTGGCATAACACGTGGCTAATTAGGGCTTATATCATCATCATCAACATCATTCATTCATTCAGTGAGAAGAAAAGTTTCAGATGAATGAATGATGTTGATGATGATGATATAGGCCCTAATTAGCCACGTGTTATGCCAACATGGACATCCAACTTAGTTTAAGTTAACGTTGTTAAGAAAAACAAAGAGCAGAGACTTAACTAGAAACATTTTGAATTTTGCAAGATTCATTCTAAAGCTTTTTTTTTGCAGGGGTATATGGATTCTTGTGATATTTGCAGGGGTAAAAGCTATTTAAGCCAATTAAACAAGTTGTTAATGAAAATTATCTTACAACATTAGTCTAGACATAGAAGTTTTGATCATTTTCAATATAAAAAAAAAAAAAAACTACCCATCATGCCTCCAATTTCCACCGTGTTCCACTTCCAACCCTAGACCTAGAGAGCAATACGGCTGTCGGTTTCTCCCTCATCACCGTCGCCTCTCATTACTCATCATCACTGTCGCCTTCTTCATTCTCCACACCTCTGAATACCATCTTTCAACAATGGAGGAAACGAGGGTGAAGAACTTCCCAATCAAACCCAAACTCAAAACCAAACCAAGAACTCAAAAACAAACCTCAGAATCCAAGTACTGGTCTTCCTTCAAGACCCAACAAATCCCTAAACTTCTCTCCGTCCCTTCTCTCACCTTTTCCCCCATTCACCCTCATTCCTTCGCCGCCGCCCATTCCGCCTCTCTCACCATCTTCAGTTCAGACACCTTCTCCCCAATCTCCACCTTCTCTTCCTTCTCCGACTCTGTCACTTGCGCTTCCTTCCGCTCCGACGCCCGCCTCATCGCCGCCTCCGACATCTCTGGTCTCGTCCAAGTCTTCGACGTCAAATCCCGCACTCCTCTACGTCGCCTCCGCTCCCACACCCGCCCTGTCCGCTTCGTTCACTACCCTAACTTCGACGACAAGCTCCACCTCATCTCCGCCGGCGACGATGCTCTCGTCAAGTACTGGGATGTCGCTGAGGAGACTCCTATACTTAATTTGCAGGGTCACAAGGATTACGTTAAATGCGGTGATTCATCCCCTGTTAATGCCGATACCTTTGTTACTGGCTCCTATGATCACCTCGTTAAGCTCTGGGACGTTAGGGTTAGGGATTCAAACTCCTCCGTGATGCAGGTGAATCACGGAAGTCCTGTGGAAGATGTTGTTTACTTGCCAGGTGGAGGGATGATTGCAACGGCCGGTGGCAATTCTGTTAAGCTGTGGGACTTAATTGGCGGTGGGAGGCTTTTGTTTTCTATGGAAAGTCACAATAAGACTGTGACTTCGATTTGCGTTGGTCGAATTGGGAAGGATTCTGGTGACGAATCGAATCAGTTTAGGATTTTGAGTGTAGGTTTGGATGGGTACATGAAGGTGTTTGATTATGCCTCTATGAAGGTTACTCATTCAATGAGGTTCCCTGCACCTCTTATGTCTGTTGCTTACTCACCAGATTGCTCCACAAGGGTGATTGGAACTTCCAATGGGATTATATATGCTGCTAAAAGGAAAACAAAGGTGAAGGAGAAGGAAATTGGGGAGAGTGAGGGTAATTCGTTTTGGAGAATTACGCCTCTGGAACATACTCAGAGGAAAGTTTTGACGTCTTCAAGCTTTAGGTATTTTCAAAGAGGGCAGGGAGAGAAACCATCTCAGGGTGATTACTTGGTTATGAGGCCCAAGAAGGTGAAGCTAACTGCGCATGATAAGCTGTTGAACAAGTTTAGGCATGGGGAGGCTTTGGTGTCTGTGCTGGAAAGTAAGAACCCTGGGAATGTGTTGGCTGTGATGGAGGAATTGGTGGCTAGAAAGAAATTGCTAAGGTGTGTTTCTGACTTGGATTTGGAAAGGCTCGAACTGCTGATGGTGTTCTTGCAGAAGTATTGTACCGTGCCCAGATATTCTAGTTTGTTAATGGGATTGGCCAAGAAGGTTCTTGAAATAAGGGTCGATGATATTAGGGCTTCTGAATCCCTCAAGAGGCATATCAGAAATCTCAAGCGCTCCGTTGACGAGGAGATTCGGGTTCAACAGTCGTTGCAAGAGATACAGGGGATAATTTCTCCTTTGTTGAGGATTGCTGGAAGAAGATGAAATTTGACCTTATAACCTCCTTTGTTGAGGTGCCTTTGTTCACCATATCTCTATTATTTTTTAGATAGAATGTCTTCTTTGTTTTTGTGATTTAAGGATATTTCAGTTAATTCAGAATTTGTGTGCCTTTGTAAGCACCCGGAAATGTCTAAGTTATTACCATTTTTTTTGAGTGGTCTTTATTCACAATTTGTTGTGATCTGAAGTGAAACATCTGTTGTTGGGGGTTAAGTTAATATGTGCAATGTGTTTCTTACCCAATTGTTTAATTTGTCCAATGGCATGTTTCAGTTTTGTTCTGTGTAAATAACATTTCTTCTACTTGATAAAGTTGGTGAATGTTCAGCCGTAAAAAACAATAAGCTCCATAAAAGCTATGAAGAGCTTATGAAATTATGTGATAAACAGTTTATGGGCAAGCCATATGCTAGTTTTATAAGCTCTCCTAAGCAGTCATTGACAGACCTTTAAAGAAGAAGCGTGTGTCACAGGAGATGGGAGATTTACCTGATATTTCTATGCATAGAGTGTTAACAGAAAATGTAGATGCAACTCATGTATCTCTACCACTTGAGAAATACAATCCTAAGGAAAATGGTTTGTGTTGATTTTTATTTTTATTTTTATTTTCCCCCCAATTGTCTTCATTTATTCATCTTACTGCACTTAACTTTTATATTTACATTTTATACTCAAGATCTCTCTTGTAAAATATGTATCCAACTGCCATAAATGAGCAGCATGTTGGAGAGATGGACAGCCCGCACCGTATTTACATCTTGCGCGAACCTTCAGCCTGCTTGAGGATGAGAAAGGAAAGATAAAAGCTACTTCAATATTGTGCAATATGTTCAGAAGGTCCTTTGATACTGATCATGCTCTTGCTCTCTGTACTATTCACCCTCCTTTTTTAATGGAATAATGAAGCGATTTTATCAGTATTTGGCTGACTGAGGAACATTATCTGCATTCAATGTTTCTATTGCACAGTTTGTTGGCCTTGTCTCCAGAAGATGTGCTTCCTGCTGTGTATCTTTGTACAAACAAAATTGCTGCTGACCATGAAAATGTTTCTATCCCAGGGATGCATGCTCTCTTCTTCGTCTGATGGAAAGTTTGAAAGGGTTTTTTTTTTCTTAATCTTAAAATTTTAAAAAGTAAAAACCCAGATCAGATCCTCTTCTTCCATCTTCAATCTATCATTAATAACCTCACGCTCAAATTGTTTTATTCATTTTGAGGAAAATGGATTTTAAAGTTTAGATGGAAAATGGGTTTCAGCATTTAGATGGAAATGAGTTTCAAATTGTTATATTTAGATTTCAAACATTTAAGTGAATTTCAACATTCATCATCTTCATTTTCGTGTCTAACTAAAACAAAAAATCTCTGTGTTCAACTATTGCCCTTCTTCAGATCTGGAATGATGGGTTTCTGCGGTGGAAGAGGTTTCGTCGACGGTGATTTTGTGTGTTACTGTGTTGGGGTTTCTGTAACCCGGTGGCTTCTCAGATATAGTGTTTGGGTGTTGGTGTTTCAATGTATTGTGTTTTGTGTTTGAAGATGGAAAAAGAGGATTTGATAGATTGAAGATGACTGAAGATGGAAGAAGATCAGCGAAGAGGATCTGATCTGGTTTTTATTTTTTAATTTTAGCTTTTAGGTTTGGTTTTTATTTATTTTCCAGCGTGTAATTATTTGGTAGGAATTTAATGACATGAAATCCATAGTAGTATGCCAGCTCATCAAAAATTGTCACATAACCATTGACACGTCAGCGCCGTTAGTGAAAACTAACGGTAGGGACTAAAAGTGCAAACGGAAATTAATGTAGGGACTAAAAGTGTCCAAAAATTTTTATAGGGACTAAAAACAAAATTCACTATATTTATAAGAACCAAAAACATATTTAACCCTTAATATATATATATATATATATATATATATATATATATATATATTTGGGTGAGAAGGGTAACTTGAGGGTCAACATGAACCTATCCTAACTCGAAGCCTAGTTACTACTTCGGGCGATCTCATTTGTCCATGTTTTATGTGGGAGAGATCAAGTTCAACTCAAAAGTCAAAACTATTAAAGGTCAACTAATATTAATAAAAAAAACTTGAGGACCAAAATATGTGAAAATCTGATGAGGGACTAAATATAATAGGGGTCAATCTAATATGAACCTCTTACTATTTTTAATCAAGAGTGAATTTTATAATAATAATAATAATAATAATATGGAAATATATTCGATCAAAAAAAATGGAAATATATAAATAATATTTTATTAAAAATATTAGGGCCCACGGTCATGCTGGATTATGCTTCAATTTTATAGCCAAAAAAACGTTCCCTTATGATGTAGTTCGTCACTTTGTTCGTTAGCCGTCACCACCTTTGTCTCTCAGCATCACTTCTCTTGCTCCTCTGTAGTTCTCCATAACGTCGGTGCTTCCGCGTAAGTAACAATCTTCATTCCCTTTCTTCTCTATCGACGTTTAATTTAGCAATTTGGAATTTGGAAACCACATACATATAGATACTCATTTTAATTAAAGTAATTTATGCTCTTGTGTCTTGAATCGGCCTTGAATCGGTCATATCTTGCAAAGACTTATAAATATAATTTGCCAAAAAAATATCATTATTTTTCTCCCTTGAATGTGATTTGTTTGACTTGAGATAAACAGGCATGTATTTCTGAACCGTACCTTGGTGGATGATCCGCGGAGACGGATGATCTGCGGAGACGGTCAAGGGACGGATCGTCTGATACTGTAGGCTGAGGAGGACCTGAACGCGCGGGGGGTGTACCTGCAAGAACACTCCGACGCCCAAGTCAGCCATATCGAGCTACAGTAATATCTAGTGAATGAATTGCGTACCTGACATCTAGTGACTGGAGGTATTTATAGTGAATAGTCTGGATCGTTGGCGTCGGATAGCCCATTTGCGATGGGGGCCCAAGTATCAGTGGAGCTGACCACTTCGTTATTGGGCTGGTCGATTAGCTGTTGTATCAGGTCCAGCGAAGCTGGCCCTTCCCTTGCTGGGTCGGATCGTTGCTACTGGATTGGGCCTGACGACTGGCCCAGTCCAGAACAGTTGCCCCCCAAGCCAAGGTCGATCGCTGAGCGGGCGTAGGCTTGAAGCGCAGTCATGCTGGTCGTACTCGATCGGTAGTTAGATAGGTCTTGCCCCAATTCACGACTTGTGAATTTTCGGCGATCGATATCGTATCGGGTCGATCGAAAATTGATAGTCACTCTCCTGGTTGCCCAATTCCGGTGAATATTTCGAATATAAAAAGTGTTTTAAACAAAATAAAGGAAAAAATTTATTCTTTGTCGGGCCTATTTTCGTAGGCTTATATATATATATATATATATATATATATATATATATATATATATATATATATATATGTTAGTGCGAGGGGTCTCTTCTCTCTCCCATTCTCACCATCCAATCTCAAAAATTCAATTTCCTCTTCCACTAAAAAGGGGCGACCTGCAGAAGCCAAAAACAAATTCAATTTCCTCTTCCACTAAAAAGGGGGCGATCCGCAGAAGCTTCATCCGCTGAGGGGGAACTGCCTTCGATTGTGGCCAACAAAGAAGGGGGCGGTCAACTCCTTCGAAGTGAGTGTGGGCGACCCGAAGAAGGAGAAGAGCGAAGGCGACCTGCGGGAAGATTGGGAGTGAGGGCAGCCCGCTCCATTCCTTGTGAGAGGCGAATAGCAGGAGGCGTCTCATCTAACCGAAAAAGAGGCGACCCAAAGAGGAAGAAGAGGCGACCTGAAGAGAGGAAGAAGAGGCGACCTGAAGAGAGAAGAGGGCGATCCGAATAGGAGGGGGCGACCCGTTATTCTTTAGAAAAAGGGGGCGACCCGTTGTTCTTAAAAAAAAGGGGCGACCGTGACCCATTGTACTTCACGGAAAGGAGGTGACCTGATTCCCTTCTTGTTCAAGTTCAGCTTCTTTCCCTTCTTCTCTCCTTATCGTTATCTGGTTGTAAGTTCTTTATTTTTATTCACATTAGATCTCGCGGACCGCTATCTTAATTTGGTTCCTCGGATTTTGCCATGAACGTTATATTGTACAAGTTCTGATATCTGTTGGTGCATGATCTACAGGCTGCGTTTAACGGCGAGCGACCTTCCCCTTTGAAAAATTGTGTCACGGGTGATCACTATTTCGAGTGACCATATTGCTTTGCTCTAGGTATTTTCTTTGTAGCTTTACTACCTTCGTTTCTAAATTGCGAGGTGAGGGTGGTCTTGGTGTGGTAGCGTAGAAATTTGACTTCTTGTCTTTTATGCCTTTTGAAGAATTCGAGGGTGATCTTACCTCTCTTCCAACTTGGTGATTCAATCTTTCGGGTTCTTCGACTTTCTGTCAAGGTACACGGCCTCAAACTTCATTGTTGGAAATTGATGAAGATAGTTGTTTGGCCTTAATTATAAGTTGATTATTTCGTTTTTCTTTGAGTCTGATCGATCCCTTTCTTTTCATATCCAGTGAGTTGTCTTGACCATCTTAGGAGGTGACTCGATCTTCTTTATCGGCAACTCTTGATCCAAAGGTATTTTCTCTTTCTTCCGTATTTATTCTTTTTGTTGTGTTTATCTTTGGTTTGGCGGGGAGGGGCGATCAGGCTTGAGGTGAGACAATCGCCCCTCATCCGCAGGCCTAAGTACTCGTTTAACGAGTGACCGCCCCTTCCTGCAGGTTTGCATCGTGGCGAGGACCAAGCAAACTCGACGCAAGTCTCCATCCTCCGATCCTCACGTTGCTCGAGTTGCTACCTTGAAAAAGGGGAGATCTCCCGAGATGCCAGATGGTGAGGGGGATACGAGCTCTTCTGAGTCTAGCCGTTCTTCCGAGTCTCATGCCCGTTCTATAGGGGATAGGTCGTCCGGCTCTTCTTCCCAGAGTGCCGAGTCTTCTAGACCCGCCAAGCTCAGGTCATCTTTCGGGGATCAAACAGACATTGATTATTCCTGGGTTTCTTCCACCATTCTGAATGAAGCATCGAAATTGACAATAAGGGAGTTGGATTTGGCGGCCCAGTGTGTGGGCAATGACGACCAGGAGTGGCAGGTCGAGAGCATGGGAATTGGTGAGCGCATTGCTACCTTCCCAACGGAACTGAAATTCACTATGTACATGAGGGTTCTCAACATCATGAAGATACGACCACCCTTTACTCCCTTTGAGCGTGGGGTCCTTCGTTTCTTGGATGTCGCCCCATCACAACTTCATCCCAACTCCTGGGGCTTTGTGAAGGCATTTGAGGTTCTGTTATGCACGCTGAATAGGCCGGTTTCTCAGAAGCTCTTTTTCACTATCTTTGATACTAACCGGCGTGGAGAGAAGCATAGTCACAAAACTAGGTGGGAGTTTCTCAGTTTGAAGGCCGTTACTGGTTTCAAACTTTTTGTACCTTATATGGATTCTGTGAAGAAGTGGAAGAGCAAGTTTCTTTGGGTTGCCCCGACCACCCGTGGTGATCAAGACTTGGTGGGATGTCTAAACGACTACGGGGAGGCCATCGATTTCGTGTTTCCTATTTCTTGGTCACAGCGACACTACCTTCGGGAGCCACATACTTACCGGTTCACTTTAAAGCAGCTGGGTGCCACTGATAGAGAGACCCTGAGATTGCTCAAGAATTTGGCCTCCCATTTACCCTCTGAAGAGAAGCTGATTCCCTGCAAGCCACTTGTTCTGTCCGACTCCCCTGACAAGTTGGCTGTAGCCTTAGGTCGGCTGGCTTTCTTATTCGTGTATTAGTTTTTATCCATGTGTAATGGTCTCGTTTGTTTTCTTTCGACTGTCTTATCACTTATTTGCCGCCCTGCTTGTTTTCTAACAACTGTTTGTTTTCTTGCAGACGAGATGGCAAGTGGACAGTTGACTTTTGCTGAGCTAGTTGCTGGTGCCAGACAGGGGCCTCCGAAGCGCAGAACGGCTAGTGCTGAGGGTGCTACTCCTATTCCTTCCCCACCACCTCTCGAGAGGCATCCTCAAACTCCTCCGGTGGATCCACATCCCGGGGGCAACCCTGAAGGTCCTCAGAAAACAAAGAGGAGGCGGGCTGATGATGTTGTGTCTGATGGAGCGGTCCACCATTCCGCGGGCGTACCTGATCAACCTGGGAAGAAAAAGCATGGTTGTGGCAAGTCTCCTAGGGTGATGTTGGACCAGTTGGGTGCTGCTTACCGTGATCGCTTCATGGAAGACCCTATCGACACGGCTATTGACGTTTTGAAGGCTGCTTCCAAGCAGCTGAAGAGGACTCAGAATGAGGAGGATGAACGGTTTGCAGGTAAGTTCTTCTGGATTAGCTTGACCGGTCAACATATCTTGCTTTTGGATTTCCTTACATTACTTCTTTCTTTTTGCAGAGTTGACGACGAAGAGGGATAAGGCTTTGGATCAAGCAAAGAGAGCCAGAGATGCCCTGGAGGGATCTGAGCGGAAGGCTAACATGTTGAAGGAAGAGCTACAAAAGCTGAAGTCCGCCAAAGAGGTTTCTGAAACTAAGATGAAGGAAGAGCTGCAAGAGATGAAGTTGGCCAAGGAGGCTTCCGAGGCTAAGATGAGGGAAGAGTTCGAGAAGTCGGTTTCCATGCTCAAAGATGAGGTCGAAGAATTGAAGAAAGAGAGAGATGAGAATGAGAAGGCATTGGAGGAGGCTAAAGATTGGGGTGACAGGGTCACACGTGATGCCGTTGAGATCGTAAAGGATCAGTTTGCTAATGCTTTGAAGCAAGTCCAGCTTCGTTGTCCCGAGGTGGTGGTTGACACGACTGTTTTTGATCCCAATCATGTCATCCTAGGTAATCAGATTGTGAAGCCCACCGGCAGGCCTGATGGGACCAACCTGGTTATCTATCAGCGGCCATGAGGGTGGTTGGGTCTTTCTTACACATCCTTTTGTAGTTCTGATATTACTTTACCCTGATTTACGCTTTAATTTTCTAGCTTTGGAGTTTATATGATTTGGTTGTAACCCACACTCGATGTGTTCATACTCCCATACTTTGTTGCATGGTTTGTTTTGCCTAAACTCTTTGACGATATATTTGACATGTTCGATATGCGTTCTCTTCCTTCGAAACGTTTGTTACATGGGCAACGTCATGGCAAAATGCTTGGCCATACTTGGTCGCCCCTGGTCAGGTCGTACTTGGCCAGGCATGATTGTCCCTGGCGGGCATGATCGCCTCTGGCAGGCACGATCGTCCCTGGCAGGCATGATCGTCTCTGGCGGGCACGATCGCCTCTGGCAGGCACGATCGTCCCTGGCAGGCATGATCGCCTCCGGAAGGCATGATCGTCCCTTGGCAGGCATGATCGTCTCTAACAGGCATGATCGTCCCTTGGCAGGCATGATCGCCTCCGGAAGGCATGGTCGTCCCTTGGCAGGCATGATCGTCTCTGACAGGCATGATCGTCCCTTGGCAGGCATGATCATTCCTTACATTGCCAGGTCATACCTGGCCAGATCGTCCAAAGGAGGAACGGCCGCGCCCGCTAAACGATTCGTTTATCTGGTTTATATTATCGTGCAAACCGCTAAGTTCGTTTGGTTTACTTAATTATTTGATAGCCTTACGTGTTAGACTTGTTGATCTCGCGTTATCTGTATTTTCCACCTGTTTCGTTCGAGTGGGATCGATCTTAGCCCGCGGACAGTTTACCGGGCTCCTACCCAGATTTAACTCGCCCTTGGGAATGCGCCTGTTCGTTCGGTCGCTTCGTTTTACTTAAATTCGTTTAAGTGTTTTTCCCCACCTTGCAGTTTATCAAACTCGGTTCAATTCTAACTCGCGTAGTGGGGTGAACCATCATTGGTTCGCTCGTGATAGATCATTCGTGAATAAAAAGATCAATGCACACATCAATAAAAAATGCCTCGTCTTTATTGACGGACGGGCGGGCCTCGATAAAAAACCCTGTGGGAAAAAGAGCGTCCCGCCCGTTTATTTGTTCGCATAGTTTAACATAAAATTCATTGGTAGAAATACAAAAAACTAATCAAATGTAATATCTCCTAAGGTTGATGGCGTTCCACGTCTTGGGAATCAGTCCACCATTCATAGTCTGCAGCATGTAAGCACCTTTGCCTGTTTTGGATATGACACGGTAGGGGCCTTCCCAGTTGGGGGCGAGCTTGCCCATGGCTGCGTTCCTCTGTCCAATATCTGCTCTCCTCAACACCAGCTGTCCGACACTGAAATCCCTGGGGACGACCTTGGCATTATGCCTCGTGGTCATCCCTTGCTTGATCAAAGTTTCTCTAAGTGCTGCCTTACTGCGGAGCTCTTCTACTAAGTCCAACTCCTCCCGGATGGCCTGGTCGTTCTCACTAGGCGGCTTGGGGTTGGTCGTCCTCCAGCTTAATTCTCCGATCTCGACCGGGATAAGAGCATCGGTCCCGTAGACCATCTTAAAGGGGGACTCCCCAGTGGTGGAGTGCGGGGTTGTTCGATACGCCCATAGCACATACGGGAGTTCTTCAGCCCATCTTCTCTTTGCTTCATCCAATCGCCTTCTGAGGCCGCGCAAGATCACTCGGTTTGCAGCCTCGGCTTGTCCATTCGTCTGCGGGTGTTCAACTGAAGAGAAGCGCTACTTCACCCCAAATTCGATCAAAGCTTCCTGAAACTTCTTGTCTGTGAATTGTGTGCCGTTATCGGACACGACCACCTCTGGAATTCCGAAACGGACCAGGATATTCCTCTTGAAAAATCGAAGGCAGTTGTTGGATGTTATCGTAGCTAAAGGCTCTGCCTCGATCCATTTCGAAAAATAATCCACTGCTACCACAAGATATTTGAGCTGCCCAGCAGCAACCGTGAAGGGACCCAAGAGGTCCATTCCCCACCAGGCAAACGGCCATGGCGCAGTCATGCTGTTCAGTTCGACTGGGGGAGCGAGGTGGACATCTGCGTGTCTTTGGCACTTATCACATTTTTTAACCAAGAGATTCGCATCCTCATCCATAGTAGGCCAATAGTATCCTGCCCTGAGCGCCTTCTTCGCCAATGCTCTTCCCCCTAAGTGATTTCCGCGGATCCCTTCGTGAATTTCTCTAAGTACATAGTTGGCTTCCTCGGGGGGAAGGCACTTCAGAAGTGGCATGGAAAATCCCTTTCGATAGAGCTGTCCGTTGATAATTGAATAGGAGGATGCTCGCCTGCGTACAAGAGCGGCCTTTTTGGGATCCTCTGGCTCCTCCCCATCCCTGATATATTTAACGATGGAATCGATCTAACTCCCGTCTAGGTCGATCATGCATATATCAGGGTCCATAACTATCTGTTGAAGCTGCACGCTGGGCTGTGTGAGTACCTTCTGAATTACGCTCCTGTGGTTCCCTGGACTCTTAGTGCTCGCAAGCTTTGCCAGTACATCTGCTCTTACGTTCTCCGTCCTAGGGACATGCTTGACTTCTGCGTGATCAAAGTGCTCCAATAACCCTCTTACTTTAGTTAAGTACCTTTGCAAGACCTCATCCTTCGCAGTGAAGGTCTCTTTGATCTGAGATACCACCAGCAAAGAATCTGAGTACAACTCCACTCGTTTGACGTTAAACTCGATCGCAAGCAGCAGTCCGGCAATGCAAGCCTCGTACTCTGCTTGGTTGTTGGAGGTAGAGAACGAGAATGTTAAGGAGACTTCGATCGTCGTCCCCTTGTCACTTTCTAAGATTAGACCTGCCCCACTGCCCTTGCTGTTAGACGAGCCATCCACGTGCAATATCCAAAGAGGATGCATCGGGTTTTCAGGGATGGGAGTCATCTCAGCTACAAAGTCGGCCAACACTCGAGCCTTGATGGCTGATCTTGCCTCATACTTTATTCCAAATTTTGACAATTCGACTGCCCACTTGATCATCCTGCCAGCCAGGTCAGGTCGGTGTAAGATTTGTCTGATGGGCTGGTCAGTCCGTAGGACGACCTGATGAGCCACAAAATAAGGCCTTAGTCTTCGAGCAGCCACAATAAGTGCCAACGCCAGCTTCTCAATCTTTTGATATCTTAACTCTGCCCCCTGGAACGCTTTGCTGACAAAGTATACAGGATTTTGGTTGGATCCTGCCTCTCGTACTAATACTGCCGACAACGCCTCGTCAGTGATGGAGAGATATAGGTAAAGTGTTTCTCCTTGCTCTGGTGTGGTTAGTATTGGAGGTTGCAATAGAGCTGTCTTCAACTGATCGAGAGCCTGTTCACACTCGGGCGTCCACTGAAACTGAACTTCTTTCTTCAACAATTTGAACAGGGGAAGTGACTTGTTCGCAGCTTTGGCTATGAAACGCGAGAGAGCGGCCACCATCCCATTTAGCTTTTGTATTTCTTTTTTAGTGGTGGGCGACTTCATCTCCGTTACCGCCCTACATTTGTCCGGATTGGCCTCGATTCCCCTCTCTGTGAGGTAGAAGCCTAAAAACTTGCCTGCTCTGACCCCGAAAGTGCATTTCTCAGGGTTGAACCTGAGGGAGTTTTTTCGAGCTTCTGCAAACACTTCTCTCAGGTCTTCCACATGTCTTGGATCCTCCCTGCTCTTAACTATCATGTCGTCTAAGTATACTTCCACCACCTTGCCTATCTGCTCCCGGAAAACTTTGTTCATCATTTGCTGGTAAGTCGCACCAGCATTTTTCAATCCAAAGGGCATGACCCGGTAACAGTAATTGCCCTTATCTGTCATAAAAGCTGTTTTTTCTTGGTCAGGTGGGTGCATGGCGATTTGATTGTAGCCCGAGTATGCATCTAGAAACGACAACAATCGGAACCCACTCGCATTGTCGACCAGTCTATCCACGCTGGGTACTGGGAATGCGTCTTTTGGGCATGCTTTGTTAAGGTCCGTGTAATCCACGCACATCCGCCATTTACCGTTTGCTTTCTTTACTAGGACTACGTTGGACAGCCAGGTCGTATACTTGATCTCTTTGATGAATCCTGCTTCGATGAGGTCGTCAACTGCCTTGGCTGCCGCCTGCGACTTCTCTTCTTTCTGCACCCGTCGTCGCTGAACAACCCATCTTGCCTCAGGATCTACGGCCAGGTGGTGGCAAGCGACCTCTGGGGGAATTCCAGGCATATCTGCTGCACTCCACGCAAATAAGTCAGAGTGTTCTTTCAAGCATAGTATAAGTTGATCTTTCACGCTAGTGGGGAGATTGTTCCCTATCCTGATCGTCTTTTCCGGGTCGTCCCCCAACTGTACATGCATAAATTCTCCATCTGGTTCTGGCCTTTTTATCCTCTTCTTGAGTTCCCTGGTCAGGAGGTCATCCCCCTCTTCTTCTTCACTGTCAGGGTCGTACCTGGCGTCCAGGTCGGCCACATTAACCTGTTCTCCTCCTTTCATTATATCTTCTATTTCCTTTCTTACTTGTTCACCTTGCTCCTTGAGACTCAGGAAGAACGCTCGTTTTGCTGCAAGTAGATCAGCCTGAACTGTCGCTATCTCCCCTTCCCTAGTGTAAAATTTCATCTTCAGGTGGACAGTAGATGGGACTGCCTCCAGTCGTGCTAGTGTTGGACGGCCGATGAGGCATTGGTAGACCGACTTACATGGCAGCACTATGAAGTCCGTCCTTACCGTCCTGCACAGGGGTCTCTCCACGGTGTCATCCCCGAAAGTGACCATTAACTCAATACGCCCGATCGGGGTGGTGGTCGTCCCATTGAACCCGGTTAGGACTGTTCCCCTGTAAGGTCTCAAGTCTTCTCTCGGTATTTTCAGAACCTCCAGGAGATCTTCAAAAATAATATCTGCAGAACTTCCCTGATCGACCAGGATTCTCTTGACTTCCATGTTGGCCATAACTGCAGACACAACCAGTGGTACTTCGTGATTGGGCGTCCCATCCAGGAGGTCCTCGTCCCCAAATGAGATAGGTGGTCTATTAGTGAGGATCCTTGGGGTGGACGTTGAGGCGACGCTCAGGATCTGATCCCATCTCCTCTTCATACTCTTATTCGTCTCCCTCCTATCGGTGGGAAGACCTCCCATGATCACATCGCCACGGGTCTTCCCTTAGACTTTCTCGTATCTAAGGCTTCCACCGACCCATCCTCATCCTCTTCTCTTATCTTAGCTACCTCATTAGCTGGTGCTTTTCCTTTTCTAGGTGACCGGACGAGCTTCGTGTCGTCCCTTCCATTAGACTGGTCTTTCTTCACGTATTGGGACAGCTTGCCTTTTCTAATCAACTCTTCGATGTCATCCTTAAGTGCCATGCAATCGTTGGTATCATGCCCGTTGCTCTTGTGGTAGCGACAGTATTTTTTAGATGGGCGCTGCCCTTCTTTTAAGACGAGAGGTTCTGGTCTTCTTACTTCTCTGAGTTCCGCGTTTGCACATTCCGTCAGGATCTTCGCGTACGAGGTGTTAAGTTTTGTCCGGTCAGCGAACTTCCTGATCTTGGGATCTCTCTGCTGCGCGGTCTGGTCTTTCCGCTGTCTCTGGTCGCGCTCTTCGCGAGGTTGTCTATTCATCCCTGCTTCGGCAGCTTCTATGGCCATTGTTTTTTCTTCGTAATTCATAAACCTCTGAGACCTTCGGAGGAAGGTTTCTAAGTCCCTTGGTATGTGTAGGCCAACTTCGACCTCAAATTTGCTCCCTCGAAGAAGTCCTGTTCTTAGGAAATACAACCTTTGGTTATCGTCCAGGTTCCTCACCTGGTCTGCCTCTCGATTGAACCGCTCCACATAACTCCGAAGAGATTCATGGGGCCCATGCCGGATTGCGATCAAGACATCCTGAGATTTAGGCTTTATTCTTGATGTTGTGAAACGCGCAAGAAACACTCTGGCCATTTGATCCCAGGAAGAGATAGTGTTTGGGCGTAGCTCGGTGAACCACTCCAAGGCTGATCCTTCCAATGTTAAGGGGAAGATCTTGCATTTGACAGGCCCTGATGCCCCCCTATATTGCATCATAACGTCGAAGTGCTTCAGATGGGCGTCAGGATCTTGCACGCCGCTATACATTTTGAGCCCGGAAGGGGGTTTTCGTAAAGAGCGTGGGATAGGGTACTCGTCTATCCGTCTGGTGAAGGGACCCAAACCCGTGTGCGTTGCACCCCTGCGAGGTCTTCCTCCTTCCGGTTCGTTTCTTGGTCGGTTACGCGGGCGCGTTTCGTAAGAGCGAATACGCGATCGATGGCGGCGTGGAGGCGTTTCATCGGATTGGTTGCGTGATCGAGTGGGCGAGCCGCGTGATCCGGATGAATCATACGAGGATTCCTGTTGCGAAGATTCCTCCGGCCAGTAAGTGTAATCTGAAGCGGAGGGTGTGATGATCGGCGGGGTTACTCCTCCTCCTCGTCCCCTCCTGGGGGTGGAGACCTGTGGACCAGGCGTCTTCTAGGGGGTGAGCGATGTCTCCTATACTGGCTGCCTCGACGATGAAGTTCAGGAGCGGTATTCACCCGTTTGGATGTTGCTTGATCCTCCATCTGGGTGAGGAGGTCGTTCTGCCGGGCGATCTGCCTGTTTTGATTCAGAAGCTGATCCCTGAGCTCCTGGACCAAGTCGGCTGGGAGGGTAACATTGACCTGCTGTGTCGTGCCTGGTTGGGAGCCAGGGGCGACGACCTCAGCGTTGGCCCTCGTTCCTTCCAGCGCTAGGGGTAGATAGACTGGGGTCGCGGCCACAGTCGACTTTGGTCTGCCGCGAGTTGCATTTGCCTTTGGAGGCATTTGAAATGTTGGTGGGATAGTAGCTAGCTCCCACTGTGGTCGCCAATGAACCCTTTCTTCTCTATCGACGTTTAATTTAGCAATTTGGAATTTGGAAACCACATACATATAGATACTCATTTTAATTAAAGTAATTTATGCTCTTGTGTCTTGAATCGGCCTTGAATCGGTCATATCTTGCAAAGACTTATAAATATAATTTGCCAAAAAAATATCATTATTTTTCTCCCTTGAATGTGATTTGTTTGACTTGAGATAAACAGGCATGTATTTCTGAACCGTACCTTGGTGGATGATCCGCGGAGACGGATGATCTGCGGAGACGGTCAAGGGACGGATCGTCTGATACTGTAGGCTGAGGAGGACCTGAACGCGCGGGGGGTGTACCTGCAAGAACACTCCGACGCCCAAGTCAGCCATATCGAGCTACAGTAATATCTAGTGAATGAATTGCGTACCTGACATCTAGTGACTGGAGGTATTTATAGTGAATAGTCTGGATCGTTGGCGTCGGATAGCCCATTTGCGATGGGGGCCCAAGTATCAGTGGAGCTGACCACTTCGTTATTGGGCTGGTTGATTAGCTGTTGTATTAGGTCCAGCGAAGCTGGCCCTTCCCTTGCTGGGTCGGATCGTTGCTACTGGATTGGGCCTGACGACTGGCCCAGTCCAGAACAGTTTCCAAAAGAATTTGATTTAGGGAGAGTTAAAATCCTTTTTCTAATGTTCAACCACATTGTCCAAGTGCATTGTAATTTGAGGATTCCATTAGGCAATTTGAACTCTGCTCCTTTGATTGTTTGGAATCAGAGTCGGCGTTATGCGATTCTGTGTGCGACAACAGTTTTGCAGTGGCTGGCCGGTGAAACGGCTGCAAAAGGTGGCGCGATCGCGGGGGGTTGCGGTGAAAGACGGTCCCGTTTCTTTTTTCTTCGATTCTGTTCCTCTATTTTCGGATTCGTTTCCTTAATTTTCCCCTTTTTTCTAATTTACTAATATAAATAAATACACTATTTAGGGTAAATAAATATAATATAATTGATGTTAAATAGAACAACTTTAAACCGTCTGGTCCCTTCAGTCTTCTATTCCTGCGCCCACTCTTAGCAGTTAGCACGTTTCTCCTCTCCTCTGTTTTCAGTTTTCAGGACGCTTCTACTCTGTTTTTCAGACTTTACGTTATTGGTGTTGACAATTGAATTTATATTATTAAGTATGAGTTTATTATTACTCTTTGATTTTGAGTAGTTTTTATTTTTGAGAATTTATATATGTTGCCTGCGATATAGTATATATAGTGCATTTTAGAGTGTGAAACCGCTTTAGCGTTTTTGGGATCAGCTGCTCCGGGATTGACTAGTTTTAGAGATAAATTTCTGATATATTTTGACATACTTTTCATGTAAATTAATGAAGACATTACCCAAAGTGACTAGTGTGTTTGTGCAGATGGAGTTTTGCCCTATTTGCACCAGCATGCTGCAGTATGAGCTTGCAAGCATGGGCAACCCCGCGAGATTTTACTGTCCATGTTGCCCATATGTTTGCCAAATCGAGCACGGGGTACTCCTAATTTCCAATACCAAAACCCCTTTCATATTTCTTTTACATGCTTTCTACGATTTAATATGATTCTATTTTGTTTTACAGGTTAAGTTGAAGAAAAATAAGCGGTTGGTGAAAAAAGAAATTGAACGCATTATCTCCTCTGATGACATGAAGAATGCGCCCACAACTGATGGTACTACTATTCTTTTCTTTTCTTTTTGTCACAAATTATTGTTCTGAGGATTATTATTTGTTGGAATATAAACTTGATTACTGGTACATGTTTTCAGGATTTAGATACATTCATGGTTAAAATTAGACTTCAAACTATACACACAATTTTTAATCTTGCTAAGAAGAACAATTTTTGTTAACCATCCATAGTTAACCAACAGAATATTTTGAATTGCAATTCTCCTATTGCTTTGTTCCGTATGTCTTTGTGGGCTTGTTCAATTAGATAACCTATAGAAATGTTTATTATTTATGAAATATTGTAATTTGTCTGAGCCGGTCATACTAGTTTACTGATAGTTGGAGATGATATGGTCTGTCTAAATCAGCAACAAAAACTATAGGACTGTATATATACTGATAATCTGATATACCTTGGTGCCTCCAACACGTGTCATAATTTGAGGAATTTGCTCTTATGGATGATTTTTTTTGGTTCGGACGAACGCTGGCTACACACAGAGTGTCCCAGCGCTTTCAACGAAAAACTAATCTCCGCTCGGGCTTAGGTCTTATGGATGATTTGTGTCAATGCAAGTATTTCTTCTAATACTTAGGTATATAAAACTAAATCTGAATTTTAAGAGGTGGGGAAGTTGAAGCTGTGCTTTGGTACAGTTGAAGCAATGGTCTGGTCTTATGGATGATTTGTGTCAATGCAAGTATTTCTTGTAATACAGTATTTTTTAGAGATGTTAGCTAATTATGCAATCCTTGTTTCTTTGTATTGCTTTATCATTATTTATATTTTCCTTTCTTCCTTTTCTCACTACTTCCCTTTCTGCTGTAGTGACATGCCCAAATTGCAGCCATGATAAAGCTGCTTATACAGAATTTCAGACTCGATCAGCTGATGAGCCGGCATCTATATTTTACCAGTGTTTGAATGACAAGTGTAAGCACAATTGGCGTGAAGATTGAATTCATATTTGTTTATGCAACAATTTTTTTTTTTGTCACGAGTTAGAGATTGAGAAGAACGACTTCATATTTATTTATGCAATAATTTTTTTGTCTTGAGTTAGAGATTGAGAACTGCTTCTAATTGGAAGTATATGACATATTGAAGGGTTTTTTATTGCACTTTTTTCCAATAGTAATTATGAAAGCGACATTGCTTTCATTTCCTCATCGTCATCAGAGTCAAATTTTTTTAAGGATTGATCAACTGAGATGGTAATTGATGTTAAGAAATCATTTGAATCGTCACAACAGTATAAAGCTTTGATGAGATTCTTGAATGGTTCAGAGAATAGCCTAAAAGAGCACATTGCTCTAACTCTCAAAAATTTTCCGAAATCATTCTATTTTATTCAAGTTCAGCATATAGACAAAGTTTAAAAGCTGAAATTTGCATGAGCTTGAAATCAATGTTTATTTTGAGACTCAGTTGCTTCAAGCTGGAACTTTAGTTCAAGGTTAATGTCATTGTCCACAAACAATATGGAAAAACAACTGCTCCGTAAACTCATAACATTAGACTGCGAGTAATTTAGTGCCTTCTTCATCATTGGAGTTTGAGAAATGCAATACGATACGAAGCGAAAGCTAAGAATAACACTGAACACACCATCCTCTCCTTGTTTTGTTATACATGCCTTAATAGATATAACACCTTCGTCAGTTACGTATCATACTAACTATGAGTCCTCTGGGAGTTTATAGTCTGCAATTTATACCCTTCAATGGAAAGTTCCTCATGTCCATTTGATTAAATAATAGTATTATTAGAAAAAATATAGATAGATTGATATAAAAAAAAGAGAGGCTAAAATACAGTTTTTGTCCTCTATTTTTCGCTCCTTTTTTTTACGTCCTTTATCTTTTCAAAGTGGTTTAAAATGGTCATTTTGTTAAGTGAAAGTTAAATAGGGCTTACATGGACAGTGACATGAATAATTTGGCGACCTAGACAACTGACTGTGTTATTAGGCCATTATATATTTTTTCATTTTCGTCCTTAATTTTTTTTTAAAAAGTGTCATTTACATCCATTATCTTTTTTAAAATATCTGTTTATATTCTTTGTCTTTGCACCGTTAATATAATTAACAATCACTTGCTAAAAGGTTCATTTTAATTAACTGTGAAAAAATAAATGACGTAAATGAATATTTTTAAAAAGATAAAAAAACGTAAACAAATATTTTAAAGAACGTAAAAATATATAATGACCTAACACATAGTCAGCTACTTACGTGGCTAGTTTATCCATGTCACTGTCCACATAAGCCTTATCCAACTTTCACTTAACAGAAAGACCATTTTAAACTACTTTGAAAAGATAAAAGACGCAAACCAAAATTTTAAAAGAAAAAAGTGAAAGATAAATGATTAAAATTGTTTTTGCCTTATAAAAACCAAAATAAAACCCGGGCCCGAGAACCGGGACCCGATGATTACGTGAGGAACTGATTCTCTCTCTCTCTCAATTCTCGCTGCTGCTTCAGTAGTAGTAGTAGTTGTCAGCACGAACCCATTTCATTACATAGTAAGCAGAGGGAAATACAAATCAACCATAACAATAACCAGACATTTAACCACCACTCTCTTCTTCGATGGCGGGAATTCGCTTGCAGCCGGAAGACTCCGACGTCTCCCAACAGGTGCGAGCTGTTTCCCTCTCCACCGCCGATCTCGTCTCTGACGACGACCGCTCCATCGCCGCTGACTCCTGGTCCATCAAGAGCGAGTACGGTAGCACTCTCGACGACGACCAACGCCACGCGGATGCCGCTGAAGCTCTCTCCAACGCCAACTTCAGAGCTCCTTCCGACTACAGGTTCCATTCCGCTTCTCTCTCTCTCTCTCTCTCTCTCTCTCTCTCTCTCTTCACCGCGCAGCTATCTCTCCGTAGCTTGATTTCAAACGAGTAAGGCGAAAGAAAACGAGAGTGTAACCAATGAATTGAAATTTGCGTTTCGTGAATTGCTACTTTGTGAAGCATTATGTAGTCCATTCTTGATTCGTTGATTTCATTTTTGTTGCCTTGTTTTTTAATGGTGTGAGATCGCAGGTTCGTGAATATGAGTTTGATGAACGTGAAAGCGGTTAATTCGCGCTAAGCGAAATTCCTAGGTTTTCAGATTTTAATTTTAGGGGAACTTAGGTGTAGTAAATAGTTAAGATCTGGCTTATTCAGTTGCTAACATTTCCAAATTTATGTGCGCTGAAGGTGGTTTATGTATGGATCTGAATTGCTACCGTGTGAATTTTGGAATTTAGAATTTCAATTTAGGTTTTACAGTCGGAAACTGGTGTTTTGTGAATCCATGAATCATCTACGTTCTTGATTTACTAATACTGTGCAGTTCTGACAAGGATGAACCTGATGCTGAAGCAGTTTCGTCAATGCTGGGATTTCAGAGTTATTGGGATTCTGCATATGCAGATGAGCTTACAAATTTTCGTGAACATGGTCATGCTGGTGAAGTTTGGTAAATGAACTTTTGATTGCATAATGTACTTCACTAATCAATATGAAATTCATAGTCGGAGTTTTTCAAAGGAAAACATGATCAACAAACTATTTGGGCTTAGGAAAATGATATCAAAACATCACTGCTTTAATCTTCGGTAACTAGCTAAACTTACTGACCAGAAACCATACATTATGATCGTAGTCATTAGTTTTTTGTGCATTTCTTGGAGGGTATTATTAATCAATATTTTCTATGATTTGGATTAGACTTATAGATGGCTCTATTTGGGCTTTAGACTTGATGATCTTTTTTTTTCTTTTTCAAATCAGCATTTCTTCATTGCTTATTTTGCTTTCCAGCTTGTTTTAATCTGTACTCAGTACTCACTTTTCTTACAAAGGTACTCTTCCCCGTTTATTCAACATTATGTTGAACAAAATAAGGGATTACACAAAACTTCAAAATCTACATTGGCTTTGTTGCTTTGCCTAGATCAGAAACTTCTTCGTTAGCAGCTTTTGATCAATTCAACATTAACATACCTTATATCTATGAAGTTGATACGTAGAGTTTGCTGAAAGTGTGAACTTTCGGTACACATTAAGATTTCTAGGTTTTAACACATCACTTTGTTTTATTATATATATAATGTTTAGACCACTTCAATTCCTTCTAGGAGGCAATCCCTCTAGGATTTTTTATGGAAAAAAAGATGTGAATACAAAGTGATTTGGTAAGAATAAGTTTTCCCGTGTTATAGATGACAATTGAACATTTAATGTATAAGCTTATGTAAGATGAGATCATGAGAAGTAAGTTTGAAATCTTTTCTAATATCATTTTGTACCTAAAGTTTTTGGGTTCCTTTGATTTGATTCAATAGAATTTGAGATTTTGTTGTTGTGATCAATGCTTATATGTAGCCTTCCTTTCAATAGTATGTCGGAGATTTTATTCCAATATCCCTTTTTGGTATGGGACTATAGCTTCTGGACTGTGAGGAAGGTTAACATTTTAGGCAATTGTTGGAAATGATATAATCTTAAGGTACTCCATTCTCATAGAAAATTGCTTAACAGTCATTTTTTTACTTCTCATCTGTCTAGGTTTGGAGTTGATGTGATGGAAGTAGTTGCATCTTGGACAAAGGCACTGTGTATTGACATTTCTCGAGGTCGCATGCCAAATCATGTTAATGACGTTAAGGCTGAAGCTGGTGAACAAGGGAACGAACTTTTGGCTAGTTGGAGTGTACTTGACCTTGGGACTGGCAATGGTTTGCTTCTCCAAGAATTAGCTAAACAAGGGTATGGTTTCGCTTTTATCCATATGTTAGTAGTATATGTCATAACAATTCATTGTCTTCCTTCACTTCTTTAATTTCTCTCCAACATTAATTCCCCTTCCGTCACAACTCACAACTATACAAAAATGTCAGTTCCCCTGCATGTTTGTCAGAATATAAAAAGGCATATTATTCTTGTACCAAATATATAACAAATTTAATTAAATATGAGAATTAATATAAGCTCATGTGATCGTGCATACCAGTGAAGCTGAGGGTGGGAATTTCCTATATAAAAAGCATTGGTGTATGTTTACTTTTTGATAAAACAAATTGAATGATTGAAAATGGAGATCTAGGAATATGCAACAGACTTCTAATAATTAGACTGACATTTCCTTTCATTTTTCTTCTGGTCGGAGCTGCAAGGTTTCTTATTGATCAAGTTGTGCTTTACTGACATGTTATTAAATTTCAAATCTTCAAAGCATTTTCCAGATAAAACATTGAAAGGAAAATGAATAAACTCGGACAGAAATGTGCAAAGCAAAGGAGAAAAATCATTTTTGTTGGCTTTTCCCTGGTTGCTTTTCACCCTAGGAAAAATTATTCGAAAAGCTTAGATAAGAAATGGTTCCTAAAGGTTTACCATCAATTCATCAAATAAAATTCCAATTAAAAATATTTCCCCAACTCCATAACAACCCTTTCTTTTGCCAAAAAAAAAAGAATATGAATAAATAAATAAATTTTATTGAAATGAAGAAACAAAGAACTAAAGAAAGCATGCCTGCATAAATATAGAATTTCATTGTTTTCCTAGGAATGAAACTGGGCTTTATCGGTCTTTAGATCTAGCAAATTCTGAATATTGGTTGTGGAGATATATTTGTGTTTATTTATGTTGTAGTATTATTATATTACAAACACCTTATGGAGCAAACTCTTGGCATCTGCTCAGGTTCTCTGATTTAACCGGTACTGATTATAGCGAACGCGCCATCAGCCTTGCCCAAAGCCTTGCTAATCGTGATGGATTTCCCCACATCAAATTTTTGGTATGTTCAACTATTGGTGTCTGTGTATGTGGATAAGCCTGCTATATAAATATATAATTCCGTCTGTTACTTTCCTTCTCAAGTATTTTTATAGGGTTTTATTTCATAATTTAGGTTTTCAATTTGGGATTATTTATTTATGTTTTGGAAATATTTTATTCAATTTTTGGATTATCTCATTGCAGCTTAGAGTGGTATTTTTTATTATTCACGTGAACTTGGGTAAGATTGGGCAATTGTCATCTATTTGGTGCAAAGCTCAAGGAGTTTCTTATCGCGGGGTTTCTCTAACAGATATGCTGAGGGATTGTGAGGCTTTGTTACACTAATCGCTTTTTGTTGTTTTTTTAATGTTTTGTTTTGTTTTTGGGAGGATATCTTCTCCTTGATCTTTGTAACTCTTTCTGTTCTCAATTATTTGTTTCTTCTATGAGAGGGGGCAGGGGGAGTCTGCCTAAGAGGATCTAAACTGCGCCATCTTATGAATACCCTTCACCTCATTACAACTAAATCTTCCTCTGCTTCTTTTGCTGGATTTACATGTCATGCTCTTTGTCCTCCATCATCTCTTAGTTTGATTCTTCGACTTCTAGTTCAACGTCTTTTAGATAGGGTGCAGGATGGTAGTGCAAAAAGAAATAAGAAAGGGAGTTAGATTTGTAATTTTCAGATAGAAGAAACTATAGCTTTTTCAGCGTCTTGGACTCGTTCTTTTACATTCAAGGCCATTCATCCAAGCTGGATATGCCTGCATTTTTACTTTCTTGTAGATGGCGCACCAAGAACAGCAAAACCAATCTGATAGTATGAACTTAAAAAATTATTTTTGCAGTAATTACACGACCAACCTTCATGTCTCTTGCATATTCTTCTCATTCTTTATTGAAAATGGTAACTTCTGGCTGCAAAGTTTCATAAGTAATTTTGGTAGAAAATGCAAGCTGTTGGATTATTGAATAACTATCTCATCTGCATCATGGGAAAAGTAGCGCTGCCAGGCAATGCAGCCTGATACATCTCGGGCTGCCTGTGCCCTGATCTCCTAGGCTCAAAATGGGCCTTGCCTCAAATGTGATATGAATGCGAGCCCTGATCTCCTAGGCTCAAAATGGGCCTTGCCTCAAATGTGATATGAATGAGACACGTGATTTTTTTTTCCTATAAAAATTGTTAGCAATAAAAGAAAGAGTTAAAATCATCTAGTTTTTTCTACATTATTTTAAGAAGTAAACTTTCTTACTTTATCTCATTGTTTTCTGTTTTGCAGTATTTCATTACTTGCATTCAATATTAACCTTTAAATTTTTTGTTAGCGTGTCTATTTTGTATGCAAGAAGACATTTCTATCTTTACGTTCTCATTGCTTTGATTGTTTTAAAGGTTGATGATGTCCTTGAGACAAAGTTGGAGCAGGAGTTTCAACTTGTCATGGATAAAGGGACACTAGATGCTATTGGATTGCATCCTGATGGTCCCGTCAAGAGGTAAGAGAAGAAAGTACTGTCGTATCCGTTGTTCTATTGGGATGATGTTATTTTATTTCATAAAATTGTTTCACATTTCTTTTCCACTCATTTGTTTTCATATAACCATCTGCTTGTTGCTTTATTATTTTCAGAATGATGTATTGGGATTCCGTTTTGAAGTTGGTTGCTCCTGGTGGAATACTTGTAAGTGCCTTTAAACTTGTTCAAAATAAAAGTTAGATTTAGGCCCATGTTTTTAATTTTCTGCCGAGTAGTTGGGGCTTGTGACATGAACTTTTGCCTTATGAAGCGGGAGCCCTTTATTCATTACAGAAGAAATCATGAATCATGATTATTTGATTTTGATTTATGCTTATTCATTTGCTATATTCTTCCTATGCTGCTTTGCTCATAACATACTTGCAGCTCTTCTACTTTGTGATGTTTTGTCCTTTTTTTTTTTTTAACATTCCCCTTGTTTGTTGTAAGGTGGTTACATCATGTAACAATACAAAGGATGAGTTAGTACAAGAAGTAGAAAGTTTCAACCAAAGAAAAAGTGCTACTGCTTCTGAACTTGAGGTGGCCAAGGATGAGGAATCATACAGAGGTCCCCAATTTCAATATGTAAGTCATGTCCGCACGTATCCAACGTTCATGTTCGGTGGATCCGTAGGCTCCCGTGTTGCCACTGTGGCATTCCTTCGGAAATGAATTGTCTGTCAATAAGCTCGTGTTTTAGGTCTTTGGGTTTCATATAGTGTGTGTGTGTAGTTAGATGCATGTTTTTAACTTGTCGTGTTATGTTCGTCTCGGAACGTAAATAGTTTTCTTTCTTGTGGTGGTGAAGTTCTCTCGCCCTTTCTGTTGGGGGAATAGTTGTAATCATTCGGAGTTCATAAACAAACGTAGTAAAGGGATACAGACAGTTTTTCAGCGTGGCAAAAGAACAGATTATTTCAACCCTATTCTTTTTGTGACTGCAATTACAACGGGCTTATCTTTACAGTAATTGTGGCTTTCTGAATTTGTTGATGAACAAGATAGAATTTTATCTTACCATGTTGGACCATCGAGCTCTTAGGCTTTTATCAACCTTACAACAATGATCAATCGTAGGCTTTGATGCCACACTTTGAAAACATGCATGATAAATTTTCGTTTTTAATCGAGTATAGTGGAAATCCCTCATTTCTAATCTGGTTCTTGAATTTTCTTGGAACTCAAACTTGATGATGCAAGTGCTCTACAGCAAGTCTACATCAGAGACTGAAATCTTAGAGCTCCTCTCTTCCTCTATTTCTAACGTGCTAGCCATTTGAAGAGAAATTTATCCATTTACCTCTTTTAGTAGAATATGAACTAATGGTTTTACGTAAGTAGTAAAACCTTAATTAAGGATCTAATCACCTTCATGGGCATAGCCCATTAAGTTCCACTAGATTAATTAGGTTCGATCTAATTAATTTCCCTTGCTTCTATTTAATTAAATCTCATTCAATTAGATATTATTATAACATACCCTTAATTAAATCCCTTCATTCTTTGTCTTTGTTACTTAATTGAACACAGTAGATAAATGTATTATTCTTGCTAATGTATCGTACATAAGTCACAATTTCAATACCCCATATGTCTCATGTCCAAGCCTTTCCACATCTCACCATATTTTGTTTGGTTCCATCCATTGTTGGCTACTCATGGAGCGTCTCGACGCTTTCAACGAAAGACTAATTTCTGCTCGTGATATGATCAAATTTTGCATTGGTCAACACCGAGTTTATCCACTGTGGGAATCGAACCTGAGAGCATCAGGTCGACCCCTGTGTCTCAGGGTAGATCAAGCCACTGAACCAACATTGTTGTTTCCACAACTTACCATTTAATTGGCCGAAGACATAAACCCTTGATATTTAGGAGGGACAAGTAATATCTATATCACTCACATTCCTCGTGTGTATCATTGTTGCCCCAAATAATTCTTTTATAATTTATTTGGGTAAAGACGACGTTTGGCTCCATTCAAAGCCAACAACTCCTAGCATAAGAATTGCAATGACTCCAAGTCAAAGAAATTACTTCATCATGGTTGGCATGGGAAATGTTTGTAACAGTTGCATAATTGTTAGGAAGCATCCTCATAATTAGTCAATTTAATATTAATTAAACATCTCATGTTTAATATTCATGTGCTGACTTTCTTAGACCTCGACTGCTAGCAAAGTTTGACACCTTGGTAAAAACCCATAATTTTAGCATGGAGAATATTAGAACCCTCCTCAGTCCCATAAAACCCAAAACAAATTTTCCATCATGATTTCTGCATAATCCTCCAAATCCTTATGGCTACCGTTGAATAAAGTCATAGATGTATACTAATCCGTTACGGATACATCAACTTCTGTTGACCAATTTTTGATTATTTTTTGTAATTATAGCAAGTCATGCATTTCATTATAACAAGTCCCGCATTTCATCATAGTTAAACAAAAAATGTCAGACCAGCTTGCCTAATGCCTAACATGGTGGTACTTTGCTTTATTCATTTGAATTCAGGACCCTAGTTAAGTAGGAAGAGACTCTTACCATCTTACTCGGGTTTGCGATATATCTTTTACGCTAAGTTATTTAATTCTAATTGACATATGAATTACTTCTGTGGTTGATCCCTGATAACTCTATTTTATATAGAGTTATTTGTGCTTTTACACTTAGATAATTACCCAAAATCAAGTCTATTATGTGTTAAATATGTTAGTATGAATAAAATAACAACATTTATGGTTTTCAGATAAGAGATGACCATAACTTAGCATTTTATTGTATATTGGTATGTTTGATGTGTTTGTTCAGTGCAACTGCATCAGTTGATGCAACTGCACCAGGTAGTGCAAATGCACTTGGTGCAACTGCACCGGGTAGTGCAAATGCACTTGGTGCAACTGCACCACTCTGCAACGAAGCAGCTCACAACCCCACATTGGAAGCACCTCAATTCTTACCATTGCCATAATGCTTAGTTGGATTGCTGCTTGATCAGAAGTCACATGGGAGCACATAGCCACTTGCAAATGAGGCGCCTACAATCAAAAAGGCTTCACAAAAATCTATCTTACAAGACATATGGCAACCTTTTATTGGACCTCAAATTTAAGAATGAGTGCTGAAATCCAAGATGATCTTAACTTTTAAAAAGTAACCATGGTTTGGTTAACTTTATCAGCAAGGAAACCTCAACATGAAGGAAACCTTCAAAGCTATAAATAGGACTCAAATTCCTCACTTGAAAGATATATCATATATCATATAATCCTTTTTATGTTCTTTTTAGTTTAGTTTTTCTTAGTTTCAAAGTTTTATTTTCTTTATAGTTTAAATTAGTTGTTAGTTTGTAAGAAGGTGAGGAAGGAATTGACGACTTCTCCCTTCACTTCTTCATAGAGTTAGCTAGTGCAAGGAATCAGTGCATCTGCACTGCTTGGCAAACTTATGCAACAGTTCTTCAATCGGTGTAATCTCTACCCTATTGTTTTCTCTTGTAATTTACTTTACTTCAACATGTTTTATTTCATCTTTATTTGCCTTGCAATGCCTATGATGAGCTAAACTTCTTTAGTTGAGATGTTCTAACCTTATAATGATCTTTTGAGAAAGTTATTGTGTTTTTATATGGTGTATGCATTTTGGTTCTTGTGTTATACTACATCCATCTTATTTTAAGGTTGATCGCTTAGAATAAGTAGAGTTATATTCACAGACATGGTTTATAACTAGAAATCAAGAACTAATAAGGGTGAGTGTTTAATAAAGCCTTTGTTAACTTGTTTAATAAAGAAAGCTTGTTAATTCTTTGTTAAGTCCTAGACATAGGATAACATAGTCCTTAGGGTGATACAGTGGATACTTTAAAGGCAGGAGTGAACTTATTTAGCATGCCTAGACATAGGAAGCTTGTAACGAAACTCTCAAGAAAGTAGCTGAAAGGCACATACTGATGCAGCTGCACTCAGTGCATCTGCACCACATAAAAGCACATAACTCTTGAAAGTGACTTATTTGGTGAAGACATCTCAATTATCATTCTCAACTGATTTCCTCTACATTTTATTGCATATTTACATTCTGTTTTCTTTTCAACTCCATTCAAAACTGTGAGTAGTGTAGCTGCACTAATTTATATCTTCTTAAGCATACAAGAGTTAATCCAATCCCTGTGGGTTCGATCTTTTATACTACTTGTTTGTGACCGTGTATACTTGCACACATTTTTCACACACCAATCCCTTCCATATAAATTCTGCACATTGTTATTTTAAGTTTAGTGTTTGGTTTAACTGCTAATTTATCAAACACTTCAAATTAATTTATCTGATATCATTATCCACCACAAACTTATTCACTATCAGCTAGTTTATACGAGACTCACGACTTGCCAAAAAAGTATTGGACTTTCTTATATTTAATTGTTTAAAAACGATTAGTCTTATAATATTTTTTTAAATTCTATGCCTGTGTGTAAGTGATGTGATTGATACCTAGATCACCCTCATTAGCTACCTTTAACTAATTTCAGTTTTGCTGTCAAAAAAACTAATTTCGGTTTCCAAAAGAAGCTATATATGTTAAAAGTAAGGTAAATAACTAATTTTTGTCTTTCCAAAACAAGGTAAAGATTGAGACTGTTTGCTCACCAATTAGAATTTTTTTTCTTGATAAGCAAGGGGATAGAAAATTAAGCAATAATTAAATAAAGCAATTATTAGTCTCCTAGCAATTTCTATTACAATACTTAATATAGAAAGGAAAAAAGAGAATAAAAAATATCATTGAGAAATTATAGTTGGAGATGAAACTGCTGAATTCCTTGTCAACTCAATGAAACTGCTGAATTCCTTGTTTCTTTTTGTTTTGTTGTCATTAGAAACTGAGACATAATTCCAACCATTTTGACATTTGCAACATCTTTCTAATCTCTCCTTCACCTTCACCATCTCTACCCTCTCCTTTAGAACTTTCAAATTCGCATCTACCATGTTTGTCGATCTACCTGCGAAATATATAAAATAGGTTAGATATATCCATTATTCAATAATTTAAAAATTAATTTTTCTCTTATATAAATATTAGACCAGAAGGAGTATAAATAAAGCAAAAACTCATGGAAAATAACAATAAGATTTTGCGAAATAGATGGTCACCTTCATCTTGAAAGTTTTGAAGATTTCCTACTTGCACCCCTCGACGTGTGTTGCATCTCTTGAGGTATTGATATGGTGATCCTCTTGGTTTCACGGAGAAGAAAGAAGGAAGAGAAGCAGCCATGCTACTTAATTTGTACTTGAAATTGTCACAACTCTAGCTATTATATATCATTAATTGATAAAGAAAAAAGGTGGGAATAATGGATGGCTTTGCGCAAAGTGTACACCTTTAAATTCGGATTCTTTTGTGTATATATATGGGTGTTAGCCTTGTAGGTTTTTCTTTAGTTGTCTTGTAAAGACGCGATTTCGGGTGATTTAGTAGTCAAGAATCAATATACAATCACATGTTTTGAGGTTAAAGAAATTTATCTTATAATAATTAATATATTTATATATTGACAATATTCTATTTAAGGAGGCTAGTTAGCTATTATCTACACACTTGTAACTCCAAACTTGCGTGCAAGTGGTTGATACACTCCATTTTAAGGGCAGACTCGGTTAGTACCTAAGTTCGATCACTGACGATGGAACAAATTTGAGTCAGGTTTTACTTCCTCTCAGCCGAACTCCAGATTATTCAGAATCTCTTTCCCCTGAACACTGGAGGAGGGTGGAGCGCCGTCAAAGACCCCTAAACAAAAAAGTTTTACACACGCGTGGAGGCGAAGAAAGTCTTGGAATAATTATAATAAATTAATAACAAATGGAGGCCAGGAAGCCTAGAGGAAAGTCTGGTTATAATAATTAACAAATCACAATGGTTTTGGAGTATATATATTAGTGGATTAGTTCAAGTAATAACCGGCTTCATTGATTTATTAATTAGTTGTTTATTTTTTGGATGAGTCTACCGTTAGTTATTGGTGTTCTTTATATATAATGTGATTGGTTGTCAAAAAATATATATTATATATGTGATTGAAAGGATAATTTGAAACAGCTTATAAGTATACTATATGAAGGTAAAATCAAAGAAAATGGGGTGTGGCAATTAATTATTATGCAGAGCGGCAAGAATAATGGGATTATGGGAATAGGAAACTAAACGGCATGCATCTTGGCGCCACAAAATGATTTTTCATTTTTTGTGCTCCAATGATAGTCATAAAAATAATATCACTTTTTTTTCATTTTTGAATAGTTATATGGAAAAATATCAACCAGATAGAGAATTTTAATATGTTAACCGTATTAAAGTGGAAAAAGAAAATTATTTATTAAAAATATTATGAATTTGTATATTAAATGTGCAAGCAAGAATTGATCATTTTTGTTTTTTTTATACATATCTAGGAAGATAAATATAAAAAAAATTATATCAAATATTTAGTATAAAAAATTCTAAAACCAAAGAAATCTAGAAATGAAATGGACAAGTTTTTTTTGCAGTTAATTAAGATAATTAACAAATAATCCACACCCATTGATCATTTACCTTTTCTCTCAACTGGCAATGTATAAGTTAAGATTTGAGACAAAAAGAAATAATCTAATATATGTAACTTGTATTTTTATTTTCATTCGGTTGCTTGCTAAAAGACAAAATACTATATTTTTAAGATTGAGAATGATTCACGAGAAAAAAACTATATAGTATTTCCGATGGGTTAATCGAGTCGAGAGACCCATTAAAAGTATGAAGCGTTGCTTGTTAAACAAATGTTAGCTATTAACATTTAATTTTTTTGGTATAAATCGGGTATCCTCTGCGTACAACTGAGCTGGAAGAGACCCCTACTATCTCATCCAAGTGCTCTTGGGTAGCTATTAACATTATGTGTGCTCGAATTGTAGAGTGTCTTTTTTTATTAAATAAATGGATTATCAAGTATAAGCGTGCCTAATTAAGTAGTGATGAAAATAGGATTAGGGTTTATGCATAAAAAAATAGATTAGGGTTTAAGGTTTATGGACTTTCATCTTGTCTTGGCACGACACCTGTTGGGCCTCTATCTTTTAAGCCAATTATTCCCTAGGACGGGCCAAGCAGCCCACCTAGCTTTCTTTGTGCATACACTTCTCTCTCTATTGCTTGACCAAAACAAAAAAAACTCTGTCTTTTCCGTGGTGTGAGATGAAATGAAGACACGATCCTCGGAAAAAAAAAGTACATTGTAATAGGATCTATATTTTGTTTTTTTAGTGTCAAAGAGAAATAAAAAAAGTGTAACATGAATCAAGAATGTGCCTATTTATTATGAATCGGTAAATGTTGAAATTAACATGCTGTTCAGATAGAAGGAAATATGGAACCTAGTTCTAAGCCTTACACACAACCAATTGCAACCACTCTTTGTGTCTTATGTTATTTTGATTTTCGACAAAAATTACACTATCCCAAAAAAATACTTTATCCAAACACATCCTTAGTACTTGTCTTATGTTATTATGATCTCATATCGGGTGGGTTACATGTTTGAATCCCTACTAGTCCTCTTAAGACGAGTTAAATATAAATTACTTTACAAGTGTTCTTAAAGTCTAAAGCTCAATAACATTTGCCTTTTTCTATTAGCATCTTTTACCCTCAAACCACTATTGTTTAACTGTCAAACAACGTTTTTCTTGCCCCCACGACCTCACGATCCTGGATTCGCCACTGGTCTTTATAGTGTTCTCGACTTCATTTTGCCTCTATTTTTGTTCTATCCATGTGAGGTGGGAGGCAATGTGGTGAAGTGGTGGTCTGGTGCACACATGGTGTAGTACAATGGCGATTTTCTAGTTTGCGTGTGCGGTGTGTCGATCTCACAACATGTTCAACCTCTATCCCTACCTCGTTGTATGCTCTTGCTTTATTTGGTGTTTGATTTTTGAGCATGTAACCATCATGACCCTACATTTATTTTTGTTTTGTTTTTATTTTAATTACAAATGGAATTGTATTATTCTTATAGGAAAATGTATCATGATATCAATATAAATGAAAGTTAGTTTTTTTCCTGGATTAATTAATAATTGTATGCAAAAGAATGCAACTAAATTATTTGTGTACAAAAATGTTTATCATTTGGTATTTCTCATAATATTGAGCTTTTATGGTATTGTGGGTCGATTTATCGTGGACAATCATATTTTTGTGGGGATATAAAAGTCATCATTTTAGAACTCGCTTTAAGCCTCATTTAGTATTTAGTCAGTCTTGTTCCAAGTCTATACTCTTGATCTTTAATCAACAGGATAGTCGGGCTATGAAGTTGGGAGGTATGACAATGGAGTAAGAGTATGAGTTGAGCTGTCAATTTTGGTCTAGCCCAACGGTCCGGCCTGAAGGCCCCCATTGGACTTGGCTCATTAAATAGAGGCAAAAAAATATTTGGGTCAATTTGTACCAAGGTTGGCCACCAGGCCAAACTAAGCCAATTTTTTAAAAATGTTTTTACATGTTTTTGAGGGGGTTTCCTTTAGAAGCATGAGAAATAAGTAATTAAGCCACTACTAATTAGAAACATGAGACAAAAATGTTGGAATAGACAAGGCTAGGCTAAATTTCTAGGACCAAGGTCGTCTAGCTTTTTGAAATATGTCTGTTTTAATAGACTTAAATATTTGATCCCCTGCAAATATCTCATTTTTCCATTTACCCCCTGTAAAAAAAAAGTTTTCAAATCAACCTTGCAAATAATAAGTGTTTCTAATTATCCCCTACAGGGGGGTAACCGTAAACTTTTTATATTTTGCAGGGGGGTAACCGTACATGGTTTTTACCCATTATACACTACACAATCTAACAGAGGGGGTGACCGAAAACTGTTTATATTTGCAGGGGGTAACCTTAAATTTTTTTTACAGTGAGGTAAATGGAAAAATGGGATATTTGCAGGGGATCAAATATATAAATCTTTTTAATATGAGGCCTCAACGTTTTAAAATTTTGAGAATATATAAATATTTTCTAATCAAGTCTTTAAATATACGTGCCATAAGTTTATCACTAAGTAAATTTATAGGTTCAACTATATACTTTATTTAGGTCAATATGGCTAAATATTTAAAAGGGTAAATATACATATGATTTAACACATTATAAATTTATATTATATTAATATCTATAAGGCTTAAATACTTGTCACCCCCTGCAAATATATCTGATATCCAGTTACCCCCCTGCAAAAATGGATCATTTAAAAATGGATCATTTAAAAAAAAAATCAACCCAGAAACGATTCTTCATCTTCATCTTCATCTTCAAGAGAACAAAATCTTCAAGAGAACAAAAATTATGTTCCAAAAAACGAAATTTGTAGAACAGATCTGGAATCATCATCAGCAATACAAATGAAAATGCATAACAGAATCACCACCATCATCACAGATCTGCTTTTGCTTAGATGTGGAAACAAATCGATCTCCCAATCGAAAATGGACTGAAGGTATACATTCTGGAAAACGATCTGGAAAACAAAAACGAAAATGGACTGAAGGGTTGAAAATCATTTTGAAAAAGTTTTGAAAATCGAAAACGAAAATGGGGTTGAAGATCCTCGTTTTGAACAGATCTGGAGATGAAGGGTTGAAGATGAAGAATCAAAAACGAAAATGATGAAGAATGGGCTGCAGATACGGTCGAAATCGAAAACAAATTTGTATTGATGATGATGGGTTGAAGATGAAGAATTGATTATGCGTTTTTTTGGTTGTATTGATGATAATAATTTCATTTCCAAATCAGTTTCGTTTGTATTGATGATGATTCCATTTTCATTTTTATCAAAATAATAAGGAAATAAGCAATATATATTTTTTGTTGAATTAGTTCACCAAAATCATGGTGTGGCTTAATGGTAAGGGGTTGAGTGTATAACATTGATGTCATAGGTTCGATCCTCATAGCCATCAAAATTTTAATTTTTTTAAGTAACACTATTGCTCCCCATTGCCAAGTGAGTGACACGTGGCACGCACTTATTGGTTGCTGACGTGGCAGCCACCTACGTGATCCAGCACGGTAGCCACGTCAGCAATTAACTAACACCGTTAACAAAAACTAACGGCAGGGGGTAACTGGATACTATTAGATTTTGCAAGGTTTGTTTTGCAAAAAAATATTTTGCAGGGGGATAACTGGATATTAGGTATATTTGCAGGGGGGTGACAAATATTTAAGCCTATCTATAATATATGATTTAACATTTAATTTTATTAAGATTTAACATATTTTAATACTATAATTTTTGATAAGAGGTGAAATCCATTTTAGAATTTTTTTGACAATTTAGCACTCAGTGCATTTCATTCATAATCAAATAAGTAATGAAATGCACTGAGTGCTTATTGTCATTCTTCCTTGAGGACTAGTTGTAAATAAGGTCACCCTGACAAGGGAATGAATAACCTTATTAGCATTTCTCCTAGTGAACTCTCTACTTGAGAGTTGTTACTGAAACGAGAAACAAAGTGTTACAAGAAGAGATCATGAATAAATATATTGTACTTAGTTTTTAAGATGTTTACCATAAATTAGTTATTTTTGATATATGATTGTTATAATTTGTATATCATACTACTCATTATTTGAACAATAAAATTTACTTTAATTATCTAATTTATAGTAGATATTATGTGTTACAAAAATTAACTAAATCTTTTAATATTTTATTATTGGTTTTAATCACATATTAAAAGGCTAAGAAATCTATAATTTAAAATATAAGATATATCTATAATTTAAGAACATTTATGTAATATATTCGGGGGTGGGGTCCCTGCGGGGCGGGGGATACGGACCCTGTCCCCATCTCTGAGTTGACTGCGGGAGGATTTTCTCCCCCATCCCCACGGGGAAAAATTCCCCGCCCACGGGGCCCCAAGCGGGGCAATCCCCGCGGGGATCTCCACTTACGGGTAGAATTTGCCACCCTTACACCCTTTACACATTTTCCTTTCTTCTTTTTTTTTTTTACCATTTTCCTTTACTCAAATACTCGTGGGTAGCTAAAATCAAAAGAAGGATACACAATAACCCACAACAATTAACACAATAATTATGTACTTCTTGCTACGTTCTTTTACCATGCATTTGTATATATTAATGTGATGAACTCAACGAAGACTTAAACTAGTATTTGTGTTTATCCATAGCTCATTTTTTCTTTAAAAAAAAACTATAACTCGTTTTCGATCACTTTCTCATATTGAATTTAAATTTTAAAATTGAATTAAAATTTCTATAGTTGTACGCATCTGAATACAAGACTCTCTCTTTTTTTTATATTTACTATTAGATTAACTTAAAAAAATATTCACAAATAGATTAGTATATTTATCTAAAATTTAGTTTTAAAATCCTAGTTATATAGGTATGGAAATGTTTAAGTAGAAATAGAAAAAAGCCTTGAGTTAAATTTCTTGATCAAAAGTTTTGCCGTCTATTATGATTCTTCTACCCGCATTAGTATATGTAGTCGCGCGTTTATTTATATAAAAAAAAATATACGTCAAATAAAAAGAAGAAAACTCAAAAGAATACTCTAGACCTCATATATACAAAATAAAATAAACATTTTTGCACAGCATAAGGGGGTATATATAGCGGGTGAGGGCCGCATCTTGTGACCAAGAATTTGTTTGCCCTTTCTGATTTGTTGCGCCGCTCCCACCTTCTCTTCTCTCTCTCAAACCACACTCTCGCCTTTCCTCCAATCGCCTCCTTTCTCTTCTCAATACCCTGCAGGTATCATCGTCCCCTTAGGGTTTCTCTTTTCCTTCGCTTTTTCCATATATTTATTTATTTGATTATTTGATTATTTATTGATTTATCTTATTGCTCGTTTATTTATTTTGATTTAGACTTTTATCTCGATTAAAAACTTAGATCGTGCAATCGGCCTTGTATTTTAGCTGTATCTGTTTTCGATTCGATGGATTTATTTGATTTTCATGCGATTATTAAGATCTGAATATTGTTCGACTATAGTCTAATCTGGTTACGTTGTTGTGTTGAACGATTTATCGTTAAATTCGACCATTTGGTGATAAACCTTGTCGTTTTATATGTATTCGTATTGAAATTGTTTTATATCATTATGATTGAATGTTATCTTTTAATTTTTTTGGCTTTTTTATTTATGTTGCAAGGTTTTAGTTTAGGCCTAGGGTTTGTCGTTGTGCTTTATTATTGATTTTGGATTGAGTTAAGCTTGTTGGAAGGGTTTGGATATTGTGATTTGTTTTTGAATGATCTGTTTCTACGATTCTGTTGTTCATAGGGCTGGGGCAATTCATCAATCGGTCTATGTAGCAGATCACCCTGTTGTATTGAAGTCTTGGTTGTTGTTGTTGTTGGGGCAATTCATCAATCGGCGCTGACGTGTCAATAGCAATGTGGCAATTTTTGATGAGCTGACATGCTATGTTAGATTCCACGTCATTAAATTCCTACCACCTAAGGTAAATGATCTAAAATGAAAAAACAAATTAAAAACTAGAATTAAAAAAATAAAATGCAGAACTATTCTCTCTGCAACAAATTAAAAGAAACGTTGGTAGTTTTCCAGCTTCACAAAGGAGAATCTAGAGTTAAAGGTTGAAGAAGGTGGCTGCAAACCTTGTTCTTTCAGCTTATCTATAGTCTTGGGAGCTTCCTTCAAACAATTAACTATCCCACGGATGCATGCTTTCTTCTTCGTCTGATGGAAAGTTTGAAAGGTTTTTTTTTTCTTAATCTTAAAATTTTAAAAAGTAAAAACCCAGATCAGATCCTCTTCATCCATCTTCAATCTATCATTAATAACCTCACGCTCAAATTGTTTGATTCATTTTGAGGAAAATGGATTTTAAAGTTTAGATGGAAAATGGGTTTCAGCATTTAGATGGAAATGAGTTTCAAATTGTTATATTTAGGTTTCAAACATTTAAGTGAATTTCAACACTCATCATCTTCATCTTCGTGTCTAACTAAAACAAAAATTCTGTGTGTTCAACTATTGCCCTTCTTCAGATCTGGGATGATGGGTTTTTGCGGTGGAAGAGGTTTCGTCGACGGTGATTTTGGGTGTTACTGTGTTGGGGTTTTTGTAACCCGGTGGCTTCTCAGATATAGTGTTTGGGTGTTGGTGTTTCAATGTATTGTGTTTTGTGTTTGAAGATTGAAAAAGAGGATTTGATAGATTGAAGATGACTGAAGATGGAAGAAGATCATATTTTTTAATTTTAGCTTTTAGGTTTGGTTTTTATTTATTTTCCAGCGTGTAATTATTTGGTAGGAATTTATTGACATGGAATCCAAAGTAGTATGCTAGCTCATCAAAAATTGCTACATAACCATTGACATGTCAGTGTCGTTAGTGAAAACTAACGGCAAGGACTAAAAGTGCAAACCGAAAATAATGTAGGGACTAAAAGTGCTCAAAATTTTTTATAGGGACTAAAAAAAAATTGCTATATTTAAAAGGGCCAAAAAGATATTTAACCCTTAATATATATATATATATATATATATATATATTTGGGTGAGAAGGGTAACTTGAGGGTCAACCTAAACCTATCCTAACTCGAAGCCTAGTTACTACTTCGGGCGACCTCATTTGTCCATGTTTTATGTGGGAGAGATCAAGTTCAACTCAAAAGTCAAAACTATTAAAGGTCAACTAATATTAATAAAAAAAAATTGAGGACCAAAATATGTGAAAATCTGATGAGGGACTAAATATAATAGGGGTCGATCTAATATGAACCTCTTACTATTTTTAATCAAGAGTGAATTTTATAATAATAATAATAATAATAATAATATGGAAATATATTCGATCAAAAAAAATGGAAATATATAAATAATATTTTATTAAAAATATTAGGGCCCACGGTCATGCTGGATTATGCTTCAATTTTATAGCCAAAAAAACGTTCCCTTATGATGTAGTTCGTCACTTTGTTCGTTAGCCGTCACCACCTTTGTCTCTCAGCATCACTTCTCTTGCTCCTCTGTAGTTCTCCATAACGTCGGTGCTTCCGCGTAAGTAACAATCTTCATTCCCTTTCTTCTCTATCGACGTTTAATTTAGCAATTTGGAATTTGGAAACCACATACATATAGATACTCATTTTAATTAAAGTAATTTATGCTCTTGTGTCTTGAATCGGCCTTGAATCGGTCATATCTTGCAAAGACTTATAAATATAATTTGCCAAAAAAATATCATTATTTTTCTCCCTTGAATGTGATTTGTTTGACTTGAGATAAACAGGCATGTATTTCTGAACCGTACCTTGGTGGATGATCCGCGGAGACGGATGATCTGCGGAGACGGTCAAGGGACGGATCGTCTGATACTGTAGGCTGAGGAGGACCTGAACGCGCGGGGGGTGTACCTGCAAGAACACTCCGACGCCCAAGTCAGCCATATCGAGCTACAGTAATATCTAGTGAATGAATTGCGTACCTGACATCTAGTGACTGGAGGTATTTATAGTGAATAGTCTGGATCGTTGGCGTCGGATAGCCCATTTGCGATGGGGGCCCAAGTATCAGTGGAGCTGACCACTTCGTTATTGGGCTGGTTGATTAGCTGTTGTATTAGGTCCAGCGAAGCTGGCCCTTCCCTTGCTGGGTCGGATCGTTGCTACTGGATTGGGCCTGACGACTGGCCCAGTCCAGAACAGTTTCCAAAAGAATTTGATTTAGGGAGAGTTAAAATCCTTTTTCTAATGTTCAACCACATTGTCCAAGTGCATTGTAATTTGAGGATTCCATTAGGCAATTTGAACTCTGCTCCTTTGATTGTTTGGAATCAGAGTCGGCGTTATGCGATTCTGTGTGCGACAACAGTTTTGCAGTGGCTGGCCGGTGAAACGGCTGCAAAAGGTGGCGCGATCGCGGGGGGTTGCGGTGAAAGACGGTCCCGTTTCTTTTTTCTTCGATTCTGTTCCTCTATTTTCGGATTCGTTTCCTTAATTTTCCCCTTTTTTCTAATTTACTAATATAAATAAATACACTATTTAGGGTAAATAAATATAATATAATTGATGTTAAATAGAACAACTTTAAACCGTCTGGTCCCTTCAGTCTTCTATTCCTGCGCCCACTCTTAGCAGTTAGCACGTTTCTCCTCTCCTCTGTTTTCAGTTTTCAGGACGCTTCTACTCTGTTTTTCAGACTTTACGTTATTGGTGTTGACAATTGAATTTATATTATTAAGTATGAGTTTATTATTACTCTTTGATTTTGAGTAGTTTTTATTTTTGAGAATTTATATATGTTGCCTGCGATATAGTATATATAGTGCATTTTAGAGTGTGAAACCGCTTTAGCGTTTTTGGGATCAGCTGCTCCGGGATTGACTAGTTTTAGAGATAAATTTCTGATATATTTTGACATACTTTTCATGTAAATTAATGAAGACATTACCCAAAGTGACTAGTGTGTTTGTGCAGATGGAGTTTTGCCCTATTTGCACCAGCATGCTGCAGTATGAGCTTGCAAGCATGGGCAACCCCGCGAGATTTTACTGTCCATGTTGCCCATATGTTTGCCAAATCGAGCACGGGGTACTCCTAATTTCCAATACCAAAACCCCTTTCATATTTCTTTTACATGCTTTCTACGATTTAATATGATTCTATTTTGTTTTACAGGTTAAGTTGAAGAAAAATAAGCGGTTGGTGAAAAAAGAAATTGAACGCATTATCTCCTCTGATGACATGAAGAATGCGCCCACAACTGATGGTACTACTATTCTTTTCTTTTCTTTTTGTCACAAATTATTGTTCTGAGGATTATTATTTGTTGGAATATAAACTTGATTACTGGTACATGTTTTCAGGATTTAGATACATTCATGGTTAAAATTAGACTTCAAACTATACACACAATTTTTAATCTTGCTAAGAAGAACAATTTTTGTTAACCATCCATAGTTAACCAACAGAATATTTTGAATTGCAATTCTCCTATTGCTTTGTTCCGTATGTCTTTGTGGGCTTGTTCAATTAGATAACCTATAGAAATGTTTATTATTTATGAAATATTGTAATTTGTCTGAGCCGGTCATACTAGTTTACTGATAGTTGGAGATGATATGGTCTGTCTAAATCAGCAACAAAAACTATAGGACTGTATATATACTGATAATCTGATATACCTTGGTGCCTCCAACACGTGTCATAATTTGAGGAATTTGCTCTTATGGATGATTTTTTTTGGTTCGGACGAACGCTGGCTACACACAGAGTGTCCCAGCGCTTTCAACGAAAAACTAATCTCCGCTCGGGCTTAGGTCTTATGGATGATTTGTGTCAATGCAAGTATTTCTTCTAATACTTAGGTATATAAAACTAAATCTGAATTTTAAGAGGTGGGGAAGTTGAAGCTGTGCTTTGGTACAGTTGAAGCAATGGTCTGGTCTTATGGATGATTTGTGTCAATGCAAGTATTTCTTGTAATACAGTATTTTTTAGAGATGTTAGCTAATTATGCAATCCTTGTTTCTTTGTATTGCTTTATCATTATTTATATTTTCCTTTCTTCCTTTTCTCACTACTTCCCTTTCTGCTGTAGTGACATGCCCAAATTGCAGCCATGATAAAGCTGCTTATACAGAATTTCAGACTCGATCAGCTGATGAGCCGGCATCTATATTTTACCAGTGTTTGAATGACAAGTGTAAGCACAATTGGCGTGAAGATTGAATTCATATTTGTTTATGCAACAATTTTTTTTTTTGTCACGAGTTAGAGATTGAGAAGAACGACTTCATATTTATTTATGCAATAATTTTTTTGTCTTGAGTTAGAGATTGAGAACTGCTTCTAATTGGAAGTATATGACATATTGAAGGGTTTTTTATTGCACTTTTTTCCAATAGTAATTATGAAAGCGACATTGCTTTCATTTCCTCATCGTCATCAGAGTCAAATTTTTTTAAGGATTGATCAACTGAGATGGTAATTGATGTTAAGAAATCATTTGAATCGTCACAACAGTATAAAGCTTTGATGAGATTCTTGAATGGTTCAGAGAATAGCCTAAAAGAGCACATTGCTCTAACTCTCAAAAATTTTCCGAAATCATTCTATTTTATTCAAGTTCAGCATATAGACAAAGTTTAAAAGCTGAAATTTGCATGAGCTTGAAATCAATGTTTATTTTGAGACTCAGTTGCTTCAAGCTGGAACTTTAGTTCAAGGTTAATGTCATTGTCCACAAACAATATGGAAAAACAACTGCTCCGTAAACTCATAACATTAGACTGCGAGTAATTTAGTGCCTTCTTCATCATTGGAGTTTGAGAAATGCAATACGATACGAAGCGAAAGCTAAGAATAACACTGAACACACCATCCTCTCCTTGTTTTGTTATACATGCCTTAATAGATATAACACCTTCGTCAGTTACGTATCATACTAACTATGAGTCCTCTGGGAGTTTATAGTCTGCAATTTATACCCTTCAATGGAAAGTTCCTCATGTCCATTTGATTAAATAATAGTATTATTAGAAAAAATATAGATAGATTGATATAAAAAAAAGAGAGGCTAAAATACAGTTTTTGTCCTCTATTTTTCGCTCCTTTTTTTTACGTCCTTTATCTTTTCAAAGTGGTTTAAAATGGTCATTTTGTTAAGTGAAAGTTAAATAGGGCTTACATGGACAGTGACATGAATAATTTGGCGACCTAGACAACTGACTGTGTTATTAGGCCATTATATATTTTTTCATTTTCGTCCTTAATTTTTTTTTAAAAAGTGTCATTTACATCCATTATCTTTTTTAAAATATCTGTTTATATTCTTTGTCTTTGCACCGTTAATATAATTAACAATCACTTGCTAAAAGGTTCATTTTAATTAACTGTGAAAAAATAAATGACGTAAATGAATATTTTTAAAAAGATAAAAAAACGTAAACAAATATTTTAAAGAACGTAAAAATATATAATGACCTAACACATAGTCAGCTACTTACGTGGCTAGTTTATCCATGTCACTGTCCACATAAGCCTTATCCAACTTTCACTTAACAGAAAGACCATTTTAAACTACTTTGAAAAGATAAAAGACGCAAACCAAAATTTTAAAAGAAAAAAGTGAAAGATAAATGATTAAAATTGTTTTTGCCTTATAAAAACCAAAATAAAACCCGGGCCCGAGAACCGGGACCCGATGATTACGTGAGGAACTGATTCTCTCTCTCTCTCAATTCTCGCTGCTGCTTCAGTAGTAGTAGTAGTTGTCAGCACGAACCCATTTCATTACATAGTAAGCAGAGGGAAATACAAATCAACCATAACAATAACCAGACATTTAACCACCACTCTCTTCTTCGATGGCGGGAATTCGCTTGCAGCCGGAAGACTCCGACGTCTCCCAACAGGTGCGAGCTGTTTCCCTCTCCACCGCCGATCTCGTCTCTGACGACGACCGCTCCATCGCCGCTGACTCCTGGTCCATCAAGAGCGAGTACGGTAGCACTCTCGACGACGACCAACGCCACGCGGATGCCGCTGAAGCTCTCTCCAACGCCAACTTCAGAGCTCCTTCCGACTACAGGTTCCATTCCGCTTCTCTCTCTCTCTCTCTCTCTCTCTCTCTCTCTCTCTTCACCGCGCAGCTATCTCTCCGTAGCTTGATTTCAAACGAGTAAGGCGAAAGAAAACGAGAGTGTAACCAATGAATTGAAATTTGCGTTTCGTGAATTGCTACTTTGTGAAGCATTATGTAGTCCATTCTTGATTCGTTGATTTCATTTTTGTTGCCTTGTTTTTTAATGGTGTGAGATCGCAGGTTCGTGAATATGAGTTTGATGAACGTGAAAGCGGTTAATTCGCGCTAAGCGAAATTCCTAGGTTTTCAGATTTTAATTTTAGGGGAACTTAGGTGTAGTAAATAGTTAAGATCTGGCTTATTCAGTTGCTAACATTTCCAAATTTATGTGCGCTGAAGGTGGTTTATGTATGGATCTGAATTGCTACCGTGTGAATTTTGGAATTTAGAATTTCAATTTAGGTTTTACAGTCGGAAACTGGTGTTTTGTGAATCCATGAATCATCTACGTTCTTGATTTACTAATACTGTGCAGTTCTGACAAGGATGAACCTGATGCTGAAGCAGTTTCGTCAATGCTGGGATTTCAGAGTTATTGGGATTCTGCATATGCAGATGAGCTTACAAATTTTCGTGAACATGGTCATGCTGGTGAAGTTTGGTAAATGAACTTTTGATTGCATAATGTACTTCACTAATCAATATGAAATTCATAGTCGGAGTTTTTCAAAGGAAAACATGATCAACAAACTATTTGGGCTTAGGAAAATGATATCAAAACATCACTGCTTTAATCTTCGGTAACTAGCTAAACTTACTGACCAGAAACCATACATTATGATCGTAGTCATTAGTTTTTTGTGCATTTCTTGGAGGGTATTATTAATCAATATTTTCTATGATTTGGATTAGACTTATAGATGGCTCTATTTGGGCTTTAGACTTGATGATCTTTTTTTTTCTTTTTCAAATCAGCATTTCTTCATTGCTTATTTTGCTTTCCAGCTTGTTTTAATCTGTACTCAGTACTCACTTTTCTTACAAAGGTACTCTTCCCCGTTTATTCAACATTATGTTGAACAAAATAAGGGATTACACAAAACTTCAAAATCTACATTGGCTTTGTTGCTTTGCCTAGATCAGAAACTTCTTCGTTAGCAGCTTTTGATCAATTCAACATTAACATACCTTATATCTATGAAGTTGATACGTAGAGTTTGCTGAAAGTGTGAACTTTCGGTACACATTAAGATTTCTAGGTTTTAACACATCACTTTGTTTTATTATATATATAATGTTTAGACCACTTCAATTCCTTCTAGGAGGCAATCCCTCTAGGATTTTTTATGGAAAAAAAGATGTGAATACAAAGTGATTTGGTAAGAATAAGTTTTCCCGTGTTATAGATGACAATTGAACATTTAATGTATAAGCTTATGTAAGATGAGATCATGAGAAGTAAGTTTGAAATCTTTTCTAATATCATTTTGTACCTAAAGTTTTTGGGTTCCTTTGATTTGATTCAATAGAATTTGAGATTTTGTTGTTGTGATCAATGCTTATATGTAGCCTTCCTTTCAATAGTATGTCGGAGATTTTATTCCAATATCCCTTTTTGGTATGGGACTATAGCTTCTGGACTGTGAGGAAGGTTAACATTTTAGGCAATTGTTGGAAATGATATAATCTTAAGGTACTCCATTCTCATAGAAAATTGCTTAACAGTCATTTTTTTACTTCTCATCTGTCTAGGTTTGGAGTTGATGTGATGGAAGTAGTTGCATCTTGGACAAAGGCACTGTGTATTGACATTTCTCGAGGTCGCATGCCAAATCATGTTAATGACGTTAAGGCTGAAGCTGGTGAACAAGGGAACGAACTTTTGGCTAGTTGGAGTGTACTTGACCTTGGGACTGGCAATGGTTTGCTTCTCCAAGAATTAGCTAAGCAAGGGTATGGTTTCGCTTTTATCCATATGTTGGTAGTATATGTCATAACAATTCATTGTCTTCCTTCACTTCTTTAATTTCTCTCCAACATTAATTCCCCTTCCGTCACAACTCACAACTATACAAAAATGTCAGTTCCCCTGCATGTTTGTCAGAATATAAAAAGGCATATTATTCTTGTACCAAATATATAACAAATTTAATTAAATATGAGAATTAATATAAGCTCATGTGATCGTGCATACCAGTGAAGCTGAGGGTGGGAATTTCCTATATAAAAAGCATTGGTGTATGTTTACTTTTTGATAAAACAAATTGAATGATTGAAAATGGAGATCTAGGAATATGCAACAGACTTCTAATAATTAGACTGACATTTCCTTTCATTTTTCTTCTGGTCGGAGCTGCAAGGTTTCTTATTGATCAAGTTGTGCTTTACTGACATGTTATTAAATTTCAAATCTTCAAAGCATTTTCCAGATAAAACATTGAAAGGAAAATGAATAAACTCGGACAGAAATGTGCAAAGCAAAGGAGAAAAATCATTTTTGTTGGCTTTTCCCTGGTTGCTTTTCACCCTAGGAAAAATTATTCGAAAAGCTTAGATAAGAAATGGTTCCTAAAGGTTTACCATCAATTCATCAAATAAAATTCCAATTAAAAATATTTCCCCAACTCCATAACAACCCTTTCTTTTGCCAAAAAAAAAAGAATATGAATAAATAAATAAATTTTATTGAAATGAAGAAACAAAGAACTAAAGAAAGCATGCCTGCATAAATATAGAATTTCATTGTTTTCCTAGGAATGAAACTGGGCTTTATCGGTCTTTAGATCTAGCAAATTCTGAATATTGGTTGTGGAGATATATTTGTGTTTATTTATGTTGTAGTATTATTATATTACAAACACCTTATGGAGCAAACTCTTGGCATCTGCTCAGGTTCTCTGATTTAACCGGTACTGATTATAGCGAACGCGCCATCAGCCTTGCCCAAAGCCTTGCTAATCGTGATGGATTTCCCCACATCAAATTTTTGGTATGTTCAACTATTGGTGTCTGTGTATGTGGATAAGCCTGCTATATAAATATATAATTCCGTCTGTTACTTTCCTTCTCAAGTATTTTTATAGGGTTTTATTTCATAATTTAGGTTTTCAATTTGGGATTATTTATTTATGTTTTGGAATATTTTATTCAATTTTTGGATTATCTCATTGCAGCTTAGAGTGGTATTTTTTATTATTCACGTGAACTTGGGTAAGATTGGGCAATTGTCATCTATTTGGTGCAAAGCTCAAGGAGTTTCTTATCGCGGGGTTTCTCTAACAGATATGCTGAGGGATTGTGAGGCTTTGTTACACTAATCGCTTTTTGTTGTTTTTTTAATGTTTTGTTTTGTTTTTGGGAGGATATCTTCTCCTTGATCTTTGTAACTCTTTCTGTTCTCAATTATTTGTTTCTTCTATGAGAGGGGGCAGGGGGAGTCTGCCTAAGAGGATCTAAACTGCGCCATCTTATGAATACCCTTCACCTCATTACAACTAAATCTTCCTCTGCTTCTTTTGCTGGATTTACATGTCATGCTCTTTGTCCTCCATCATCTCTTAGTTTGATTCTTCGACTTCTAGTTCAACGTCTTTTAGATAGGGTGCAGGATGGTAGTGCAAAAAGAAATAAGAAAGGGAGTTAGATTTGTAATTTTCAGATAGAAGAAACTATAGCTTTTTCAGCGTCTTGGACTCGTTCTTTTACATTCAAGGCCATTCATCCAAGCTGGATATGCCTGCATTTTTACTTTCTTGTAGATGGCGCACCAAGAACAGCAAAACCAATCTGATAGTATGAACTTAAAAAATTATTTTTGCAGTAATTACACGACCAACCTTCATGTCTCTTGCATATTCTTCTCATTCTTTATTGAAAATGGTAACTTCTGGCTGCAAAGTTTCATAAGTAATTTTGGTAGAAAATGCAAGCTGTTGGATTATTGAATAACTATCTCATCTGCATCATGGGAAAAGTAGCGCTGCCAGGCAATGCAGCCTGATACATCTCGGGCTGCCCGTGCCCTGATCTCCTAGGCTCAAAATGGGCCTTGCCTCAAATGTGATATGAATGCGAGCCCTGATCTCCTAGGCTCAAAATGGGCCTTGCCTCAAACGTGATATGAATGCGACACGTGATTTTTTTTTTCCTATAAAAATTGTTAGCAATAAAAGAAAGAGTTAAAATCATCTAGTTTTTTCTACATTATTTTAAGAAGTAAACTTTCTTACTTTATCTCATTGTTTTCTGTTTTGCAGTATTTCATTACTTGCATTCAATATTAACCTTTAAATTTTTTGTTAGCGTGTCTATTTTGTATGCAAGAAGACATTTCTATCTTTACGTTCTCATTGCTTTGATTGTTTTAAAGGTTGATGATGTCCTTGAGACAAAGTTGGAGCAGGAGTTTCAACTTGTCATGGATAAAGGGACACTAGATGCTATTGGATTGCATCCTGATGGTCCCGTCAAGAGGTAAGAGAAGAAAGTACTGTCGTATCCGTTGTTCTATTGGGATGATGTTATTTTATTTCATAAAATTGTTTCACATTTCTTTTCCACTCATTTGTTTTCATATAACCATCTGCTTGTTGCTTTATTATTTTCAGAATGATGTATTGGGATTCCGTTTTGAAGTTGGTTGCTCCTGGTGGAATACTTGTAAGTGCCTTTAAACTTGTTCAAAATAAAAGTTAGATTTAGGCCCATGTTTTTAATTTTCTGCCGAGTAGTTGGGGCTTGTGACATGAACTTTTGCCTTATGAAGCGGGAGCCCTTTATTCATTACAGAAGAAATCATGAATCATGATTATTTGATTTTGATTTATGCTTATTCATTTGCTATATTCTTCCTATGCTGCTTTGCTCATAACATACTTGCAGCTCTTCTACTTTGTGATGTTTTGTCCTTTTTTTTTTTTAACATTCCCCTTGTTTGTTGTAAGGTGGTTACATCATGTAACAATACAAAGGATGAGTTAGTACAAGAAGTAGAAAGTTTCAACCAAAGAAAAAGTGCTACTGCTTCTGAACTTGAGGTGGCCAAGGATGAGGAATCATACAGAGGTCCCCAATTTCAATATGTAAGTCATGTCCGCACGTATCCAACGTTCATGTTCGGTGGATCCGTAGGCTCCCGTGTTGCCACTGTGGCATTCCTTCGGAAATGAATTGTCTGTCAATAAGCTCGTGTTTTAGGTCTTTGGGTTTCATATAGTGTGTGTGTGTAGTTAGATGCATGTTTTTAACTGGTCGTGTTATGTTCGTCTCGGAACGTAAATAGTTTTCTTTCTTGTGGTGGTGAAGTTCTCTCGCGCTTTCTGTTGGGGGAATAGTTGTAATCATTCGGAGTTCATAAACAAACGTAGTAAAGGGATACAGACAGTTTTTCAGCGTGGCAAAAGAACAGATTATTTCAACCCTATTCTTTTTGTGACTGCAATTACAACGGGCTTATCTTTACAGTAATTGTGGCTTTCTGAATTTGTTGATGAACAAGATAGAATTTTATCTTACCATGTTGGACCATCGAGCTCTTAGGCTTTTATCAACCTTACAACAATGATCAATCGTAGGCTTTGATGCCACACTTTGAAAACATGCATGATAAATTTTCGTTTTTAATCGAGTATGGTGGAAATCCCTTCATTTCTAATCTGGTTCTTGAATTTTCTTGGAACTCAAACTTGATGATGCAAGTGCTCTACAGCAAGTCTACATCAGAGACTGAAATCTTAGAGCTCCTCTCTTCCTCTATTTCTAACGTGCTAGCCATTTGAAGAGAAATTTATCTATTTACCTCTTTTAGTAGAATATGAACTAATGGTTTTACGTAAGTAGTAAAACCTTAATTAAGGATCTAATCACCTTCATGGGCATAGCCCATTAAGTTCCACTAGATTAATTAGGTTCGATCTAATTAATTTCCCTTGCTTCTATTTAATTAAATCTCATTCAATTAGATATTATTATAACATACCCTTGATTAAATCCCTTCGTTCTTTGTCTTTGTTACTTAATTGAACACAATGGATAAATGTATTATTCTTGCTAATGTATCGTACATAAGTCACAATTTCAATACCCCATATGTCTCATGTCCAAGCCTTTCCACATCTTACCATATTTTGTTTGGTTCGATCCATTGCTGGCTACTCACGGAGCGTCCCAACGCTTTCAACGAAAGACTAATCTCTGCTCGTGCTTATGATCAAATTTTGCATTGGTCAACACCGAGTTTATCCACTGTGGGAATCGAACCTGGGAGCATCGAGTTGACCCCTGTGTCTCAGGGTAGATCAAGCCACTGAACCAACATTGTTGTTTCCACAACTTACCATTTAATTGGCCGAAGACATAAACCCTTGATATTTAGGAGGGACAAGTAATATCTATATCACTCACATTCCTCGTGTGTATCATTGTTGCCCCAAATAATTCTTTTATAATTTATTTGGGTAAAGACGACGTTTGGCTCCATTCAAAGCCAACAACTCCTAGCATAAGAATTGCAATGACTCCAACTCAAAGAAATTACTTCATCATGGTTGGCATGGGAAATGTTTGTAACAGTTGCATAATTGTTACGAAGCATCCTCATAATTGGTCAATTTAATATTAATTAAATATCTCATGTTTAATATTCATGTGCTGACTTTCTTAGACCTCGACTGCTAGCAAAGTTTGACACCTTGGTAAAAACCCATAATTTTAGCATGGAGAATATTAGAACCCTCCTCAGTCCCATAAAACCCAAAACGAATTTTCCATCATGATTTCTGCATAATCCTCCAAATCCTCATGGCTACCATTGCATAAAGTCATAGATGTATACTAATCCGTTACGGATACATAAACTTCTGTTAACCAATTTTTGATTATTTTTTGTAATTATAGCAAGTCATGCATTTTATTATAACAAGTCCCGCATTTCATCATAGTTAAACAAAAAATGTCAAACCAGCTTGCCTAATGCCTAACATGGTAGTACTTTGCTTTATTTATTCGAATTCAGGACCCTAGTTAAGCAGGAAGAGACTCTTACCATCTCACTCGGGTTTGCGATATATCTTTTACGCTAAGTTATTTAATTCTAATTGACATATGGATTACTTCTGTGGTTGATCCCTTCCATATAAATTTTGCACATTGTTATTTTAAGTTTAGCGTTTCGTTTAACTGCTAATTTATCAAACACTTCAAATTAATTTATCTGATATCATTATCCACCACAAACTTATTCACTATCAGCTAATTTATATGAGACTCGCGACTTGCCAAAAAGTATTAGACTTTCTTATATTTAATTGTTTAAAAACGATTAGTCTTATAATTTTTTTTTAATTCTATGCCTGTGTGTAAGTGATGTGATTGATACCTAGATCACCCTCATTAGCTACCTTTAACTAATTTCAGTTTTGCTGTCTAAAAAACTAATTTCGATTTCCAAAAGAAGCTATATATGTTAAAAGTAAGGTAAGTAACTAATTTCTGTCTTTCCTAAACAAGGTAAAGATTGAGACTGTTTGCTCACCAATTAGAATTTTTTTTCTTGATAAGCAAGGGAATAGGAAATTAAGCAATAATTAAATAAAGCAATTATTAGTCTTCTAGCAATTTCTATTACAATACTTAATATAGAAAGGAAAAAAAAGAATAAAAAATATCATTGAGAAATTATAGTTGGAGATGAACAAGCAAAGAAACAAGGCAAAGGAAAAGGGTTCCACTAAAACACGTAAGACCAAGAGCTCTACAAACTAAACTTGTCAACTCAATGAAACTGCTGAATTCCTTGTTTCTTTTTGTTTTGTTGTCATTAGAAACTGAGACATAATTCCAACCATTTTGACATTTGCAACATCTTTCTAATCTCTCCTTCACCTTCACCATCTCTACCCTCTCCTTTAGAACTTTCAAATTCGCATCTACCATGTTTGTCGATCTACCTGCGAAATATATAAAATAGGTTAGATACATCCGTTATTCAATAATTTAAAAATTAATTTTTCTCTTATATAAATATTAGACCAGAAGGAGTATAAATAAAGGAAAAACTCATGGAAAATAACAATAAGATTTTGCGAAATAGATGGTCACCTTCATCTTGAAAGTTTTGAAGATTTACTACTTGCACCCCTTGACGTGTGTTGCATCTCTTGAGGTATTGATATGGTGATCCTCTTGGTTTCACGGAGAAGAAAGAAGGAAGAGAAGCAGCCATGCTACTTAATTTGTACTTGAAATTGTCACAACTCTAGCTATTATATATCATTAATTGATAAAGAAAACAGGTGGGAATAATGGATGGCTTTGCTCAAAGTGTACACCTTTAAATTCGGATTCTTTTGTGTATATATATGGGTGTTAGCCTTGTAGGTTTTTCTTTAGTTGTCTTGTAAAGACGTGATTTCGGGTGATTTAGTGGTCAAGAATCAAGATACAATCACATGTTTTGAGGTTAAAGAAATTTATCTTATAATAATTAATATATTTATATATTGACAATATTCTATTTAAGGAGGCTAGTTAGCTATTATCTATACACTTGTAACTCCAAACTTGCGTGCAAGTGGTTGATACACTCCATTTTAAGGGCAGACTCGGTTAGTACCTAAGTTCGATCACTGATGATGGAACAAATTTGAGTCAGGTTTTACTTCCTCTCAGCCGAACTCCAGATTATTCAGAATCTCTTTCCCCTGAACACTGGAAGAGGGTGGAGCGCCGTCAAAGACCCCTAAATAAAAAAGTTTTACACACGCGTGGAGGCGAAGAAAGTCTTGGAATAATTATAATAAATTAATAACAAATGGAGGCCAGGAAGCCTAGAGGAAAGTCTGGTTATAATAATTAACAAATCACAAATGGTTTTGGAGTATATATATTAGTGGATTAGTTCAAATAATAACCGGCTTCATTGATTTATTAATTATTTGTTTATTTTTTGGATGAGTCTACCGTTAGTTATTGGTGTTCTTTATATATAATGTGATTGGTTGTCAAAAAATATATATTATATATGTGATTGAAAGGATAATTTGAAACAGCTTATAAGTATACTATATGAGGCAAAAAAAGCATGTGGGGGCAAAAAAAAAATTTATTTACCAAAATAATGCACTTTATGGGTTATTTACCAAAGTGGGCAAAATTTTTTTATAGTTCAGAAGTCGCCCCCCAGGGTGACTTCTGAACTGTTTTTTGCAATTTTTTTTTAAAATACAGTTCAGAAGTCGCCCCCCCCTAGGGTGACTTCTGAACTGTGTTTTTTTAATTTTTCAATAATTATATATTAATATATAAATATCTAAATTAATTAAAAATAAATTTATAAAAATGATTATACCTATTTATAATTTAATTACGTTAATATTTAGGACAAAAAATTAAGAGATTAAAAATTGGAACATAATATAATATAGAAAAAAGATTGAGTGTGGGGAATTCCAGGCACTTCACTACCCTTGTTCACATGTCATCGCAGCATGCTCAAAATGCAATTACGACCACATGCAATTCGTGGATCCACCGTACACAATGGAGAATGTTTTCAATACTTACATTGTCGAGTTCCCACCCTTGCCAATTGAGACGTCATGGCCTTATTTCAATACTTTAGAACTAAAGCATGATCCCACTAAACGGAGAGATAAAAAGGGTCGTCCACAGTCTACCCGTATTCGTACAGAGATGGATCAACGAGAAAGGGGTACACGCACCAGAAGATGCGGAATTTGTAGAAATGAGGGTCACAACAGAAACAACTGTCCTAACCGCAATTAATGTGTTGTAATATTTCGGATTACTCTTTTAAATAACTATTGTAATTTTCGATTGGTCTTTTAAATAAATTATTGTGTTGTAATATTTCTTTCTGACCCTTCAATTAAATTAGGAAATTTGGATTACAATTATTAATTATCTAAATACTATTGTTTTATTTAAAATAAATTAATTTAATTTTTATATATTAATATATAATTATTGAAAAATTAAAAAAACACAGTTCAGAAGTCACCCTAGGGGGGGCGACTTCTGAACTGTATTTAAAAAAAAAATTGCAAAACACAGTTCAGAAGTCACCTTGGGGGGGGGGGGGGGGGGGGCGACTTCTGCACTATAAAAAAATTTTGCCCACTTTGATAAATAACCCACAAAGTGCATTATTTTGATAAATAATTTTTTTTTTGCCTCCACATGGTTTTTTTGCCACTATATAAAGGTAAAATCAAAGAAAATGGGGTGTGGCAATTAATTATTAAGCAGAGCGGCAAGAATAATGGGATTATGGGAATAGGAAACTAAACGGCATGCATCTTGGCGCCACAAAATGATTTTTCATTTTGTGTGCTCCAATGATAGTAATAAAAATAAGGCTTAAATATGTATTTAGTCCCTGCAAATGTTCCTGTTTTTCGATTTAGTCCCTGTAAACTTATTTTTTTTAAATACGTCCCTGTAAAATAACTTTTTTTTGAATATGCCCTTCCGAAAGTTGGAATTTTAAATACGTCCCTGCAAAATAACTTTTTTTTAAATACGTCCCAACAAAAAAAAATTGTGATATTTTGCAGGGACGTATTTAAAAAAAAGTTATTTTGTAGGGACGTATTTAAAAAAAAGCTATTTTGCAGGGACGTATTTAAAAAGTTTATTTTGTAGGGACGTATTTAAAAAAAAAGTTATTTTACAGGGACGTATTTAAAAAAAAAATTTGCAGGGACTAAATCGAAAAATAGAGACATTTGCAGGGACTAAATACATATTTAAAGCTAAAAATAATATCAATTTTTTTTTCATTTTTGAATAGTTATATGGAAAAATATCAACCAGACAGAGAATTGTAATATGTTAACCGTATTAAAGTGGAAAAAGAAAATTATTTTTTAAAAATATTATGAATTTGTATATTAAATGTGCAAGCAAGAATTGATCATTTTTGTTTTTTTTATACATATCTAGGAAGATAAATATAAAAAAAATTATATCAAATATTTAGTATAAAAAATTCTAAAACCAAAGAAATCTAGAAATGAAATGGACAAGTTTTTTTTTGCAGTTAATTAAGATAATTAACAAATAATCCACACCCATTGATCGTTTACCTTTTCTCTCAACTGGCAATGTATAAGTTAAGATTTGAGACAAAAAGAAATAATCTAATATATGTAACTTGTATTTTTATTTTCATTCGGTTGGTTGCTAAAAGACAAAATACTATATTTTTAAGATTGAGAATGATTCACGGGGAACATTGAAGAAAGAAACTATATAGTATTTCCGATGGGTTAATCGAGTCGAGAGACCCATTAAAAGTATGAAGCGTTGCTTGTTAAACAAATGTCAGCTATTAACATTTAATTTTTTTGGTATAAATCGGGTATCATCTGCGTGCAACTGAGCTGGAAGAGACCCCTACTATCTCATCCAAGTGCTCTTGGGTAGCTATTAACATTTAATTGAATTGTCCATGTGTGCTAGAGTTGTAGAGTGTCTTTTTTTATTAAATAAATGGATTATCAAGTATAAGCGTGCTTAATTAAGTAGTGATGAAAATAGGATTAGGGTTTATGCATAAAAAAATAGATTAGGGTTTAAGGTTTATGGACTTTCATCTTATCTTGGCACGACACCTGTTGGGCCTCTATCTTTTAAGCCAATTATTCCCTAGGACGGGCCAAGCAGCCCACCTAACTTTCTTTGTGCATACACTTCTCTCTCTATTGCTTGACCAAAACAAAAAACTCTGTCTTTATCAATGGCGGATCCACTTACAAAGCATTGGGGGCAATTGCCCCCATGAAATTAAATTTGATTATTGTTAATGCTTAATGAATTTTGATTTTGCCCCCATCACAAAACAAGCATTGCCCCCACATATAGATCACAAAAAGTAATTAGCAGGGGATGCTCTTTTCCGTGGTGTGAGATGAAATGAAGACACGAACCTCGGGAAAAAAAAGTACATTGTAATAGGATCTATATTTTGTTTTTTTAGTGTCAAAGAGAAATAAAAAAAGTGTAACATGAATCAAGAATGTGCCTATTTATTATGTATCGGTAAATGTTGAAATTAACATGCTGTTAGGATAGAAGGAAATATGGAACCTAGTTCTAAGCCTTAAACACAACCAATTGCAACCACTCTTTGTGTCTTATGTTATTTTGATTTCCGACAAAAATTACACTATCCCAAAAAAATACTTTATCCAAACACATCCTTAGTACTTGTCTTATGTTATTATGATCTCATATCGGGCGGGTTACATGTTTGAATCCCTACTAGTCCTCTTAAGACGAGTTAAATATAAATTACTTTACAAGTGTTCTTAAAGTCTAAAGCTCAATAGCATTTGCCTTTTTCTATTAGCATCTTTTACCCTCAAACCACTATTGTTTAACTATCAAACAACGTTTTTCTTGCCCCCACGACCTCTCGATCCTGGATTCGCCAGTGGTCTTTATAGTGTTCTCCACTTCAGTTTGCCTCTATTTTTGTTCTATCCATGTGAGGTGGGAGGCAATGTGGTGAAGTGGTGGTCTGGTGCACATGTGGTGTAGTACAATGACGATTTTCTAGTTTGCGTGTGCGGTGTGTCGATCTCACAACATGTTCAACCTCTATCCCTACCTCGTTGTATGCTATTGCTTTATTTGGTGTTTGATTTTTGAGCATGTAACCATCATGACCCTACATTTATTTGGTGTTTGCTTTATTTTGTTTTGATATGTGTGCTTCTTAGTCTTCTTTTTTCTATTTCGCTATCTTTGGAAGATTATAGGTGGTCTTGGGAGGCTAATTCTATCTAGCAATATATCATCTTTGTTAGTTCCACATATGACTAATAGGTCAATGAAAAAACATTATGTAGGATAAACTACAAATTATAAGTAATTAAGCCACTACTAATTAGAAGCATGAGACAAAAATGTTGGAATAGACAAGGCTAGGCTAAATTTTCTAGGACCAAGGTCGTCTAGCTTTTTGAAATATGTCTTTTTTAATAGGCTTAAATATTTGATCTCCTGCAAATATCTCATTTTTCCATTTACCTCCTGTAAAAAAAAAAAATTAAAATCAACCTTGCAAATAATAAGTGTTTCTAGTTACCCCTTTAGGGGGTAACCGTAAACTTTTTATATTTTGCAGGGGGGTAACCGTACATGGTTTTTACCCATTATACACTACACAATCTAACAGAGGGGGGTGACCGAAAACTGTTTATATTTGCTGGGGGTAATCTTAAATTTTTTTTACAGGGGGTAAATGGAAAAATGGGATATTTGCAAGGGATCAAATATATAAATCTTTTTAATATGAGGCCTCAACGTTTTAAAATTTTGAGAAGATATAAATATTTTCTAATCAAGTCTTTAAATATACGTGCCATAAGTTTATCACTAAGTAAATTTATAGGTTCAACTATATACTTTATTTAGGTCAATATGGCTAAATATTTAAAAGGGTAAATATACATATGATTTAACACATTATAAATTTGTATTATATTAATATCTATAATATATGATTTAACCTTGTCAAAAAAAAATATATGATTTAACATTTAATTTTATTAAGATTTAACATATTTTAATACTATAATTTTTGATAAGAGGCGAAATCCATTTTAGAATTTTTTTGACAATTTAGCACTCAGTGCATTTCATTCATAATCAAATAAGTAATGAAATGCACTGAGTGCTTATTGTCATTCCTCCTTGAGGACTAGTTGTAAATAAGGTCACCCTGACAAGGGAATGAATAACCTTATTAGCATTTCTCATAGTAAACTCTCTACTTGAGAGTTGTTACTGAAACGAGAAACAAAGTTTTACAAGAAGAGATCAAACAACCAAACTCAAAAATTACAACTTGACTAGAATTAAAAGCGCCAATCACCATCTTCACATCCATCTCAAAAAATGACGTCCTTAAAGCCCAATTCACATACTCTGTTGATAGCCAAATGCAACCCATAGTTTCACCCATAGGAATCGAATAAAGTTTCCCAAGTGATCGCGTATACATAAGCCAATCCCAATCTTATTTTCAGTCAAAGAGAATGAGACATCAATATTGCACTCCGCACAATCGTTGCGAGGCTCATTCCACGCAACCTCACTAGGACCGGGACGAGAACTGCTGCTAGGACCATCGAGACTCCCAAGACCGCGAGCTTGAGACTAGTCGCCATAGAGAGAAGAATCTGTTCAAATAATATTATTGGCATCAACATTCTTATTGTTACATACACAATCATTTCTAGCTTGCCACAAACTCCCAAGGGTCATGATTCAGCCCACTTTGGAATTGCTACTCAACACCGCAAGAACTGAGAAAAAAAAGTGCAAAAATATTAAAATTGGCAACAAAACTGTTAACCAAATGGGAAAGTCCTAAATCATTCCAACATGCAGCTTTAGGACAAGTAATAAACAGACGCTTTTTGGTTTCAGCAACCCCAACGCACCAAGGGAAATCTGCAACAACATTGACGTGACGATGAATAAGATTGGACCGCTCATGCAAAACATTCCTGTATAAAACCCCACAAAAAATACTTCACCTTAGTGGGGATCTTTAATTTCCAAGGGCTGACCAATTACCAATAACTTGTAAATACTCCGTATGAAAAACTCTATTCATCAACAATTTGTATGCACTCCTCAAACGGTTACTTTAAAAAAACCAATCTTGAGATTTCTTACTTTAAATCCAAACACACGGTTATTATAACTTTATCTTCACAAAATTATATACAATTATGTAATTATCCTTTTCCCAAAAAGATGTTCTTTTTTTATTTATCTGCATGGAGGGCTAAGAGACCCACTAAAAAACCCCAAATAAATTTTACAGAGCTATCATTAAAGACACCTCTTCATCTTTGAAGTACACCCCAAGCACATTTTTATAACTATGTTTTTTTAGATAAACAATGATTGATAGATAAAACACGCTCAAAACCCAAACAATAAAAAGGTTCATACATCGTTTAGGTACAAAATTGGATTGTCCCACTAATTAGCAAAAGAAAAGCTAGTTTGACTACCCACCCTATATATAAACCAACTCCATGAAAGACATTTGATGTGTGTAACAACAGATGAAATTCTAGCTTTCTCATTCCTAAAAATGTAGTCATTCTCAGACAACAAGATACTCTAATAAGTAGTTAACCATATGATAAATTTTACCTTCCTAACCTTCTTACCTACACAAACCTTCCCAGCCCGCTTGAAATAATAAAAAACGTGATCAAAATCACAAAGTGGTTGATTTTTATGCCTATGTATCGTAAATTAGATAATTTTTGGTACACATTTTATAAAATTGTGTACTGTAAATAGTCAATTAATATATTGTACTTAGTTTTTAAGATGTTTATCATAAATTAGTTATTTTTGATATATGATTGTTATAATTTGTATATCATACTACTCATTATTTGAACAATAAAATATACCTTAATTATCTAATTTATAGTAGATATTATGTGTTATAAAAATTAACTAAATCTTTTAAAATTATTTTAGTATTTTTCATTGTTAGGGTGTCCTTCAAAAAAGAGGGGATGCCTTTAACATCAGGGGAGAGCTAACTAACCCCCATCAAGTCTTGGAGGCAGGGTTGTGTACGTGGTAACGCAACTAACAAAGGGCCAATATTAGAGCCACCCTCATAACTATTAAGGACACCCCTCCTCAATAAGTAAAAATATCTAAAATTCTCCTAAAAATGTATCATATTTTACTTCCATCCAAGCATTACCATACAGTATAGGATTAAATATGTTTTTAGTTGTTATAACGTTTAAGAATTTTTTTAGTCCCTACATAGCATATATATACTTATATGTATTTGTATCCCATATGCTAATAATAGTAATTAGTTAAAATTTAATATATTATTTGGTACAAAAGCTTTATGTATAAGTGATATTTTTACAAATTTTCAATTCGATTTCAATGGTAAATTGTTAATGTACAGGTGCTCAATACCTGTAACATGCTTATATGAGTTGAAGAAATGAAAAAATTGAAGATAGTGGAAGGAAAGTGTTGGAAGAAAAAATAATAATATTGAGATGCAAAAGAAACTTGTTGGTAGAGCTTGACTAGAAAATTCAAATTGATTTTTTTTTTGAAAAAATAATTGATTTTTCTTGTTTCGGCACTAATGTTGAATGTGTACTTGGCCATCAAATATGGTGTCAAATCCAAACTGCCTTTTTGGGAGGCTGTAATTTTAGGGAGAAAATGAGTGTTTATGATTTTGGTAAGTTATAACCAAGTTATGTAAGGTTATGTTTACGTAGTTAATAGCTTAGGAAGTTATGTGTTTTGGGCTTAGGTTTGAGTAAGATTGTAACTTGATGAACCAATTGATGAACAATATCATTGTGATGTTTGAAACTTTACCATTCTTATGAGTGCCATAAAAACTTATGAGTAGTGTAAGATAGTGATAGCATTTATAATTTAAGCACTCTTTTTTCTTTTCTTTTCATAAAAGTTTACACCATCTTGCATGCTCATTTTGACCAAACTAAGCATTAAGGAAATTGAGCACGCTCAATTTATGAGAAAAACGGGTAAAAGAAAAATATTGAAATATGAATTTTTAGCAATTGACTATTAGTTAGTATATATTGAAAAGAGAATTGCTGTTTCGACCAAAAAAAAAAAGAAGAGAATTGTTGTAAAAAAATTAAAAAAATAATTGCTAAAAAGTTTGGTGTAGATTCAATTATAGTTTTCATGACATGCAAAAGAGATAAGTTTTGATAAACTATTAAAGAAATTTAAGTTTTTTGATTAAATGATAATATGAAATTCTCTATGAAAGTTGATCTTGGCTCTGTCCCTTGTCTATTTTTTTTATAAGCGAATATTGGATTAAATTAGAGCACATCGTCAGTTTATTTATTGTAGTACAAAAATTCATAAAGCGACATACTATCATTTTTGACATAACTGAAAAATTTCTCACTATTATAGTTTGACCAATGATGATTGTTACAAAGAGAACGAATATGTGGGTGATGAGTTAGTCAACACTTTCTTTCTCTAGTCAACTACTTAATATAACTGTTCTGACATTTTGTACCCATACTAAATAGCATAACTCTTATAGTTTATCTGATAAATCACCGAAAAAATCTGCAGAACACATAATTGGGTAACTGACTGGTTACTTAAATCAAATTCCACCCACATACGGCCAACTAACCACCGCTCCACCCTTTTAGGGATGGCAATGGGGCGGGGCGGGACCGAGGAGTACTTCCTCGCTCCCCGCCCCCGTCTTCTATATTGTCCTCCATCCTCATCCCCATTCTCCTCTTCGGGGGAGTTTTCCTCCCCATTCCCATCCTAACGGATCCCCACGGTCCCCGCGGGGACCCGAAGAATTCATTTAAAGTTAGCAAAAGTAATACTAAAAAATAAAAGTTTAGCATTGAATATAAAAAAAATATAAAATTTAGTCTTATTTTGATATTTTAATATTTAAAATGTATAAAGATAAGACTAAAAATATAAAAATTTACACAATTTAATATTTTATTATTGTTTTTAATCACATATTAAAAGGCTAAAAAATCTATAACTTAGAATATAAGATATATCTATAATTTAAGAACATTTATGTAATATATTCGAGGGCGGGGTCCCTGCGGGGCGGGGGATACGGATCCTGTCCCCATCTCTGAGTTGACTGCGGGAGGATTTTCTCCCCATCCCCACGGGGAAAAATTCCCCGCCCACGGGGCCCCAAGGGGGGCAATCCCCGCGGGGATCCCTACTTACGGGTAGAAATTGCCACCCCTACACCCTTTACACATTTTCCTTTCTTCTTTTTTTTTTTTTTACCATTTTCCTTTACTCAAATACTCGTGGGTAGCTAAAATCAAAAGAAGGATACACAATAACCCACAACAATTAACACAATAATTATGTACTTCTTGCTACGTTTTTTTACTATGCATTTGTATATATTAATGTGATGAACTCAACTAAGACTTAAACAAGTATTTGTGTTTATCTATAGCTCATTTTTTCTTAAAAAAAAACTATAACTCGTTTTCGATCACTTTCTCATATTGAATTTAAATTTTAAAATTGAATTAAAATTTCTATAGTTGTACGCATCTGAATACAAGACTCTCTCTTTTTTTTTATATTTACTATTAGATTAACTTAAAAAAATATTCACAAATAGATTAGTATATTTATCTAAAATTTAACTTTAAAATCCTAGTTATATAGGTATGGAAATGTTTAAGTAGAAATAGAAAAAAGCCTTGAGTTAAATTTCTTGATCAAAAGTTTTGCCGTCTATTATGGTTCTTCTACCCGCATTAGTATCTGTAGTCGCGCGTTTATTTATATAAAAAAAAATATACGTCAAATAAAAAGAAGAAAACTCAAAAGAATACTCTAGACCTCGTATATACAAAATAAAATAAACATTTTTGCACAGCATAAGGGGGTATATATAGCGGGTGAGGGCCGCATCTTGTGACCAAGAATTTGTTTGCCCTTTCTGATTTGTTGCGCCGCTCCCACCTTCTCTTCTCTCTCTCAAACCACACTCTCGCCTTTCCTCCTATCGCCTCCTTTCTCTTCTCAATACCCTGCAGGTATCATCGTCCCCTTAGGGTTTCTCTTTTCCTTCGCTTTTTCCATATATTTATTTATTTGATTATTTGATTATTTATTGATTTATCTTATTGCTCGTTTATTTATTTTGATTTAGACTTTTATCTCGATTAGAAACTTAGATCGTGCAATCGGCCTTGTATTTTAGCTGTATCTGTTTTCGATTCGATGGATTTATTTGATTTTTATGCGATTATTAAGATCTGAATATTGTTCGACTATAGTCTAATCTGGTTACGTTGTTGTGTTGAACGATTTATCGTTAAATTCGACCATTTGGTGATAAACCTTGTCGTTTTATATGTATTCGTATTGAAATTGTTTTATATCATTATGATTGAATGTTATCTTTTAATTTTTTTGGCTTTTTTATTTATGTTGCAAGGTTTTAGTTTAGGCCTAGGGTTTGTCGTTGTGCTTTATTATTGATTTTGGATTGAGTTAAGCTTGTTGGAAGGGTTTGGATATTGTGCTTTGTTTTTGAATGATCTGTTTCTACGATTCTGTTGTTCATAGGGCTGGGGCAATTCATCAATCGGTTTATGTAGCAGATCACCCTGTTGTATTGAAGTCTTGGTTGTTGTTGTTTTGTTGATCTACTTGATGTTAAATGCGACATGCCTTGATAATTTAAGCTACTTTGCTAGTTGCTTTCGGGAAAGATTTTAATTTGCATTCAGATTTAAGGAAATCTATGTTATGTTTATTAATTATTTTTATTTCCTCGTCGTATCGGGTGCATTGATTATTTTTATTTCCTTGTCGTTATTTGTTATTCGGGCACCAATATTCGTTATTTGTTATGCGGGCATTAATGTTGTGGGCTTAACTGCTTTATTGTGATATTGTCTTCTTTTGGAAGTATTAATATCTAAGTATTTCATTCTTGTAACCGAATTAATGTGGCTTTGGGTTATTGACTCAGGTTCCTGCAAGTTCTGCTGAAGCAGATTCTGAGGCGAAGGTGTCACGGTGAAGTTTCTTTCATGTTTGACCAGGCTATCATCCATTTGGGAGCAATTGAGTTGCTTGGAGAGTGTTTTTCGTCTTCTAGGAGAAAGAACAAGCCTTTGCCAATAATACTCACCTGTATGCATCGTGCGCCATTCCAGGAACATACTGAGCTCTGTAATCGCTATTTTCAGCCTCCTGTAATTGCAGAAGGAGAGTCTTTGTGATTACAACCAGCAGATATACATTGCGGCTGAATACACTTTTGCTGCCTCTAACTTCTAGTGTGTTTCTGTGACTTCCTGTACTTGTCATCATGGCCCTACAGAACATTGGTGCTGGTAACAGCGATGATGCCTTCTATAGGTATAAGATGCCTAGAATGATCACAAAAATTGAGGGCAGAGGTAATGGCATCAAAACAAATATTGTCAATATGGTCGATATTGCTAAAGCGCTGGCAAGGCCAGCCTCTTACACAACAAAGTATTTTGGTTGTGAACTCGGAGCTCAATCAAAGTTTGATGAGAAAACTGGAACTTCTCATGTTAACGGAGCACATGATACTGCAAAACTTGCTGGTCTTCTTGAGAACTTCATTAAGAAATATGTCCAGTGTTATGGCTGTGGAAATCCTGAAACTGAGATCTTAATTACAAAGAATCAAATGATCCAGTTGAAATGTGCTGCTTGTGGCTTTGTGTCTGATGTGGATATGAGAGACAAGCTGACTACCTTCATCATTAAGAACCCTCCAGAGGTAAAGAAAGGAGCCAAAGACAAGAAGGCCATGAGGAGAGCTGAGAAGGAGAGACTTAAGGCAGGTGAAGCAGCTGATGCGGAGATGAAAAAACTGAACAAAGAGGTTAAGAAGAAAGGCACTACTAAGGATGGCACCACCAAATCAAGCTCTTCAAGGAAGAAAGGAAATGGCTCTGATGAAGACCACACATCTCCTACTCGAAGCCAAATTGATGAGAAGGATGAGGCTAATGATGAAGATGATGATGTTCAATGGCAAACAGATACATCACTTGCGGCTGCTCAGCAACGTATCCAAGAACAGTTGAGTGCTGTGACTGCTGATATGGTTATGCTCTCCACAAATGAACCAGAGAAGAATGGGAAAGCATCTACTAATGGTAACTCAATGAGCTATGGGACTCTGGTTGGGGAAGTTAAGGCAAATTTGAAGAAAGGTGCTACACCAAAAGAATTGCTGGCCCATCTGGCAACACTTCATGTATCTGCTCAAGAAAAGATGAGTGCTCTGTATGAAGCCATACTTGGGGATATTGAGAAAGGGTTTGCAAAAGAAGCAATCAAGAAGAAGAACTACCTTGCTGCTGCAGTTGCTGAGGAAAAGGGAATGCAGTTGTTATTGTTGCATGCAATTGAGGAGTTTTCTAGCAAGTCTACTTCCAATGCATTGAAAGAGGTTGCCCTGGTTCTGAAGGCACTCTATGATACTGATCTGTTGGAGGAAGAGCACATAGTGCAGTGGTATCAAGAAGGGCTGAAAGGCGATAGCAAGAGTTCACAGATTTGGAAGAATGTTAAACCTTTCATTGATTGGCTTCAGAGTGCAGAATCAGAATCGGAGGAAGAATAATGTGCTCCTTTATTTACTTGTGCTGCTTTGGTCGTGTCTTTAATTTTAAATAAAGGGCCTGGTTGGCTCATTGTGGTGTTGAGCTTTTATTTTTAGAACTTTGAATTCTGATGTTTGCTAGTGTTGGTCGACTCGTTAAATAATTGTCTGAGACTTTGTACCTTGTTGAGAACTTGGTATTGTTATGTTTGCATGTTTCTGAACTCTTTGTATCATTATTAAGTATTTGAGTTTTGTCTTGCTCTGCTTTTCACTTTTGTTATCTTACCTATATTGCAATGATTCTATAAAAATTTCTCATGGTGTGTGGTCCAATTGGAGAAATTCCTATGTTACTCTTGGAAATAAGTAGAATCTCACCCATGATTGTTTGGTGATTTTAGAGGAAAACTAATAGAGCTTTCACAGGATCAGTGTTCAATGGAGATATGGAGGGAGGATTAGGAAAATAAATGAACAAAAAACCATTGAGAATATATTGATGTAAACCATGTCTCTAAATTTGATAGAATGCAGCTTTTGATTCATCAAACTCAATTTCTCGTTAGCAATTCAGTTGGTATGACTCATGGTAATGTATAGTACATTTTAGTAATTCTCATCATATTTCTCATAAAAATGAGCTATTTATTATATCTGCAATATATCTAATTACATTGCTTGACTTTTTAAAGACAAACAACATCAATTTTCTCCAATTTTGAGGTTTGCAAATTTTTCATCCGAGAGCATTTGAATTACTGAACTTGAATAACACGCAATTGAGTCTCCCCCGTTTCATTTTCCTCACGTGATTCCACAGGGGAATGATGATCCTGTGCAGAAACATATATAATAAATAAATAAAAAAAGATTGCCCTTGCCCCTTAATTACCTCATGCAACAAAAGTTGAGTTAGCTAACCTGGTATTGAAGTCGTTGTATCGCAGCAAAAGCTTTTACCATTATATACACTGGTACAAATATTCCAGTAATTCCCCATACTGTTAACTGCAATACATTGAAGAAATCAAATTACATCAAAAAGGTTGTTGTCCATTATGAATGTACCTTTATTCTCTTACCAGAAACACTGTCAATGAATACTCTTCTACTGATCCATTGAGTATAAGTATAATTGGTAGTGTTTGACGTACAATAAGAAGAACCATAAACTGCAATAAAAATGAAAACAACCTTATCTTAAGAACAATAAGAGAAATTAACAAAGAACACAATCCCAGAAATAATGTGATTAAGTAAATTACAATAATGGCAACAATGCGGCAGCACATCAGGCTCCTTGTAGAAGGAACTGGATAATCAACTTCAGAGTCTAATAATTCGAGATTAGTATCAAAGAATGCTATGAATTGATGATTATGAACATCCCTTCTTGAAATCTCCCAGTTTCCTCTGACATAATTAACAATCTTCTATCATCATTTGATCCACAGAAAAATAAGTTAATATATTTATGAGGACTATATATGAAATAATTAATTGATTAACAAATACCCAAAATTTATTGGAGAGCCATCATAATGGAATAAAGGAGCTGGTGGTTGAGAAATATAGCCCTTAAATTGCTGCAAAAGTAAGCATTTTCTCACAAGTTTGAATTGCTTATAATGATTATTTAATTAAATGTTGAATAAGGCACAAACCTGTTGGCAAATCTCACAGGTAGTATCTCCTTTCTCATTGCACCATCTTTGAACACATTTTCTATGTGCATGCTACAATCATCAAAAGTTTAAAAGAGAGGGCTACGACCAAATTATATTCAAAACTAAATTAACCTATTATTATGACTTAATCTTTTTTTTTTGACATAATGACTTAATCTTTTAAGTTAACAATAACCTTCATAAAAAAAAAACTATACAAAATAAATTTTATAAACTAAAGGGATCTCTTGCCTTCAAGGTTCCAGAACAAGAACATGGTGTGTCCATGTTTGATTCTTCATCTTCATCGTGGCATATTCTACACTGTACCAATGTCTTAGGATTATATGACTGATCAATTTGTCTTTCCATCAAATGTAAAAAAATCACATCAACATTGTTTGATCATAGAATTCTTTGTTTGTTGCAAGAACTTCCTTCAGAAATTGCAACTACAACATAAATCGATTCCTTCCTAGAATGAGCAGATTTTTATTTTTATATATTTAAAATTTTGTGTTTGTCTAAGGTGGTACGTTTAGAAAAGGTAACAGAAGAAAGGAACTTCCACATATTCAAGGAAGGTATACAGTTAGTAATCTGCAATTCAAACAAAGATATTATTATTAATTAAAGACAAAGTATATGAATCTTGGAATTGCCTATCAAAGATGAACATTGGCATTGGAGCATCAGATCTTTCAAAAACAAATGGTTTCTCTAAATCAATGCAGTGGTCAAAACTTTTCTTCAACTAACTACCAAACTTCAACTACTTTGTTTCTTTGCGTATTGTGTTCAAAAATACTATGTCAAAATGATCAAATAAATACTCAGTTGTTGAAATTATTTTGTCAAAAAATAAAAGAATACTGAAATGATCTAGTTTTTTTTTGGTCAAAAAAATGATCTAGTTTTAAATCCAATAGGTTTATACCAAATAAACTAGAATTTGATAGTTAAATTGTAATCGGTTAAAATATAAGTTCCACCGAAAATATTTAAACGTCTGGGCAATTTTTTTTGTTGAAATATTGAAATTATTTTGTCAATATCTTGTTTTAAATATAATAGGTTAATACCCAAAAAAAATAAAATCCAGTGGTTAAATCTGTGAATCAATTTAATACACTCGATTGCTTTTAAGTTTTAATGAATTGTGATACAAAGCTAATTTTGGCCCTAAAAAAATAATACTATGATTTAGTATAATAAATCATAATTAGTAAGGAGTTGACTCATTCCCCGCAGGAGCGTAGGTTCAACTTCCGTTGCTGGCGTGGGTGATCTGTAAATGGTCAAAGAGTTGTGTCTGACCCTAGTGAGCCGTCATAGCCCAGCTTACCTAAACTTTTTGTAATAAAGAAAAGTATAGTAAATTTTTATCAATTATAATCGATTAGATAATTTTTATCTAGTTTTAAAACTAATAAACTAATAGCCCAAAAAAATAAAATCCAATACTTAAATGTGTGAATCAACTTGATATAATCAGTTTTTTTTTTTGATGAATTTGTGTTATCAAGTTGATTTTGACCCTAATAAAATAATAGTTTGATGTAGTATAATAATAAAAAAAATCTACTATGATCAATTAAATAATATAAGTCATGTCAAAAAAATAATAATATAAGTTCCACCGAAACTTTTTAAACATGAGAGCAATAAACATATTTTGATGAATTATTCAAAATTATTTTGTCAAAAAAAATATTGAATTGATCAAGTCAATAGTTTTATACCAAATAAAATAAAATAAAATGCGATAGTTAAATGTGTGATCAAGTAAAAAATATAAGTATTCATTGTGTTGGCTGGAACACTATAACTAAAAATAAAAGTCTTGGAGGGCTGGGTATTCGTAGAGCCAGGGGAGGCGAACACAACTCTGTTGGGGAAATTAGTCTCTGATATCCATCAAAAAAGGAGAAACTCTAGGTCAATCTTATATCTGCCAAATACATTACTACTGGGTGTTTCTTGTTTACTCCGAAAGTTTCTGGTTCCCCTATTTGGAATGCTATCTCTAAATCGCGGATTGCGCTTCAAGATGGATATGGGTTTAGGATTGGTGATGGAGCTACATCAGTTTGGTACACTCCCTGGCGCCCGTATGGTAAGATTAGCACTCTTATTCCTTTTGTGGATATTCATGATATCGACCTTACTTTGAAAGACCTCATGTGAATAATGAATGGAATTTTGATGCTCTCTATACATCTATTCCGGAACACTGTAAAGAGTATCTTATAAGTAAGCTTCCTGTAACTAATAACGATGTGTCAGATTGTTTTACTTGGAACTCCAACGTTGATGGTACTTACACTGCCAAATTGGGTTATGAGTGGCTGCTGCGCCAACATCATGGTCCAAATACAGTAACTACAAACCACACTTGGTCCTGGATTTGGAAGGATTATGGGCCTGAGAAGATCAAGGTCATGATTTGGAGTGCCTTCCATGATGCGCTCCCTACTAGGGATGTCAACGGGGCGGGGCGGGCACGGGTAGCAACTACCCGCTACCCGCCCCGTTTAGTGTAAATGAGACCCGGACCCGCCCCGGACCCGCACGGGTACCCGCTTAGCGGGTCTTAAATGGGTATTGTTTCTTAACGGGTATTCATGGGTACCCGCTTATTAATAAAAATATTTTTTTAAATTAAATAAAATTCAAAATATGAGTAAATATTTTTTAATTTACTTATTCTGAAAGAAAATGCTCTTCTAAATATGAGTAAAAGAAGGATATACATAACTTTTATTCAATTTAAGGTGCACGTACATGCACCCAGTGGTATTTATTGACATCTTAGCTCATTATTTTTTAATGTCATTCTTCAAATCTTGAAAACCATTGTGTATTTTAAGTACAAATCATTGACTGGTTTGTCTAGCTTGGTTGATTCTCAGTAGTTTGCAATTTGTGGTGATATGATTTAGGGAAATTTCCTTTTGATGAAAATCGTATACTTAAATTGAAGGTCTGGTTTTGTTGTTGCCATGTATCCATGCATGAAAGGGAGAAATCCATGAAACAAGTTTCAAATTACTTGTTCTCGTTCCTAAATTAGATATATATATATATATATATATATATATATATATATATATGAGGGGTATTTAGGTACATTTTATCACGGGTCCGGGTACCTTGCTACCCGGCCCCGCCCCGTTTAATAACGGGTAGTTTGACTATCCGTTTATTAGACCCGTGGGTACCCGTTTGACTACCCGCCCGGACCCGTCGCGGGTTTTACCCGCGGGTACCCGCGGGTCCGGGGTTTTTTGCCATCCCTACTCCCTACTGCTGCTATGTTAAAATCGACGGAACGTACTCCCCTATCCAAGTTGCAAGAGATGTAATGGTCCCACGGAATCGGTACTGCACATTCTCCGAGATTGCCCCTTATCCTATGATCTCTGGTGGTCCTTTAATTTTGTTGACCCTAGTTTCTACGCTAATCAGGACATTGCTGATTGGTTGCACCTTGGAGTCACTGGCATAAATTCTCCCTTATTCACTGCAGACATTTGGTGGAATTGGAGGGCCAGGAATTCTATAGTTATTGCTAATGAAGCTTTCCCTCTATTTAAGCTACGCATGGAGGTGACCAACCTCGCTGATAGTATCTCTCGCTATAACACCGTTTTGAGCACGCGCAACACTAGAACAACAAGGTGGGTTACTTGGCATCCCACTAGAGAAGAATGTATTATCTTGAATGTTGATGGTAGTTGCATTGGTAACCCGGGACCTTCTGGAATGGGTGGTGTTCTCCGCAACACAAATGGAGATTGGCTCTTGGGTTTTTCAGCGTATTTGGGACATCATGACAACTTGTTTGCCGAACTTATGGATATGAATAGAGGTCTCCTCCTTGCTTGGGAAAATGGCTATCGACATGTTGTTTGCTACTCTGATTCTTTGCTTGCCATTCGGCTTGTCCAGGGTGCTTTCAACCGGCTTCATGCTTATGCTACTATAATTCAGAATATAAAGGACTGTATAGGTCGGGATTGGGTGGTGCAACTTCTTCATACGCTAAGGGAGGGCAACACCGCTGCGGACTTTATGGCAAAATTGGGATCTTCTTCCACGGAGCACTGGAGCGTCCATGACAATCCCCCCCAAGGCATTGCAGACATTCTCGATAGGGATGCCGCTAGACATCTATTTCCTCGCTTTTAGTTTCTTTTTGATCTTTTAGTTTTCCCTTTGTATACCGAAAAAAAAAAGTAAAAAATATAAGTTCCACTTAAAATATTTAAACGTGAGACTGTTTATTGCACTATCACATATATTCATCCTCAATTCACACGGTTGCGCCACAATATAAATATTGTTTCCAATTTTCCATTTTGAAAACAAAAAAATGGATTATTTTAGCAAAAAATTTACTTTTTTCTGAAAAATGAACTCTGTTCATAGAATTTTTTCCCAAGCATCACACCGACAATAGGCTAGTGAAGGATAATAGTGTTAGTTTACTGCTTACCTCAACAGACAAAATGACGATAAATTTTGCAATGATAAAGGGAAATAATTATTTAATTTGCATTTATGTTTCAGCTTCCTCATGTAAAAATGTTGGAGCTACTTGCTTAGCTTTTTGATTAGATATATATTCTGATGAAAAAGTTTGCTATGTTGGGACTTGTTCTTTTCAATCTTGTTATTGCCATTAGTCTTAAGATTAGACTTGAACTAACAGAAATAGAGAGTTTTTGTTGGCACATAAAATTGCTATGTTTAACATACTAAGGCAATAGAGAGTTTTTGTTGGCACATAAAATTGCTATGTTTAACATACTAAGGCATTGTTTGAATAAACAGCTTAATTAAGCGCTTATGACATAAGCATTTATAGTATAAGAGCTTAATGCGTAAGCTGTTTATATAATAAATGATAAGTCAACGGTAAATGGTCCACTCCTGCGGACCTTATTTATCACTTCCCCCATATTTATTCTGAAATTCAAGAGATAACTATTCCTTTAGTCTGGTCTGAGGATCAGTTGATGTGGAATCACTTTGTATCTGGGAATCTTACATTTAAGGAGTCTTTTTTTTTCCGTAACCCTCCAGGTCAGGTGGTTCCTTGGACCAAGACTATTTGGAAGCCTTTTATTCCACCTTCTAAATCATTTATTCTGTGGAAGACTCTTCATAATAAGATGCCAACTGACGATCAACTTTGGCTTAGAGGTTGCACTGTCGTTTCTATCTGCAGCTTATGTGGTAAGGCTTCCGAGTTTTCTCGATTGCCCTTTCGCCCATCATATTTGGAGATGGCTTGGAGGTATCCTTAGTATCCATATTGATCATGCCTCCTTCCAGAACATTTTAGCTTTGACTTCTCATGGTTGGAGCCCTCAATTGCAAGATATTGTCTCTGCTGCTATTGCCAATATTTTATGAGTCATTTGGTATTGCAGGAATCAGGTTAGATTTAACAATCACGTGATCCCCTTGCACTCGACTATCAATTTAATTCTCTCCAATGTTGTTTTAGCTGGGAATGCTTCTAAATCTTCTATGTCTTCCTGAGTTTATGATTATCAAGACCTTCAATATCACTGGTAATTATAGAAGCTTTGCTAACATCAAAGAAGTTATTTGGATCCCCCCAGCACCTTACATGATCAAGTGCAATACTGATGGTGCTGCTAAGGGTTGTCCTGGTCCTGCCGCTTGTGGTGGTATTTTTAGAGACAGGAGTGCTGCTATTCTTGGTTGCTTTTCTTTACCCATTGGCAACAGTTATACTCTTCATCCTGAAATTATTGGGGTTATGTTAGCTATAGAGATTGCTTTCGATAAAGGTTGGAAATATTCGTGGTTGGAGTGTGATTCTTAGTTAGTGGTTTCGGCCTTCAAGAATTGCAAAATTGTTCCTTGGAAGCTTAGAAATAGATGGAATAATTGTTTATATTTGACGTCTCAAATGGACTTTGTTTGCACTCACATTTATCGAGAAGGTAACACTTGTGCTGATAAACTTGCCGGGCATGGTATTAACACTAGTGGTTTTGCTTGGTGGGACCTTCCTCCTAGCTTTATTGCTGAGGATTTCTCTAGAAATAGGTTAGGTTTACCTAGTTATAGGTTCTGTTGATTTTCTGATTGATGGTTTCAGCCTCCTGGCCTTCTGTTTTTGGTGTGTTGCAGATGATTGTTAGTGGCTTTGGTGCCAACCTTGTTGGGATGAGAGTCACTATAGTGATGCTTTTGCATGCCAATCTTAACTTTCTTTGGACTGGATTCCTTTTAATAGGATTGTTATTTTGTCCTTTTGGTTGTATTTTCCTTTTCATGGGTATTGTCCTAGTCTCCCCGTGTCTCTTGTATCTTTTCCACTTTTTATCAATAAATTGCAAGGGGAGTACTATTTCCTTCTTGATGTTTTTTCCTTAAGGAGGGATTTTCATCAGAAGGTTTTAATGAGGCTCCATAACCCTTTCTTTTGCTAAAAAAAAAAGATAAGATAATGTTAAACTATTTTTCTATAAACTATAAGCTGTTTTCATAAGCTATACCGGAGAGCTTATGGAAATTAGTTGAAAACAACTTATGAACATTTCATAAGTTCTCTCAAACAATCTCACAAGAGTTTAATGTCAGTAGATAAGTCCAAATAAGTCAATCCAACCATGCCTTAAGTAATCTTTGGAATTGGATTAAAATAATTCCAAACTTTATACAGTAAACTTGAGCTTAACTGTTTCCTTCCAAGGTTGACAAGGAAAAAAATTAGGTGATAGAAATGGTACATGGAATCATGGATGATGAATGGCATCTACAATCTACATCAGTCATCATAGGAGGAGTGAGGAGCAGCAGTACAACCAGGATCAAATGGATCTTCAGAACCACAACAATGCCAATACTGAAAAACTTTGCCAGAGTCAGGAGTGCTCATGGTTCCCCCTTCATACACACTCTCAAACTTTCTCTTTGTTTCTCCTGTGGTTGAGGAAAATAGAAAGAGATTAAATTATAAGTTTATAACTAACTTATCCAAATAGTATTGCAAATGGATAACATATAACATATATCAAAATTCACAAACTTTCATCAGTGTAATGGTCAGACAAAATTCACATGATGATGGATTCAACAGGATTTTCTTTCTCTATAGAGTTTAGACCTACTTGCTTTAATGAAACCATTGTCATGGACTCATGGCTCTAAAAAAGTAAAAGAATCCACATTATGGTTAGCATTTGTAACTACAGAAGACAGAATTTTAAGAGCGAAATCACAAGGTCGATAAGGCATAACTTCTAATATCATAAGTGCTTCCTCAGATGAAGGAAATGAATAAGTTTCATGCTACATGTCCCCATCTAATTAATCAAGTATGTTTAAACTTGACAATAATGCTTCATGTCCTAAAAATGAAAGCTACTTCCAATGTGTTTCTACCATTGTAGAGACAATGTATAGCTTTGAAAAGGGTTAGAAAATAGCTGCAGCTAACATGCTCCATATGCTTCTTTTTTTGAGGAAAAGTCTTTTATGCTTCTGAAGTCTCAACTATCATTAATTCAAAACTTAAGCTATTGAAAAGATTTGACAATTCAGGATTGATAATACAAGCCTGGATATAACATCAAAGTTGTCAATTGTGATGCATTGTGAATCACAAATCAAACTCACCTTTATAACCATGTGCAATTCCTTCAGCTATGACACATCTTTGTAAAAGTGCACATGTTAAATGTGCACTTGGTTAATAAGCCAACTATTAGTTGCAATCAGTTCAACTGATTCTCTTTGGGGCTTTTCATCAAACACGTTGTAAGCGCAAGAGAAGAATTCAATAATCAAATGAAACCAAAAAATACAAAATGTCTATTTAATCTAAGCAATAATACAAAATGTAATACCAATAAAAATGAGCACAGCAAATTTGCACATGTGATGACATAATATTACATGGAATTAGATTAATTAACTATGATTAGGGATAAAATAATAAATAAAAAACCTAGAAAGAAAGTAATTGGGGGGTATAGTATAGCATAGTATAGTATACCTCCATAATGGGCGGTGTGAAATTTACAAGCAAGAGGGTGGTTGAGGGAATGGTCGAATTGGGTTTTGCAGTTTTTGCAAGTTCTGAGATCGATGCTGCTACTGGTTTTGTGGTTGGAAATTGAGCAACATCGAATAGATTGGAATTGGAGCAAGTTTGTGTGATTGAAAGTGTTGGCCTTTGATGAAGATATTGCTTGAGATTGCAAACCGAAAGGGATTTTGTTCCAATCAAGATGATGAAGAAGAAGATTGTGAGAAAATGAAAGAGCCATGGAATGGAACTGTGTGTGTGATGAACAGAGATTATTTTTGGTTAGTTTTTTGTATAAGCAGTTATACAAAAAAAAAATAGATATTTTAAAATGATAAGCTATATTGAGCTATTAATGGAGATGCGAGGTACTGATCCACCTCTCACATGCTAAGCGAGCACTCTACCATCTGAGCTACATCCCTTTGTATGAAATATAAGAAATTATGGATATTTTATATTTGTGTAATAAAATTGATCAAATAAAAAAATAATTTATGAACTTAATTTATATACATTAATTCTGTGATGTTTTTGGACGATGACATTCAATAACAAAATGACACGTCATAAGAATGCGGTTGACAGGGTAAATTATTTTTAGAAAAAACCATGATTATACAAATTAAACTCACAATTTATTTACTTATTACAAAAGCAATTAAGAGTTTAATTGATATGCAACGTCGGTGTAAAGTTTGTTACACTATCAACCAACCAAAAATCATCGCCTGAATGACTTTAAGTTAGTCAAGATGAAGCCAATCATTTTATATGACATTTCATTTTGTAACTGATCAATAATATAAAAATATCTTACACTAACTATGAATATAAATTAATCTAAAAACAAAGTTTATCTCGGGCTTAATTTTGATGTAGTGTCAGTGTGAATATCATACACTACTAGCTTGCTTATCTAAAAAAAAAATCATACACTACTAGCCAATCACAAATCACCATATATGACTATTTGCAGTAGTTACGATGAAAGTCAAAATTTTCAATGATGTCAAGTTATAATTGATTGATAGTAGTGTTTTTTTTATAAACAGAGTATCCTCTACGTGCAACTGCAGAGACTAATTAATCCCTCGAGCCGGGTAGGACCACAATGGGAGGCAAAGCTCTCCCTCAAGGCTGGATTCGAACCCAGGACCTTGGTTAAGATGGAAGAGACTTTTTATTTTATGTCGTTTGACGATTTTGAACTCCCAATTTTCTCGCTTATCAAAAAAAAATTCTCAATTTTCTCAAGTTTGTGATTTTGGTCATATGTATGTTTTTTAAAAGCGCTTTTGGTTTCGAAATATCATGGATTGTGCACTATTGGTCCCTCACTTTCTCAAAATCCAAAATTTTTGGAGATCAAATGTGCATAAAAATATGATTTTGAGGAACCAAAAATGCAATTAAAAAGTTTGAGGACTAAATCGCCATATCGGGAAAATTGAGATACCGAAATTGCAAAAAATGAAATAGAAAAATCAAAATCGCCAAAACTCAAAAAATTGGAAACTTAAAATGCAATTAAACTTTATTATCAATATTCCCTCCATCTTTGGTACTTTTGCCTTTATTTTTGTTCAAAAACAAATGTACTTTTGAAAAACCAATGTACAATTCACCAAATATTTCCAAATATACGCTTTATATTTATTGAGGCTTTTAGAGTTCCAAAGTATGAATTAATTGACTCAAGACTCTTTTATTTTTTATTTCAATTATCCCAAAATAACTACAAAAGGGATATTTTAGTACTTACATAACACAAACTATGATACCTTAATTTGTGTGTAACAAGTTAAAAGTACCAAAGATCAGGAACGAAGTAAGTATTTTGGAATAATTGATCGCAATACGACAAAAATTAATTGCTAATGCAAGAATGTTTACTTATATTTATCATATATTTAATGCACATTCACCTTTTGAAATTCTGATTACTATTATGGTCCAAGTTTTTTCTAACTTTAGTTAATACCCCTCCAAAAAAGTAATAATTAATAAATTTCTATGAATTCTACAAGAGAAATTAGGTAAGGGTTTAGCTTATTTAAAGAGAAACTCTCTTCATGATCACAGGAGACACGGTGAGGTTTCAAAATGACAAATAATTTCAATAGTAATTCTCTTTCACCGAATCAATTGCTTGATCCCATGTCGATGCCCCCTTATATGATGCCTCGTGATCAAGAAAACAAACAGGTAAAATGATTGTTCTTTGAAATCCAATTACAATTTTAATTTGAATCACTGATACTCATCTTCCTACAAAATATTATATGGCTTATTTATGTTTTAATAATTTTATTTTGTTCGGAAGAAGGTTTAACGAGAAAGATTTATTTTACACATTGACAAAGTAGTTTGTCTTTAAAAATTGAATCGGATTTGGATCATGATCCAACTAACTAAATCTTATTTACGATTATTTGGATAGTTTGATCTCTAGTTCAAGTGATTTTAAGAAATTGAATCATAACCCAAGGTTCTCGACAATTTGATGTCTGATTCAACTATTAAAACACTATTATATATAATGCAGATATATGTTCAATTTTTTTTTATAAATGCGTAAAATTTTAGAATGTAAAGGTCATATCTACTGTCCATCATAAAAAATTTAATAGTTGGTTGAGAAATACAAGGGTGACTAAAATATGTGTTTGGATTGTCTGACGTTGTGCGATATCTACATCAACGAAATAAAGGTGAAAGAGAGAGAAGATCGAGAGGTGAGGAATTTGAGAGAAGAGAAACAATAAGGAGTTAGAGAGATGTAGATGGGTGTATATAAGGTAATCGCAGAGGATCCAAATTCTCAAAAAGATATTCCAATTGGAGGTGAGTTCATATTTGAACGGGAACTTTTTTGAAGAAAATGAGATAGAGTAAAGGAAAAAATTACAACAACAGTCGAGACCGAAAGCAAACCCTAAACTAAAGTGTTAGAACGTTAAAAAATTACAAACAAAATCATCCACAACCACAGGGTCAAAAGTAGTTTATTGTAACATCTAAATTAGATAGATAGACTTGTAATCAAAAGAAAATTGATCACTTGTATTAAGTGAGAATAAAATTTTAGAGGTACTTTTATTATCAACTATTTTGCGCCATAAAACTCTATTGTTACTAGCTTGGACCTTGAGTAGAGGCTAGTTCAGAGGCGGAACCCTAGAGGGGAATGTGGTTGGTACTTAGACTTCCACTTCTAATCTTGTTATCCGAAGAGATTTAGTTAGGTCTATAGTAAGCTTGTATCTTGTGCATCAATATTATGTAACGCTCTTGGTCTTTGCTACTTAGGGCTGGTTTGTATTTCAAGTCTTTCGGTCGGACTTGTTTTTTGACTGAGTGGAATGCATGTTAATATTGTTGTTGAAATATCTTGAAAAATAAGAAAGTTATTTTTATATACATACTATATTTATGTGTTGTTTTTATAACTCTCTCTCTCTCTCTCTCACTGTTTTTTCAACTCTCAGTACATAGTGTTCAAAATTTGATATTTTTTATTTCTCATGCAGGCATATAAGAAGAGACTCCTACTTTTTTGGGAAAGCCAGATTAACCTTCAATTTGACGAAGGTTCTTTATTTTCATCAAATGTTTTAAGTAGATTAATCATTTTATTCCTTTGCGATTTGATTTAGTGTAAATATTATCCGTTTTTCAATGTTTAAAAATATATTTTAAATTTATCAAATATCACACTTTTTAGTTTTAAATTTATCAACAAGTAGTACCTTTGATACTAGTCAACATTATCGTAATACAAATAAACTCTATTTAGGTTACATTTTGCAACTCATTCAATGGTATATTTCCTTGTGATGTAATTAGCAGGGGTTAAGAGTCTGTTGCCACCTTCACGAGTTAGAAAGGTCATGAAATCTGATGTTGAGGTGACATTTCTCATATATTTTTTGTCTCACTGTGCTTTTATCATTACTTTTGGTTGATCTTTTTTCCCCAGTATGAATACAACTCAATACTCTGAAGTTTACAATACTCACATACCATGCGCACAACCCACTTGCGCTATAAATAAATTATATATGAAAAGATTTAAAACTGAACAAAATGAATTTTAATTAATAACAAGTATAATTTTTAGACTAAGCTCTAGTTTAAAAAAAAAAGTCAAAGCTTTTTATTTAGTATGTGTGTATAATAGTAAAAGAATATGTTAGACAACCTAGCAAGTGGAGTGATTGACTGCTATTATTGTTTACTCTCTTCTGTCTTTTTTATAAGCAAAAGTTAATAAATAGAGGTTGATATATTTGTTCCAAATTAAACAAATGATTGATATTGAGACCATGTATACATATACATATAAATAAATTATGAAATGATTTTAAAGTTGACAAAATAATTTTTAATTAATAATAAGTATATTTTTTACTTTTCTCTCAAGAGTAAAGTCAAATTTCTTAATTTACTATGTCTATATAACAGTAAAAGAATAAGTTAGCAACTAAACAAGTGGAATAAAGATTGGCCGTTGTTATTGTTATTATGGAAAAGATATGTTTGTTCCCATATTATGAGTGTTTGCAACATTAGTAGTATGATGATTGAGTCCTAGAGAAAAAAAATAGTGTATTCGTTTATCACAAGTTTGAACATTGATATTACTTTGATGATCAAATGTCTGGTAATTAAGCAGATGGTTAGTGGGGATACTCCACCGCTGCTGGGAAAGTCATGTGAGTTTTTCATTCAAGAGCTCACATATCGCTCATGGATGAATGCTCAAGATGCAAATAAGCGTACCCTCAAGTCTTCTGAAGTTGCCAAGGCCATTCTTGAAATTGATATCTTTAATTTTCTCCTTGATATTGGTCAACAATATGAGGTATCTTCTTTTTCATTACCTCTTTCAATTACATTGAACCAATATGATACATCATTCTCCCTTAGTCAACAAGCTTGCACATTTTCTCATCGTTTTAACTAGATTCAGAATATGCTTAAATTGACAACTAAGAAGTATTTATTATAGCAGAATGATAATGCTGGAAATTTTGCTCAAGGAACTCAATTGAATGCTACAAACTATGCTGAAGGAAGCCAACTGAATGCTGGAAATTTTATTGAGAACCAATATGGTCTGCCTCATGCTGCTAGTTTCATGGGAAATCCAATGATGAATAAGGGTATTGTACGTATTAAATGTGTATGTATCAGATTTTATACAAAGTGTAACTCACTTTCATCTGTTAAATTCATATTAATAAAAATTTGGTATTATTACTTATATAGAACCAGGTGGCAATGAACCAACAAAATGTTGAAAACCAAGTTGTCCTTCCTAATGCGACTGATTTTATAGGAAATCCCATGCTGAATATGGAAAATGTAAGTAACTGGTTTAAACATAGACAAACTCATAGTCTTTTGTTAAATTCTATTTGGTAGAATAATAGTATTCTTACTCATTGATTTTTTATATAGTTAATTTGGTTGATCTAATGGAATATTCTTTTGTATATATCATATAGAACCAAATTGCAGCATATCAACAATATGCTGGAAATTTCACCGAAGGAAACCAATCTTCCCTGCCTCATGTTGATGGTCTTATGGGAAATGTAAGTATTGTATTTTATATAATTTAACGCGTTTTATTCTATTAATTTAAAATCAGAAGAAAATTAGTGTTCTTATATCTCATAAATTTGTATATTTTGGTGAAATTTATTAAATATCTTTTATTTATTTTATATAGGACCAAGTGTTTCCTCAGCCTTATATGATGCAACCATCATTTAATTCAAATCAAATCGGTTATGATTACCATATGAAGGTAAGGACATTCTTAATAAAATAATTGTATTAATGGACTTGTGAGTTTATAATACATATATGAAATATCCTTTTACTTTTCCTTCTTTCTTATATGCATGTCAATTTAGAGATCTTTAACATTCTCATATTGCAGTGAACATGGAGATGCAGTTACTCGGGGTGAATGAAGTTAGCTGATGGAATTACCTTTTCTCTTCAAGCTCTGAAGCATTTGTGCTACTTAATTTTATAAAAAATATTAAATAATCTTCTTCCCCCTTTCCGTATCTATTCAGTAGTTTGACAAACTTATGTCCAATAAATTAATTAGATACCTTTATATTTAAACTTTCAACATATTATATGCCAACTTATGACCTATTTGAAATGATTATCACAAACATTCATTTTTAATATTATTATAATTGATAAAATAAATTAGCATAACTTATGACATCAGAATGCATTTTCGGAATCATTATACCAAAAATTTGACCCTAAAGTATTTGAATAGGTTTGTGTTTGAGGTTTAGATATGACATAATCTATAACTATTAATAAAGGAGATTCTAAAAAAAACTGTCATTTTGGTGTTAGATTTTTCTGACCAAAATACCCTTATTGTAAGTACAAATTTTTAATAAACAACAATCACCCATTAACACACCAACACATTAACCACCCATCTTTCCCCACTAGTAATTATATAATATTCTTCGTAATCTTTCGTGAAATTTTATGGATTAAACTAGTTCAACAAAGTTATCGTTGGATTCGTACAACTTTTTATTTACTAAAGATTTTGTTGTGAAAATTTGAATTAGTCGGCTGAGCATAGGCTAAGATTTTGAACCTTGTGGTTTATTTCTTCAAACGACTACACTAGGGAAGGAACTATGTTTCTCAGTTATGGGTTCCCTAACTACTCCAAAGAGCGTTATAATTAAGTGTGGGAGGAAGATGCATAAAGTAAAAATATGCTTGAAAATAGATGTGTTTGATTGACTGACGTGTTTTAAATATTTACAAGCTATATATATATATATATATATATATATATATGTATGTAGTTTAATTTATGTATTCATACAGTGTATAGGCTTTTACAACTACAACCAATAACAACTCATAATTGGTTGACATATAAGGTGATTACTAATTGACTAAATTCTCTTTAATGACATGCTAATTTGTAATTGGTAGAGAGTGTAAGACACTTATATACCTATTGTGTATATAAATTATATCCACACACACATCATTGTTGGATCGACTAAGAATCAACGTACAATAAAGCCCACACACCTTAAAACATTTCTTTCAACCGCTCCATGTCTTGACTTGCAAACGCATTTTCCTCAACTTCCTTGCATTAGGAATAATGCCCTCAGCTATACAATCCTCAGCAATCAAACCTTCGACCACTAATAGCTCACCTAAGCTATTCCTTGGACGAGATGCTTAGCTTCAATAAGCAAAGCCATTCTCTTAAAAGAAAAGGGGACTTATAATAATAAAAAAATGGAAAATAAAAGTAATAGTTTGAGAGAGAACTTTACCGCCCCTTGTGGTTCTACTCCGTCCGAGGGGTTAGTCTCTTCAATCGCGCGCAAACGTTACCTAGTTTATACCCAAAATAAGGTAATATTTTATTAAAACGTGCCAAAAATGGTAAAAATCCATAGATGGACCATTTTTTAGGGGTCCATATTAGATGCACCCTTTATTTATATCATAAAAAAGTATTTTAAATTTTGGTGTTTGAATTTTAGTGGATTGATTAAAATTGAAAATGAGAGGAGTGAGAGAGGTGGGGAAAAGAATGAGGGAGGTGGGTTTATTAAAACCAAAAGCCTTTAATAATTGGGAATGGTACTAAATTTCAAGTCCAAATCAAAACCCAATTAATCAAACAAAGAGGATCAATCACCACACCCACCAAGAAGTGAGTAGTGAAGAAAAGCAAAGAAGGCTAAACGTTGAAGAGAAAGAAAATGGAAGTGAGTTTAGCCTCAACATGTACGCCATTGAACTTCAACTCAAAATTGAAGAAGAATCATGCAATCTTCCACTCTCAAATTCCAACTCTCAAAGTTTCAACCAAACACAGAACAACAAAGAAAGCCTTTTCCATTGTTAACGCTATTAACCCCAATAGACAAACCTTGTCTTCCAATTGGCTAGTTTCCAATGATTTGTTATCTGCAACAACTACTTCCCCACGTCTTCCCAAATTCGAAGAACTTGATACTACCAACATGCTTCTTCGTCAAAGGATTGTCTTTTTGGGTTCTCAGGTTCTCTCTCTCTAACTAAATCCCTTTTTCTTTTTCCCCTTTGTTGCTGTTGTTATGATATTTTAAGAGTGCCCTTTGTGTTTTTTATGATGATTTTTAGGGAAATTTATAAACTTATTCATGTGGGTTCAATTTATAGCATGCCCACAACAGTAGCAGAATAGACAAATAGGGAAAAAGTTTGAAAAAAAGAGAGTAAAATAGTATGATAATAGTGTTAAATTGCTGAAGAGATGTTTGATGCTGTTAATTTTGGGATATTTGTGTGCTTGTCAATGTGGGGTTATGCTGAAGGGATGGTTAAAGAAAGCAAAAAAATCAGGGAAATGGAAGTCCAACTGTTTGATTGTTTGTTTGTGTGAATTGCTTTGTTTGAGCAGGTGGATGATATGACAGCAGATTTTGTAATTAGTCAGCTTTTGTTTTTGGATGCTGAAGACTCTAAGAAAGATATCAAGTTGTTTATAAATTCACCTGGTGGTTCTGTTACTGCTGGTATGCAAAGAAAGTTTTACTCTCTGTTTTTACTTCTTTGTTACTTATTCATTTGCTCTTATCTGCACCTAACTCACAGATACACTTGAATTTTGAGCTCAATTTTGCTTTTGCTCAGAGATGTTAGCTTGGTACCATACACAAAGTTTCAGACTTTAATAACTCACATTAGTGATTTGTTACTTGCTGTAGCAGATGTATAGATAATAGAAATATTAACTGCAATATTCTTATATATCTTCAGAAAAATATAAGTAAGAAGAAACTAGTTGTTGGTCTGTGTAATGTGAACCCTACTTTGTTTTTAGATTTTACTAATAAACGAGAATTTTTTCTATCATGTAGAATTTCTGATTCACAAACTAATTCAAATTTGTGAAAAATTGAACCCCTTATAGCTTTCAAAAGGCTCTCCCAATAAGAATGAATATATTACATCTGTGTGCATAGGAAAGGAACCTAGAATTAGTGACATATGGGGTTTTTCAGTATAATAGTGCATCTGAAAGATGTTCATCTTGGGATTTAGGAATGGGAATTTACGATGCAATGAAGTTATGCAAGGCGGATGTGTCAACCGTTTGCCTTGGGCTTGCTGCATCCATGGGTGCATTTATCCTTGCTGCTGGTACAAAAGGGAAGAGGTATTGTATGCCGAATTCAAGAGTTATGATCCATCAACCCCTTGGATCTGTTGGGGGAATAGTAAGACTCTTCACTATATCCTCTTTGATTTTTGTCAACTAGTATCAGGTCCAAAGTATCGCATGGTTATTTTTGTTTGTATTCTTTGATAATGTTGGAATTTAAGCCAACATGAAGGCTGTTTTGTCAAAGTTCTCTTTCATTTTGATTTGATGATCTCCTGACTTAAAATGCATCTTATTGTCTTTTTTGAGTCATTTTTATTGGACCCTTCAAATTAATCTAGCAGACTATTTTGAAAAGTTTATTGTTTTCTGTTTTCATGTAGATGCATTAGAGTGGTGCAAGTTTGATATACCAAAAGTTATTTTGCAGATACCAAAGATGTTGAAAATTTTGGTTGCAAAAAATGGGTATTCATAAATACCTCTGACAATTAACAAAAGTAATCTATGCACCCTTGTTTAGCTAGCTTAGTTATTATGAATGTAGGGATATTTTCTTTTGGAAATTAGCTTGTATAATGGGCAATGGTGTATATTGCTAATTAATGAAAGGTGATTACAGGCCACAGAAATGAGCATCCGTGCTAGAGAAATGGTATATCACAGGGTTAAAATAAACAAGATATTATCAAGAATCACAGGAAAGTCTGAAGAGCAGGTTAGATATCATATGACACCTCTCTAATTAGTTATTTGCCGTATATGACAAATAATTTTCATCATTTCAATTTATTCTATCGTATGTGCAGATTGAATTAGACACGGACCGTGATAATTTTATGAATCCGTGGGAAGCGAAGGAATACGGTTTGGTTGATGATGTAATTGATGATGGAAAACCAGGATTAGTTGCACCAATTGCAGATGCATCACCACCTCCAAAATCTCAGATGAGGGATATTTGGGTAATTGAAGGTAAAGTTAAGAAAAGATTACCCTCAGAGCTTGCACTCAAAGGAAATCAAGGAGGTGATGATAAAGGCACTGGACAAGAGGAAACACCTGCTGCTGTATAAGTTACTGGGGGAGGACAAGGATTTTATTGCTTTCATACTCAACAAATCTGTTTTTTTTTTAACCACCTTCAACAAAGATAAAGGGGATTTTCACTTTGTCATAGCTTGTTATATTTCATGTAAATTCAGATTGTATATTAGTTGTCAAAACATCTATTGTCATAGCATGTTATGTTTTTCGTGAACCACTTGCGTAGTTATTCAGTTACCCTACATCAGATGTTTAACCGAGAAATTTTTTCCAAGAAAATATATTAGATATTTATAAAGTAGACTATACTAGAATTTAGATGCTAATCTTCACGTTTGTACAGTACATATTCAGTTTTAAAAGAACTTTTTATAGTATATATAACTTTTTAATGGGACATGATCTGCCCTTGAAAGGTACCCATATTAGGGTTCATCTAATATGGACCCCTAAAAAGTTCACCGGTGAACCTTTACAATTTTTGATAAGTTTTAATAAAATATTACTTCATTTTCCATTTTTTATTATTATAAAATTTATTTTTTACTAAAAATAATAAAGGTCTATGGGTGGACTTTTTTTAGTGATCCATATTAGACGCACCCTCCATATTAATCACTTTATTGTTTATAGTTTTTTTTTTATGTCAATTTTTTTTCATCTTCACATCAAAAGCCGGGTAGAAGATATTGTGATTATCCGTAAGGTCTAACACAACTGGTAAAATCGTTACTTGAGTTCAACTCTGAATCCTCAATTTGCATTTGTAAGTTTACTTTGGAGACCCAAAAAAAAGTACCCTGTGATTGGCTGAGAAAGAAAGACAACTCAAAACCACTTTTTATAATTCTAAAGTTTAGATCCGTCAAAAAGAATTCAAAAATATAGATTTTAAACATTTCATTTTCAATAAACACAGCACCACAAGATCCAATTTTAAAGCAGTGCATGTTGTGTTACCCATCTTTCATTTGCTTTCACCACCACTAACCTATCTTTATATGGGCATAATATATTATATGTATGTCAATTTCAATTATATTTGTGTTTATCATATTAAGTTAATTTTCTAGACACTCCTTTAGAACCTTCATATATCTCTCTCTCTATTTAAACACCATGCCTCATGCTTGTTTGTTTTGTGTTGTCCCTAGCTCTCTCCTCAGTTCTTTGATCTCTCTCTCTCTCTCTCTCTCCAGTTGCTTTGCTTTGTAGAAAGTGGAAAAGATAGAAAGAAATGGGTGCACTTGATTACTTGATCTCCAACTTTTGCACTGCACCTAGCACTAAGACAAAACGAAAACCAATGCAGGTATACTCTTATAAATATATACATATAGTTCAACTTCAACTTAACAAACCATTTTCCTTAAACTCTTTTCTCTCCCACACTTCATTTATTTTCAACCCTTTAAAAAGAGTCATTTGTTATAAAACTTTGAAGTTCCATTCCTCTAGCTAGCTAGTCATATATTATTACAGCAACTAATCTTTTATCATTTCATTTCATCAATGAATAATTTGTTTGTTGTAGACAGTTGAGATCAAAGTGAAAATGGACTGTGATGGCTGTGAACGTAGAGTCCGAAATGCAGTGGCTAATATGAAAGGTTCACAATCCATCTCTCTTTCACTACTTAATATAGATCACTCTTCAATATTTTTCTTTTCATTTTGGTTAATTATATATATATATATATATATATATATATATATATGATGGTCATTTCTAACCTATAATTAAGAATGAATATGGTGAACAAAGGATATAAATTTCAACATTTGGAGCCAACCTAATGGCATGTGGTAAATTGTGACCACTGTCATCATAAAAGTTGTTAAAGACTAAAGTTAATAACTTCAAGTTCACAATATTGATTATTGGGTCCATTAATTTTCCACCTAAATTAATGTCCTTTATTTCTCTCCAGTTCAATTCTACTTCTTTTGGAAGCTACAAGTTAAAAACACTCAAATCCTTTTATTTACCATTAATTACTTTATTCCCTCTTTCTTTTTCTTTTTCTTAATAGAATTTTCAAAACAGGAAAAACTAATCATACATGTCATGCATGCATTTGTACTTTTAAGGCAAGGATTATATATTCATGTATGTATCTGACTTTTTTTTCTCCAAATATATATGATATAGTATCCACTTTATATGTCTATAAAGCAAACATAAAAAAAAGTAAAAGGAACGATCAAAGAACATTTATCGTCCTCCACTGCTAGTTGTATTGACAATTTCAGGGACAAGTTCGAACTCAGGTGTAACCGTGTGATAGCATGTCTACAACATTTATTTGTCATTTCATCGAAACTGACAAAAACAGATTAATCAAAACATTAATTAAATATGCATGCATGTGTTGTAGGGGTGAAATCTGTGGAGATAAACAGAAAGCAAAGCAAAGTGACAGTGAATGGTTTTGTGGATCCAAACAAAGTGTTGAAGAGGATAAAAAGTACTGGAAAGAAAAGAGTTGAATTTTGGCCATATGTTCCACAACATGTAGTCACTTATCCTCATGCAGCAGGAGTCTATGATAAAAGAGCACCAGCTGGTTATGTTAAAAATGTGCAAACATTTCCAACATCTGCTGATACTGAAGAGAAATTCATGTCCTATTTCAGTGAAGACAATGTAAATGCATGCTCCATCATGTAAAACCTACTCCCTCATGCATGTCTCAATATGAAGTATAAACAAAACAAAACAAAATTAATAAAAATATCAATTTTCATTGAATAATTCTTACTATTACTACATTATACTTCTCAATCATATGAAAAGCCAATTTTTAAATTTTAACATGAAAACAGTGCATTTTTGGAATAATAGCCTTTAATTAATAGAATAAAAATTGTCATATTTTGGTTATATTTTAGATCAAAGATTTGTCTTTTTTATTGCTTATATATGAGACGATGAGGGAGTAGCAAGCAAAAGAATCTTAATTAATTGCTGTAGATCAAGCAGCTTTTAATTTATTTTCACTTTGTTGCTTCCAAGTGTGATGGAGAAGAGTCAATGAATCAATCAATGTACTTTTTTTGTTTACACTTTTGTTATTATTTATTTGTAATTTGTTGCATAAAAAAACTCTGGAATGGAATGATTGCCATGCTAGCTATAAGGTCAATTATTGAACCTTCGTGGAAAAAGAAAAACGTTGAATCAGAATAATTAAAGTTTAAAAAGTGTACATGCATAGCAAAAAACATTTTTGAAAGGTGTTGTGGGAGGAATTCGATTCTATTTCTAGCTGCCTACCAAAAACAAATCGAATAACGCAAAGCAATGCAAATTAGGACCACTTTTACTCTCCCAACTCTTTCTTAAACCCAATATATGTAACGAGCTTTTTGCAACACTTCAATTTTGTAACGAGCTTTTTGTTTTCTCTTTTCTTTCTTCAGTTTTATTCGATCTTAATTTATTAGTATTAGATAAGCTAATTGTTTGGGGGGGAAAAAAGCTAAATTGTGTTACCTCTTGAAGATAAGACTAACGAAAAAACTAGGGTTCTATGGCCTAGTACAACTAACAAAAGCTGACGTTATTAGGCTCGACATTTTCTTGTGTTACCTCTTTACTTTATGTTTACGAGTGGTACTTCCCACCCGACAAAAAATTCAGAGTAAAGAATGATTTAAAATGAAATTTTATATTAACAAAGGTAGGTTCATGAGTTGATACATATATGGTATATATCCCTTAATTTTGGAATTGCATGCCATGTACACTTTTTAAATGTCCAAATTTTTTTGAAACGAAACCCTAACCCTCTTCCCTTCCAATCTGTTGTAGCATCAAACCACAGAGAGCCCTAGATAATCTTAGTATTACTCTCTCAGTGATTCCAAGTTAGTATTGACATTGATTTTTGACTTTATTGGTTTATTGGTATTGATATTTGGGTTTTTGCTTGAATGTTAATCTGTTATGTATTGATTTATTGATAAATATGTTATTGAGTTTTTTTCCCCCCCGAATTTGCTTCTGGTTTTTTGATAAATATGGAGAGGTGGTTTATTGATAAATCTAATTTTTGACTTTATTGGTTTAAACCTTTACTTAATGTGCAAAATATCGTAGTTTTGTGAATTATACCATATTCTTATCATTATTGTTTTGGATCTGTTAGGTATATTGTATTGTTCAGAACTAGACTTGAAGATGCTTTGTCCGAATTTGTTGAGCTTATGGAACAATAAATCAACATGCATGGAATTGGTAGATTAAATAGTTAAGCTGAAATTGAACTATGTTAGGCAGCTTAGTGGTGGATTTCATGTTTTTGAAGCTTGTAATGATTGTATGTCGCTTATTGGCATATGGCTGGAATTGAACTATGTTAGGCTACATGTTGATTTATTTGGCATTGTAGGAAACAAGGCTTTTTGAATCTTTTAGTGTTTCAATGAATTGGTGGATTAAATAGTTTATGAATTGAACTATATTGCTGCATGTTGATTTATTTGGCATTGTTTTTTGATCGGTGTATAAGGTGAATTTATTTAGTTTGGTTTGAATTGAATTGGTGGATTGAGTCTGAAATAAATTGGCAAGGAAGTTATATATATTGCACATAGAAATGGCTAGATAAATGACAAATTTTTCAAGAATCAATTATCAATGTGTACTGACGAAATTTGCGACCGAATTTTTGTGGGTAGCTAATGAATTTACGACGGATTTTGTAACGGAAAATTAGTATTTTTATTGATTTTCCGTGGATTTGCGACGGAAATTTGCGAGGGATTTGTGACGAGTTTGCGATGGAAAAATCCGTCAGAAAGTGTTTGCGACAAGCCTTTTTGTGACAAAATATTGTCCGTAGAAAATTTTGTCAGAAATGAACATTTGCGACGGGTTTATCTTGATTTGTGACGGATTTTTCCGTCACAAATCAATGAATTTCTAGTAGTGGGAATATTGCAATTTTCTCTCTGCATACAAGATGATCATTCAATCTCACCTCATGTCTCTTTATTTTAACTATAGCTTTTTTCTTCGATAATTAGAACTATTGTTAATATGATCTAGCTTGAGTATATACTATGAACACACCCTACCAATCTTCTATGAAGAATTACAAATGTGAATTTGACTCTCTTTCTCTAAAAGAGGATTACAAAAATTTGCATTCTCACTATTGATAACTCTACATCACGTGTCTAGTTATAAATAATCATGCTTTGAAGAGTAATCATTTTTGTAGATGGAAATATAGAATTATAGGAGGTAGATTAATTAGGAAGCTAATAACATTTCATTAATTAATTTTCATGAAGTTGATAGTAATTGAAGGAATGGAAAAGTTGCTTCGAGTGACAACTGAGAGATCCTTATGCCATAGTTACTTTTTAAAAAGATGCTTTTCATGAAGGCACCACAGAATATTTGAATGTTGTAATTAATTAATAGGTGAACATTCTGGACACGAAACACACAAATTAACGTTGTACATAATTTCACTGGTTTGACCTTTCTTTTAACTCACCGACTTAGCAATTCTCTTGGTACACAAGGGGAAGAGGAAAAATCTTTTGACAGAAGAAGGATTGTAATTTTCCAAGGACAATGTAATTGAGTAGATTACCATATATAACTGTAAATGAATTAAACTTAAAAATTAAAAAAAAAAATCTATTTTTTTATCAAATTAAACAAATCTAGTTACTATCTCTTGAGTATTCTCTAAATACTTTAATTAATTAAATAGTTCTAAAATGAAAAATTAATTAGTACTTGTTATTCACCTGTCACAACACAACAATCTCTCACACAAGTTGAAAATAATTGTAGAACACACGATGGAATTGAGATCTTTGCTTTTTCACCTTAACACAAATTATAGAGTAATGCAGCACGCACCACTCCCTTAAAACAATACAACTGTAATTGAATCTGATGTTGTAATCTAATCTGATGAGGCCATTTAGTTTATGAGGACCAGCCAATTAATTATATATAAAAGATTGCTTTGTTTTGACACACTTTGGACAATCAACCAAGGCCGCTAGAGCATGATATTCCAAGTTAATCACTGTCTCTTTTGATCATATATATATATATATATATATATATATATATATATATATATATATATATATATATATTCCATCTAGCGTATGCCCCTATTGCATAAATAAATGCATCATAATAAAGAAGGGATGCTGATTACTTTATTAATAAGTATTTCCAAAAGGTAGGGGAATTAATGATAAAAAGCTAGCTGCACCCTTTAGTTTAAAATATATGGAGGCCTTTTTGTAAAAGAAGCTTCTGCTAAAGGAGCTATGGTGAACTTTTAAGATCCTTTACGTAGCATGGTCTTGCTTTAATCGGTATATATTTATAAATGTTCACTAATAAACAATATAATTAAATTTGCTGTCCTATTATATATATATATATATATATATATATATATATATATATATATGAATTGTCAAGCGAATAGAGACATTTTTTTTATGCAAACATGACATTTTAGACCTACGACAACACCTAACTTAAAATGCCTGAAAAAGTGTTGTAGTAGTATCATAATGGACAACGGTCTTTAGTTGTGTTGGCTCAACTTATAAATTTTTACCGTTTCATAGGGAACAACTCAAGCATTCTAAAAGTTTAATACACAACGGTTCGTTTGGTCTTTGGATTCTGAATTTTTTCCAATTGTATTGTGAATCATAACCTTGGGCTTTCTCATAAACTAAGAATTAAGTGTTGTATTATTCGATAGTAATAGGAAACCGTTTTGTTTTAGGCGACGATTTTCCACTGTTGCCATAGATTGCAACGGTTTTATATCATTGTCGTTTAGTATAAGAAAAACTGTTGTGTTTGTCTTTCAGTAGCAACAGTTTTTTGTTGGCGTTGCCTTCGCTGGCAAAAAATCGTTGCCTAAAGAATAGACAACGCTCACAAACACCACAGTTTAAAAACCGATTCCGAAAGAAGGGAAACAATTTTTCTAGTTTACGCAAAGATTTTTATGCATTGCTATTGACTTAAAATGTTGCAGTGAAACTAATAGATTGGCTTGAGATATAAATGGTATTCCAACCCAAATACAATAGAAGGGAAAAAGGATATTCAAATTAAATAGTATTCACTATTTTTTTACTGCAATTCACCATTTGGTTTTACTGCTCAGTTTGTCTGTTCATTTTTTGTAAGTAAAAGTATATAAAGGGTGTTCCAACTTATTGTTTTGTCTTGTTACATGTTTGCTATTGAACTCTCACTATCTCTTAGTGGGTTATATCAAATTAGTGATGTGGGTTGTGGGCTTTAGCCCATATTAGTAGCCTACCTTATTTGGGCCCACCTAGCTATTTGGAATTGCGTTTTGATTTTTATACCCCCCAGTAGTCCACATACCCCCATAAAATGCAAAACTTCCCATTTTCTCCTTCTGGAATTATGTTTTCTACATAAATTCGGAATTATGTTTTTGACATAAATCTGAAATTCTGGAAGATAATTTTTTTTGGGAGAAGTCCTTTAATAGCACTTATTTTAGTCCTTTAAAGAGTAGTGTATGGTGGTGGTAGTGTTTATACTATTTAATAGTGCATATCATTATTGTTTGACTTCTGGATTTATGTACATAAATTTGGAAAATTCTTAAAATACCATTCCAGAATTATGTCTTACACAGAAAGTTTTGGAAAAAATAAAAAAATTGGATTTTGGAATTAAATTTGGAATATTTTGAAAGGGAAAATTGGAATAAAAGAAATTTAGGGGTAGTGGTCCAATGAGGGGGGTATAAAAATCAAAACCCTTCGTGATGTGTTGCGTCAAACTCGGTTGGGCATGTGGGACTCATAATGTGTTTAGTTTCTGAAAGAGCTTTGATTTACATCCCCCCCCCCCCCCCCCCCACCCCAAACAATTAATTTAATCTCATTTTACACTTTCAAAAATATTCAATATTCCAGTTTTTTTTTATTTTTTCAGAAATGATTTATGTAAGACATGATTTCGGAATGATATTTTAAGAATTTTTCTGGATTTTTGATTGAAGTAAAAAAAAAATTGAAAAGACTTTTAATAGCACTTATTTAAGTAAACACTATTAAGGAGTATAAACAATTATTTTTACCCTTCAATGGGTAGTTCTGGGTTATGTGGGGATATATGGCCAAGTGGGGGCATGTAAATTAAACCCTTTCTGGAATCTAGTTATTCTCCTTGTTTTCTAGGGTTTCGTTTCTCTTTGTTCGAAAGTAGCTGAGTTGAGTTTGTGTTAATTAGTTACATCTCGTGGTATTTGACTTTGCTTGCTGTACTTCCATGTTTTTTAATTGTGGGTCGGGTTGTATTGCGGGTTTCCTAGTTTTGGTCCTGCACTTGTTTTGCTAGACCTGGCCTATTGATAGTTTCTTGCGTTTTTAGTGGGGTTGTGATTTTTCTACCCCCCACTAGCCCATATACCCCCCAAAATATCATTTGTTCCCATTTTTCGTTCAAAGTTGTCAACTATATTTTTATGGTTCGGACCATTGCTCACTACCCATAGAGTAAGACTAGTCTCTTTTTGTGTTTAGGATCAAATTTCGCACCGACTAACACCAAATTTGTACACAGCGGAATCAAACCCGAGAGCACTGGGTCGACCCCTAGGACCAACAACATTGGTTACTTATCACTAAGTTTGTACCAGCATCCCTCACCGTGTCCCAAAGTAGATTAAGCCACTAGGACCAACAACATTGGTTACTTATCAACTATATTAATCTTTTATCTTCATTTTTTTTGACAAGGTCTTTTATCTTCTTGTTAACAATATAAAATAAATACATATATTTTAGAAATGAAAATAAAAAATATTTTCAGAAAATAGTGATTCACAATTAAATTTAAGCTATTAATGAAATGTATCTCATCAAAACCTATATAAATTTCATATATTTAAAAAGGTTTTTTTTTTGTTTGTGTTGCTCTTCAATTCGACGACTTTGATGAAAAACGCAGTGGCATACAATCCTTTATTCTTTACATAGAAAGTTGCTTCAGAGGCTCTGGAACATCAAATTGACTGAGCCAATTAAATTGTATGGTTTATTCAACTTTTTAATGATTAGACTAAATTATAGTTTTGGTCCCCCTATTTTCAAAAATTCAGATTTTTGGTCCTCCTATTTTAAAACTTAGACATTTAGTCCCCCAATTTTAACAAATCAAAGACTTTTAGTCCAAAGAGGGGTTTTTTAATTTTTTTTGCTAAGTTGGAATCCTGCCAAACAAAAAATGTTGATGTGGCCCTCATTAAATGACGTGGCAGCTGATGTAGCTTATCCACGTCATTAAATGATGCCACGTGTACTTGCCAGATAACTATTTATTTAATTAAATAGTAAAATTAAAAACAAATTAAAAAAACTAAAATTAATTAAATTAACTAAAATAAAACTAAATTCATTCCTCTTCAATCTCACCCCCTCTTTCAACAACAACAACAACCACAGAACGTCACCACCATCATCAAACTTCCTGCAGAACTTCCGATTTTGTCATAAACCCATATTTGGTCCAGCAAAAATATCCCCAAATCCAACAAAACTTCAGATTTTTTCACGAAGCACTCTTTCTTCTTCAACCTCTCTGCTCCCTCTTCTTCTCACCCACTGGCAACAACAAACTGGAAAAAAAAACTAAATTGCTGAACAACATTCAACAACTGATTCTGTCCAGAAACGAAAAACAACCGTGTTTGCATTCATTCATCAACAATCGTGTTTTCAACAACAGCGGAAAATGAATCAGAAAAAAATGAAGCAGAATCAAAGATGAATCAGAAGCAAAATCGAAGTAGAGGAAACGAATCTGGTTCTGGGTTTAGGGGGTAAGATCGAACGAAGAACAATCAGTCACTATTTGTCATCTTCTTCGTTCGTCGTTGATCTCAGATCCAGACACTGTTTGTCATCTTCTTCGTTCATCGTTTTCGTTTGTCACCCCAAATCCCTCAACAACCCTTCATCTTCTTCCTATCCTCAAACCCAGATTTACTGCTGTTGTTGTTGAAGAACTGCTGCTGTTGTTGAACTGGTGTAATTTTGTTTTTAATTTACTGTTTTAAAATAATTTATTAATAATATAAGTTATTTTAATTATTTAAAAATTATAATATGATGTGGCTAGTCTATGTGGACTATTAAATGACGTGGCACAAGTTTTGTCAGCTGCCACATCATTTAATGAGATGCCACATCAACATTTTTTTTTGCAAAAGGCCAAGTCAGCAAGAAAAATGAAAAATCCCTCTTTGGACTAAATGTTCTAAGTTTCTTAAAATAGGGGGATTAAATGTCTGGATTTTAAAATAGGGGGACCAAATATCCGAATTTGTGAAAATAGGGGGACCAAAACTACAATTTAGCCTAATGATTAATTATTCAATTCAACGGTTTTTGGTCAAACAAATTCAATTCAACAATTGTATATCAATTTACAACGGGCTTTCTATTCTAGTCAACAATTTTATCCAGAGTCACGGTTGACCTGGTTTACCTGTGATTCAATGATTTTCTTAGAATTGATTGCATGTGATTATCTCAATGGTAACATGGGATTTGTAGGGACAGCAATGGACATCCTCTGAGTAAGGTGCTGCTCGTATCCGAGCCACACACGCATGAGCAGTTATTTTAGTGTCTGTCCTCATAATTTATTAATCACTTTTTTTTTTGAAAACAAGGGGTATAAAGCCCCAATAAAACAACTAACCAAGATGAACCGTCAAACTTCTCTTATCAGTGAAAATAAGATTATTAAGAGAGGAAGTAATATCATCAAAAATATAACAAATTAACTTCATCACAAGTAAAACTTTCCTTAGCTAGCCGATCAATATGCTTAATAGGATTGGCCTATTAGCCTCTCTCAGATAATGAAATGTTTATGCATATACTTGTAATGTCAACTTTTAATTTTCTCATATAAATGAATAAAATTTATTAAAATTAATTAAATTAAATTGTGGAAAGCCAACGACTCCCATGTTAGCTTATTACACGTGTCTGTTCAAAAGTTGGAATCTTAATTTACAAGTGGTCCTATCCTTTAATCTCTCTCTCTCTCTCTCTCTTAAGAATCCACTTGCCAAATGTCCATCTTATATAAGTTATATTGTACTTGTATTGTCTTGTTGTCCATAAATCACCCAAAATGACCTGCGATGTTGATAAATGATGATTGTCCAGACTTGTATAATTTCCTTGGAAGGCAGTTAGGATTGGAACAAAGATGCCTTCTGTCCCCATCCAAAAACAATGGGCCTTCCTTTCTTTCTCACTAATGATAATTTCAATCAAGATCCACATGCAATGTCTGTTGTAGTAACTCCAGCCAGTGTGTCCTTTGATTAAAATCATTTGACAATTTCATATAATATATACTAAAGTTTTGGTTCGAATTTCAGATTTGTAAAACCAAAACCAACAATGTTTAGATTAATGGTTGTTTCGAGTGATAATTGGATTCAGTATCATTCTAAAGTTTTGGGTTCGAATTTCAGATTTGTAAAAATTTAATTCTATTCGAAAGAGAGAACCACACGAACCGACAAAGTCGAGTACATGTGGCTGGTCAAGTTCCACAGCCTAGATTAATAACTGATCTTGGGTGTGTCAAAATCAATGGCGGACCTACACTATATTCAAGGGGTTCGGTTGACCCTCCTGGAAACAAATGTTAGTACTAGTACCCCCATATAAAATTATTTTGAACCCCCAAAATTTTAAATTTGCACTCAGTTGTTAATATGTCTTATTAATCTCCATAAGAGATTATTTATAAAACTTTAGAAAATAATTTTACCGATATCACATATTTTTACAGACTACTTATTTTCACATACTTTAGGACTTCAATAAATAATGACGGGTAAACTTAAAGACTAATTTAGTGATTTTCTCTTAAATATATATGTGGAGTTAGATAACTTGATTCCTTAATTTTAATAAATTAAGTGAGTACAATAAATAAATAAATAAAAGTTTAACAATCCGAAGAACCATAATAATTTTTTTTCTCCCCCAACCTAAGGTTCTGGTGGTCAAAATTAATATACATTATATTTTTGACAAAATATATATTCTTATGTACCATTTTTTTTATAAACATATATATTCTTATGCACAATGCTTGGTTTCACATAATGTTATTGTCGACTAGTAAGTAGTACATATTAATAATATGCATCTCCAATCTGGATTACTATAAATCAATCACGAGATTCCACGTTCTGTTTTAAATATTAGGTCCCTCTCTGACCCTCTCGTTTCTTCTATCATGAATTCTAGACAAAGACCTTTTTTCGTTGTCTTTGTTTTTCTGGTAAACGAATAAAACTTGGAAATGGACCCAGCTTTTGCTCGTATAATTGTTATATAATTCATTCATCATTACTAGGTCCATCCTATCCATGCAAGTAGTTTCAATAAGAAGTGCAACTTTATCATATTAGGGTAGAAAGCTTCAAATGGAAATACTCATTCCTTCTGTCATATATTATATGACCTTTTTTTTATTTTTTTTCATTTCACACAAATTAAAAAAAATAGTTAATTTTGCATAAGCGGCTGCTCTTTATGCCTTTGCTACCCCAAGCTAGAAAGAAATATACAAGGACCCATGTATTACTCTACAACTTTGCCACCCCAAAATATATTACTAATAGATAGTATACCGATAGTTGCAAAGCACAAGATGAAGAAACAATTTGGGAAAAGGTGCCGTGTCACCAAACGAAGATATAACATGCTCTTAAAAGATATCTACTTTCACTTGTGTTTATTAACGACAAGCGTTAGAAGATATTAGTATTATTATTAGTATTATTAAGCTTTCAAAGATTTAACAATACTTTTTTGAGTTGTGCCACAAATTAGTACAAAAAGGAAAGCCAAAATTATTACTTAATTGAAAGACTATTCGTCTTGTTTCAGTGTCTTTACGACAACTATTGATAAATCCCTTTCAACAATGAAAATAGTCAAAGACAATACTTTGAAACAAAATAAATGACGAGTTTCTTGCAATTAGTTTAGTTGTTTATTACATTAAGAAAGGTATTGTTAGTCTGTTTAGTAAAAAGACAATTATTGTTGAATTTGAATTCATGAAGTTTCACCAAGCTCAACTTTCCCATAGCTATTATAATTTTTTTCCATCTTGTTTTAATTTACATCATGGAGTTCATATTGGTTCTTCTTTAATGAAGTTCATGTTGTAAAGACAAAAAGTACTCTTTATATTTAAAGCCCCCGCATGATAAATGGGCCAGCTCTCCCACTGCATAGAAAAAATAAATATTGAGTTACTTTACAAAATCATCTTTCACCAATGACATGAGAAAGATAAATGAATGGAATTGGAGGAAGAGAGATAATTAAATAGTATTGAAAGGTATAATGAGAAAATAAAATTAATGCTTCATTGGTATTGTAAAACGTCATATAATACGAGACAATTTTTTTTGGCTAAAACGTTATGTAATATGGGATGGATGGAATAACGTTTAAGGTTGTGACACACAGTAGACTAAGAATATTAATAGTCTAGAATTCATGATAATTATCTCATACTTTCCCAATAAGTCAATTGTTATTAAATCTCTCTGTTAATAATTAAGTATTGAAAAAGAAAACCACATTAACACTTCAAAAATGAAAAAATTATTAATGTTTCATTAGTATTGTTCACGTTAAATAATATAAGACAAATTTTCTTGACTAAAACATCAAGTAATATGGAGCTTATTTTTTCTTATAAAAACGACTCGAAATAATATAAGTTAGTGAGCTAGTGATGGTTATTAATTAGTTTTGTTAATGCACAAATTTGCATCATAGTGGATCTCCTCTCTTTTGGTTGAGCTCGCCTCCAAAGCTCCAATGGGGGTGCAACTGTAAAAGGTACTCTGATACCAAAGTCAGGGCTTGAGAGTTTAAGAGAAGATAGTGAATATTTAGAGTAAAAGTAAAATTATCAAATCTTTTTATATGGTGAAGAAATTTTGTTTTCCTTGTTCCAACCCTTTACTACTTTGAAGAAACGTGAATACATGTGAGTTTGGCTTCATCTGTTTTGCCATCTAACCCCGCTAAAATGACATTTGTCCACAGCCATGGACTTACATACCAGATCAAATGAATTAAATTTTAATTGTTTTCTTATAAGAAAAAGAAAAACTGAAAAAAGGAAGGAAGGAAGAAAGATGCCTTGGGCCAACGCGTAGCCATGGACCTACCAAATGGTTCCTTGTTAAGTATGTTCTTCTCACTTTCATTTTAAATGGTTCCTTGTTAAGTATGTTCTTCTTACTTTCAACTTCGAGTATGTTCATGTCACTTTCATTTTTCTTCTATTTTTAGTTAAAAATTAAATTAATGGGGGTGTTGTCATTGTTGTATTTTAGGTAGAAGTAAGTGTTGTCATTTTTTTTGGTCTAATGGTCGAACTGGCAATTGCCAGGACCTAACACACACACAAAGGGGAAAACCAAGGATCGACACCCAGTGGAGATCGAGTATGTTGTTGTATTTTAGGTAGAAGTAAGTGTTGTCATTGTTATTGCACAAACGTGTATCAATCATCGTCAAGCAATTAATTGAAAATTACTCGTCGTGTTGGTTATTATTTGAAGTACAGTTATTTTTTTCAAAAGAAAGAAAATGAAATACAATTTTGTCAAAAAAAAAATACTACCTCCGTTCAAAAATATAAATACTAATTAAAAAGCCCCAAAATCTAAGCACTAAAAATATATGGTCTTCTCAATAATAAGTTATTATGAGTTCTTATTATGTATGGTTTTATTATTGATTTTGTTAACTTACAAAATGAACACATAATGTGATGTTTTAGATTATTTTAGCCGTAATTGCTTATTTTTTAAACCTAATTGACTTGCCCTTACATAGACCTAAAAGTGTCAAGCCACCACAATCCACCTACACTATTTTCACACGAGTAAACACTCATTTTAGTCTAAAAAAAATGTAATGCTTTGTCGCTTTAGTTCTAAAAGAATTGGATTTAAAGAAACTCCCTAAATGTGTCTTCTATGTGTTAAGTTAGTTTTGATTGTAAACCTGATTACTCACAATTCTTAGAAGTGTTGACGTGGCGCGTTACATGTAGCATGAGTATCAACTTGCTAATTCATGTATATGTCGTTTCACTAAGGGCTAAATTGTCATTTCACCTTCATTCGCTACAATGTCCTCCCTCTCCTGGCTTTAGTCAGAAGCATGCAATTGTGCTAGATTCAACCTTGTTCTTCTTTCTTCTCCATGATATAATATTTATGTTGATGCTAATAGAGGTAGTTGTTCAATTACTAGAAGTCTACCAAAGACTTTTCATGTTTTGTTGGACTCACTCATAACTTGAAGTTAAAAAAACAATTTTTTGTCACTAGATCTTCAACTGAGGTCGAGCAATTGCCTCAAGACTGAGATACGAGATTTTTTGTAGATCAAACTGCTACTCCACCTGTTTGAGGTTTCAGTTTCATTAGTGAATGTTTCTTCCCTCAAGTAACTACCATTTTCTTTTACTACTAAATCTCTCTTTCAACCCATAGTTTTCCAATCGGATCTACTTGACATTTTACCTCTCAAAATAAGGGGAAGTATTACCCTAGATTGAGTTTAGGGTTATTGAGTTAGTTATTTTTTGGTGTAGTTTGGTTGGTTAGTCTTCTACCCACCACTATATATTCAACTAGTTGTAATGGTTTTGACACAATTCTTATTTTTCTTATTCACGAGTGAACCGCTAAAGTTGATCATAGGATATCGTGTAAAGTGCTATGAGTGATTAAGATTGAATCAACTAGTGTTAAATCTCAATCATTGATGAAGTTTTATACTATACCTTACTGTCAATTTAAAAAAAAAACATTTTTGTCAAACATTTGTGCAATTCAAACGCTAGAAAATCATTTATAATTTACATCTTATATTTTCTAGCGTTTTATAAATGATTTTCTAGCGTTTGAATTGCACAAGGGGTATTAAATGACAATAAACACAATTTATGGCCGAGTCGACCGTTACAGACAAATGGGAGGGAAATCGGGGATATTTATCTCTGATTCCTATGATCATGCTTCATTCCTTCTTGGGAGAGGTAGATTCAAGATATTTTGGGCCGATCGGTAAGTCATCAAGGGAGGTCCTTCTGCGGCCGAACAAATGTATATGTTGGTCGGTTTGGATGGGAACAACGTCAAATATAAGTTTAAATTAATTTCTAATTCCACAACATATTTTGTTGTTACTGGGTCATTGGTGCTCAGTATTCACCGACTTTATAGATGACTAGCCTACGACGAGGAATCTTGTCGACCTGTATGGTTTTCCTCTCTCAAAAGAGTTTTTGCCACGTTCATTGAATAACTGACGTATCTAGCCCATAATATAGATCAAATACATCAATTATTTAATTAACCTTACACTGCATTTATCTTTTTTTTCTTCTTAAAAATAAGATCAAAGGTGTATCAATTTTTTTTTTTTTTGGTCTCAAAGGTGTATCAATTTTGAATTTACTCCTCCGCTATCTTTTACTCTTCCAACGCCAACCAATAATAAAAGCCAAACTTGCCACCCAAGTTTACTTTCTAAGGGGCAAGTAAGTCATTTTCTGTCACCTACACCTTTTATATTTATCTCCTTTTCCGCGTTGAAATCTCCTTCGAATCTTTGCAAAGAAATCATTTCTTCATTTCCCATTCGTTCTTCCTTCTCCCCCTTCTGGATCGATAGCGCAATTTTTTATCGCTATCAGATTCTCCGATTCTCAACCATTTTCATTTTTTGTTCACACAGGCAATTAAAATCTCGCAATTCAACACACAAATAAAACAATATAAAAAAAATTAAATCAATTTTTTTGCGATCAAAAAAATTTAAAAACTCGTTGTAAAATAATTAAAATTTTAATTTTATAAGCGAATTGTTCAGCATATTCAATTTATCGTAAGAATTTCGGTTCCATTGGTGTTTTTTGTAAAAACGGTGCCGTTTGGCTATATCGTGTTTGTGGAGCGAAACTGGGGACTTGGGGAGGACAAAACGACGCCGTTGGCGTTGAAGATATGGATTGCAGGGTTTGTGTATCTGCAGAGGGTGAATTGTGGTTCAACCTCGGCGGTGGTCGCGGTGGTTTCAGCCATGAGAGCGAACATGATTTGGCTTTGATGGTTAGCGATTTCTTAGAGAATGGAAGCAGCGGCGCTGAGTCTTTGTATAGCAGTGATAGCGATTCTGGTCTCTCTGATTTTTCTCACCTTGCGGAAAAGATTCAGGTAATTATTATTATCATTATTATTAATATTATCATTATTATTAATTTATCATTATCAACAAACGCTTTTGATTATCCATTTCCTTAATTATTAATTATTAGAATATTAGAATACAAAACTAGTTTTTTCTTTTGTTGTGTGTGTTTTTTATATTTGTTATTCTCTGCAAAATTCAAATTGATTGATTTGTAAATGTGATTTTGAAGTTGCCATATAGGTGATATGATAGTTTACGCTTTGTAATAATTTTCTTTACGTTTTGTTTTTTAATTTCCTGGCCCCATTTTCTAGCTTTCTTTTGGAAGCAGAATCTTCTATAAATCATTTTTAGGAGAATAAATCTTCCTATAAGTGTTCTTTTTTTGGTCCAATTCCTATAAGTGTTCTAAATTATAATTATAATTTCTTATCTTATATAGTAGCAGACAGATACCTTCCTCATTTCATTCTTATGTGCCTTGAATAAAGGAATTGATTGCATGATGTGAAAATTGTAGTTTTGCAAAATGTAATTGATTAAATCCTGAATTCCCTTGTTTGTTGGTAGGCTAAACGTAAATTTCAATGTAAACACTCGCTGATGTTGATCGTTCTCTTTGTCATGTTCTTGCATGGACTAATCTAAACCTATTTTCATAAGAGAAGAGAGAAATAATTTTGGTAGTTCTCCTTCATGTTTCCAATATTATTATTGCAGTTGTGCACTTGTGCCTGTTTTCTTGTTGTAATGCAAGTTTTCATTTTGGTTTCACTTTGCAACAATGTGTATGCTATTAATATCTTTTTACACTACTTTTAATCTATTTGTTTTAGATTCTCTTTGTTCCGAAACCACGTTCAACATTCCTTTCAATGGGCTTCAAAAAGAGGCAGCTTGTGAAGGCATACCTCTGGTCTCAGTTTTTTCCCGTGTCTGTGTTCTGACATGTTTATTCCTAACATACATTGAATTTAGTCAGATGTCTTTTATGTTGACTGACGCCGAGTCCCTCTGCTGGCAATCTTAAGGGGTACATTATCCATGTCAGTGAATTTGGGGATATTAATTCCTATTTGTTGGGAACAAAGGGTAGAAAATTGGGGAATGGATAGAAACGTTGATGGTTGAGACCTTTTTGAATTTACAAGTAGTTGTCTGTTTAGTTTGTATGAAATGTCTCACTTAGCTATTCATCTCTTTTTCCTTATTTTCGTTTGAGTTTTTGGTTTGATTGAGAACCTCAACTTGTTATCTCCGGTTTCTAGGAGTTATTGTTGGAAGCAGTTTTCACTCATTTATCAATTATTTTGAGGAAAAAAGAAACAGAAATTAGGCAATAAAGAAGGAAAGTTACCTTTTTTATGGTTAGCTATTACACAAAAAAAAAAAAAATCTGCTAATTATTACTTCTGATAAATGATATTTTAACAATTCCCTGACTGTCTATGATGTCTCATAACACAGATTTGTAAGCGATCAGTGACTAAATGCGAGAGTGACTTGCTCTCAATTGTTCATTCTCTCATACGATCCATGAATGAGACCAACCTTCATGTTATGAATTCCGGTCCATGCTATGCTAGCTGTATCAGGTTTTATCTGGTGAAGTTGTTGAAGCTTTCTGGCTATGATGCGGGTGTTTGTGCATCTAAATGGCAGGGTAGTGGCAAGGGTAGAGGCCTGGTCCCTGGAGGTATGACATCTTATATTTTTCTGATTTTACGAGAGTCATGATTCTACTTTTGCGTCATGGACCACACTTCCATCATTAAGTTGCCTCCATTGGTTTAGCGACAGTGCTAACTATGAATCTGTTTTGTCTGCATTGATTTTTTTGACTGTGTTAAGTATTATGACCGTCAAGAGAGAGTGAAGTGGCCTACTTTTGGATATAGGTCCGGTTTAGATTAACTTTTAGCTTACTAGAGCTTTTCGGTTAAAATACATTTGTGATTCATCACTCTTCAGTCACAAAAGAGTTCATATAAGCTTGTAGATATTTGTGGAGAAGATAAACGAATAAGAGTCTAATAAATTTAGATGCGGAAGTTATATTAAAACCTATTGATAAACTATTGTTCAAAACTCATAATTATTGTAAGATTCTTATAATATTTTTTTTAATTAGTGTTTCTAGAGAAATTTATCTAAATTGGCTAAAAAGTCTTGTCTGTTTGATTTTTAAACATTTTGGCTCAATATGGCCAGCAATTTGTCTTTCACTCAACTCATGATAAGCTTTTGTTTTCAGCTGATATTTGATTGTTTGGAGTTTCACAGGTGATCATGAATATATTGATGTAGTGGTTGACAATAATTCTGGCGTCTCAGAGCGATTGGTTATTGATATTGATTTTCGAAGTCACTTTGAAATAGCTAGAGCTGTTGATTCATATGACAGGATACTGAATTCGCTTCCGGTTGTTTATGTGGGTTCCCTTGCTAGGCTGAAACAGTTTCTTGGAATAATGGAGGATGCTACTAGATCTTCTTTGAGAGAAAACTCTATGCCTCTTCCTCCATGGAGATCTTTACCATATCTGCAAGCCAAGTGGCTGTCACCCTATGAAAGATATACACATTCAGAAGGCATCATTAATATTAGCAACGAAAGTTGCTTCGATCACAAGCAATGCTGTGGATATTTGAAGAGGCTTCAATCGTGTCTCCAGTCAGGAATGGAAGTAGAGCGAAAATTGAAGGCTCGAAACAGTGAAAGTAACCGGAGGGTGAAGCCTGACAGATGGAGGCACTCCTTTCTCAGGCCTCTATGACATGTACAGATTTTGGCTTTGAAGTTCCCCAAGAAGAGTGTACGGATTTTTGCGGCTTTTTTCCTTTTATGAAATCTTTTCCTAGCTACCTAATAAGTCTGGTTTACAAAAGGACGGGTTCATATAGGCAGTCTCATCAGCAGCAATAAGCCATTTTATTATGGATCAGTTCTTTGTTTCTTATCCATTTAAGGTGTCTCACTTTCAGAGTCTTGAGTTTTTTGTTGCCCCGTCCTGCAGAGTATTGAGTTTGTGAACTATAGCGGAATCACATACTGTATCTGATAACTGTTCCTTGCCTCGTCTATTTGTTGGGTCTTGGAAATTTTGGTATATTCCTATTTTTTGATATATGTTTTGGGGATTATTTTTGAGTGATAAACTGGAGTAATGATTGTAATTTCTTTACGTTTATATTTGGAACTTTGGAAAATGATTGTTTTGGAATTTTCCCACTGGGAAAAAATAAGTACACAACTTTGAAATTGCTTCAGTTTGATGTGTTTTAAGCTTTTCAACTTTCTATTGCTTTGATTTAAAGCTTGTTACTTTGAATTGCTTTATATTTCTATTACTTGTGTGCTATTGGGAACGTTGTTTAAAGACGTGGTGGTGATGACTGTAAGCCAATTGCTGGCCCATCTAACCCCTCTAGGAAGTAAAATTATGAAAAAAGTAAGCTTTTACCAACAAAAAAAGTAAGCTCAAGTTCATTTGAGCAAGTTAGCAAGTTCAATAGGAGAACATCTTAGCACCACAGGGGGATTTGGTGTCTTTAGGGCGGGAAAGCCACCTATACTTTTAGGTAATTGAGTCTATCTCTCTCCTCAATAATTTTCTCTCTCATCTTATCCCATTTGCCTTTTCTAGAAGGAAGGGGGCGGCCCAGAGGTGTGTCCAGAAGTTAGTTTGAGGGAATGATGTTTTTTAAGAAAAAATATATGCAACATAAGGGTTGTATTAAGAAGAAAGGAGTGGTGCAAAATAGTAACCATAGTATAGTTACAATGATGAAACATTTTTTTGTTTTTGGTGGTCTCAAAAGATCAAAACCCGTCAAAAAAAATGCAAAACTGAACCAGAAAAGAGAAAGACCATCTAGAAAAGCTTTTTTTTTTCCGAATAATTTCCCGTCTCTAAAAATTTTCAATAGAAAAGAGGCTCATCTAGAAAAGCCTTTTTTTTAAGACCGGAAATTATTCAAATAGTTTTGGACTTTTAGACAGACTCATCTAGAAAAATCTTTTTTTTCTTCCGAATAATTTCCAGTCTCTAAAAATTTCCAATAGAAAAGAGAAAGACTTATCAATTAAAATATTATTATTTTAATAGATGAATCTGTCTTTCTATCCTACTGAAAATTTTCCTCACCCATTTCTGTTGGCTAATATTAAGGACAATCCCACGTCATTGAGGAGGGACTACCCCTGAATATGAAATCCTTAAAGTACCTTGAAAATTTATCTATCAACTAACAAAAAAACATTTACCAAAGCAAAAATTTCTTTAATGAGCGTAAATATGTTATTTATGGTATCGTGATTCTTAAGGTTCATATGGTATTTTTAAACTTCATACAGTAAATAGCTATCTACAGTAATATTTTTAGCACAATAGGGAGAAAGGAAAAAAAAGAGAGCTCAAAAAATAAACTCTTCGGAGCGCTACTCTATATGCGCCAGCCTGGAGGGGAGGGTCAATACCTCTAGGAGGGTGATGGAACACTTGCCAATTGCTTTGAGTGCTAGCTCCAAACTTTTCTAAAAAGAGCAGAGTTACCTTCTCGCAGATTATGCATGAGCCTTACATTCCACTCGTAACCAAGGACCTCTTTAACATTTTGGATAACATTAGCATAACAATGATATATCCAAAGGATTTGTGACGAGATTAATAGCATGCAGAGAATCAGAGTAACAAGTAATACTCTGGTAGCCCATGTTCTAAGTTAGAAACAATTCTGCGTAAAGCCAAAAGCTCAGCATAAAGATTATCTCTCCTACCAATATGTCTGGCAGAACCACACAGCCACTCACCAGCTGCGCTTCTAATCAAACCTCTAATTCTGGATGGGCCAGGATTTCTAATGCTACTCCCATCCACATTAACAACAAAAAAATTCTCTCTGGAAGAATGTCAAGTGACCCATCTAGGAATGCTAGGCTCTAAAACAGTTACGATACAAACCATCTATGGCGGCCCCTAAGGAAGTTACCTCACATCTAAGATTACCGTATTAACTATACCTTAAATGGCTTTTTAAAAATTATTAAATAGTTATGGTATATATTTTTAAAATTGAATATTGTAAATTAGGTATTTACAATATACTCCCCCTGGTCCTATTTATAAGAGAAAAATCACCTTTTATAGGCTTATTGAATAATCGATGTATCTGGTCTATACTATAAATCGGATACGTCAGTTATTTAATTAATCTAAAAAGTAATTTTTCTCTTATAAAGAATCCAGAGGGAGTCTAGTTGTAAAAAACAATGCACCGAGTATACAATTTTAAAATTTATACCATAAATGTTAAATAATTAACTTACTGTACGTTGTTCTACGTAAATTAGTCATATACGTTACACAAATTTACAATTCTTTACCGTAAAGAGCTAATTTATGAAAGAAACAAAAAATTACATACCATAATTAGCTTATTTATGGAAGAGATAAATCGTAGAGTGTATTTTTAAGAGTATCTTGGGACTTTTACTTTATTGAGGGTGCCCCCCATAAGTGAGGGGGTGTCTTTAGTAAAGGCATTTCTTTTCGGTATCATGACCCGCTTTTTTTTTGTGTGCAACTTTTAGAAAATGAAACTAAGTAACTGTTTGGTTGGGCGATGAGGTTATTACAATAACACAAACTAACGGTCAGTTTTCCACGTCTTCGTAGAAGCTTGATATTCTAGCTTTTGTTTTTCCACGATAGAGGTCTCTCTTAACGTACGTTTCACTTTGCAAATGGGTAACCAAACAAGCTATAAAAGTTCTTAGATATATCGAAATATTGTTTTTGGTCACCATTAATTATTAGAACTTCCAATTATTTTCCTATAACTTGTTAAACTTGATTTTGCATCTTTCTTTACAATAGTAAATACACCACTAGAGATAAAAGTGGTGTTTCTTCCTGTACCAAAAAAATCAAAGGTTCAAATATTATAGATAAGACAAAAATCTTAGCTGATAAATTTGTTTCAAAGAATTCATTAGGCTATCAAGTATCAAACATGGTAAAGATTTGTAATATTTGGAGTAGCCTTAATTCATCAAGTAATGTTAATTTTCTCATAGTACCACGAGATAAAGGAGAGAAAAATAATATTTACCAAAACTAGTGAAAAATATTTGTGATTTTCAAGTGCACAGCCACAACATATCTGACAAGTATTGTAAAAAAAACATCTCTGTGAAAAAGGAAAATACATGAGAAAATAGTTTCAAGTGAACAAATTTTAGCCACGTGTTTTACCTTAGTAACTTTTTAAATAGAGAAATAATAGATGAAAAACAAAAAGTTTTCAAAATTTTAAGGTGGAAAGATTCATAAAAGTTAAAGCAACAGAAACAATATATATATATTTGCAAGCATAAGCCATAACGAAAAGAGACAACATGCACTTTGAAATCAATAATTTACTTGTTCATCCAAAAGGACAGCCAATAAATAACCATTGAAGTATAGAAATTGAAAAGCACAATTGCAACAAAAACAGAAGTACTTCAGAATAAATTAACCTTGAAATCAACTGCATGTAAACAGTTTCAAACAGCCATTATTTCTTACAGAAAATAAAAATAAAAAGGTATCCCCTGCAATGATTGCAGAACTTATTTGAGCAACAAAGTTTCTTTGATAACAACATTGTTTGATAGGGAACCGATCCTCTTCAGTAACCAAACACTTTCGTAGGAGAGAGACCGACAGAAACGTTAAAATAATATTTTAACGTAGAAATTTGTGTCTCTCCTATACTCGAATTGTTCGGCGACCTGAGAAGATCTTTCAACCTATTTCTTAGAACATCAACACGATGGAATAACTTCATCAACAAAAGCACGATATTCAGGGTCAGTTTGCCAAAGCATTGCAAGATAATAAGGGGAAGTGCAAAGCCTATGAACCTCTTCAACTTTCCAAATGGTGGATTCAACACTGCTCCACTGAAATATAGCATCAATTGGCTTATTCTCATCTTCACTGCAAAACCTTGATTGATCCCATTGCTTACAAAGCTTGAAAGTAAGATAATGCAATGGTTGGCCATACAAGGTCTTTAGGGTTCTTGCCATACCTATCCAAGTGAAAGCCACACCAAATGGTACACGACCTCTTGGTATAGGAGTTTTCTTCATGAACCCTTGATACTCTTTTGCCACTTCCACTAAATCAGGCCCTACATTACAAACAAAAAAAATACTCATTTTCTTACACATGGTAATTTTCATTGTCTCAAAAACCATTCAATAATAATCTTACATTGAGTAAAAAAAACTACAAATTGAGTTGAATTTACATCAAAGAGTTTTCACTGTCTTTATGGAAACAGCTTATAATTTATCTGTAGGTTGTTTTGCGACTTCCTATTATAAGTTTTTCAAGAGAACTAATTAAAAATAGCTTATAACTTACATAAAAGCAATTTAACTTTATTTTAAAGAAAAAAAAACAACTTATACATAAACACTTATATGATACATGTATATGCAATAAGCTTTCCATTAAACGGTTAATCCAAACAAAACCTATCTATCATGGCAGTTGAGAGCAACGGCCATCCTTAACTAAAACATTAATTATGTTATCACCATACCTATGTTTGTGAAGGTGTATGAGATTACAAATATGACAAGTTATAGCTAAACATTTTTTTTTTCTGAAAAAAATACTTGGAAATAAGATTCTCATCGTTATTTTCTAGAAAGAGGGGTACTGAAGTTGTTCTTCAAACCTTTCTATCTCACCTTGTAAACCTTAACCAAAACCCTTAACACACTGTTTTTTTTTGTATATGCACCAAAAATTTTGTAGATATTTTCTAACAACCAATGGATTTCAAAAGCTTCATTATTTTGCTACTATAGTGATAGTAATCAACAAGTATTTAAGGTAAATGAGGCTAATAAAGTTCTTGAGCTTGCCACCTCAAGAAGATTATACCTTTGAGTGATGTTCTTTTTCATTGATCTCCAGCTTTAATATTTTCAAAAGATTTCTAGTTGTAACAACTAGAGGAAGTAGTGTATAGATTATACCATTTCTCAAAATATGGACCACAGTAAAATCACGTGCAAATTTGGAATCATAACAATCAAATAATGAAGGTGGAGAAATAGAAGTATGACTTTAATGAGAATAGATTCTCTACTGCATCTACGATCAGTGATAAAGAGAGAGAAAAAAGAAAATGAAATGTTAGAGCACGAGAGAGAAACAAGAAAGAATATAGGGAGGAGATTTGTAACACTCTAGGCCCTTTTCTGACTTAGTAGGCTACCCACAAGTGTATATCATGATCTTCTCTACCCTTATGTAGAATTTTTGCCTTTCGTGGGAATCGAACCTTGTACTCTGGAGCTTAAGTACAAGTTCAATGCATTCCCACAATGCACTTCTAAAAATCTTGTATACTTTACTTTTTATGATATTACTTTCTAGAATTTACTTTTTATGATATATGACATGTTATTATTAAGTGATTGGATGATGAATATCATACCCAATAAAATTCAATGGGTATCAGAGTGTTCACCCAAAATATAAGCAAAAATAAGTAGATAAAAGTTTATGTATTTGGTCCAAAATTTTGGATCAAATACATCAATTTTTATTGACCCATTTTATTTATATTTTGAGATATTAATTGGAAATAGTACAACCTGGCATGAATGAAAAATCTTTGAAGAAAAATAAATTCCTATCACTTTTTTAGGAGATCTCTCTCATTCAGAATTTTGTTGTAGGTTGTTAAGTGTTAGATTTATACCACCATTCAACATTTTCTCTCTCTTTTTTTCATCTATTAAAGTTTATCGATCATCCTTTTTAATCAATGGTTGAGATTCCACCTGACAGTAATGCCAACTGAGGAGATCCAAACCTATTTTGTGGTATTGAGACGGAGTAGAAAGCACCACCCGTAAATTCACACGCAAAGTAGAGATCTCGAGTAATCACAGAAAATATCTAGCATAGTAACCACAGGAAAGTCATGGCACTTGTTTTTGGTCTTGAGACGGAGTGGCAATTATCACCCATAAATTTGTATACGGAAAGTAGAGATCTCAGACTCAAATCCAAGTAACCACAAAGAATATCTAGCTTAAAGATCTGCTCTGCTCAAGATCTAGATCTTCACATCCCTAGATCTTCATATATAACTCCATCAACCAATTGTGTTATGCCTTACAGATCTGCACGTCTTTTGATCTAAAGTTTTGGGGCTCATCATTTATATAAAATCAAAACCCTAATTTAAATTTTGGGGATGATCTTTTAATACAATTAAACAAAAATTTTACTTCTCATAAATCAAACAATTTGATGATATAAATATTAAAAGAAAAAAATGGGGTAATTGAAAATAAAAAAATAATAATCAAGCTGCCAAGAAATGAATATATAGGTTTTGCTAATTACCTCGATGATCAACACATGCTTTGGACTTCAATGATTTTGAACAATCTTTTTCAGCTAAATTCAACTTCTTTCTCTCAATATCCTTACCAACCATTATCTCTTTTCCTTTATTTTTCTCAATATCCTTCTCGACCATTAACCCCTTTCCTTTGTTTCTCTTAACATCATCGATCATTATCCCCTTTCCATTGTTCTTTTTAACTCCAACCACCACAACATCATCATCAGACTCAGTATCAGAGTTAGGCATCAACATGTGTTTGTAACTCGCAGGAGACTTGCGTCGTAACATTTTCGGACTTGTTTGATATCTTTTTACTTTTTCGTAAAGAAGAGGTGTGACACATCTATATATATAACCGTTTTTGTTTTGAACAAAACAGCTGGTTCTCAACAGGACAGTCAAGATTTAAATTAAATATATTAACCTATGCATATCTTTTTATTTCTTTTCTATTAATATAAAAAATAACAAATATTAATATATATAGTCATAATTTAAAAGTTGGAAGGGAAATTGAGTATAAGAGTGAGAGGAGCTTAGTCTCTCATTTTTTTAGATAGTTCTTTTTACCTTAAATGATAAATAATATTTAATTAATTATTTTTGACTAAAAATTAAGTAATGAGTTTAATATAATAAATACATTTTTTAAAATAGTAATTGATATTTAATGAGGAGTAAATAGAAAAAATTAATATAATATAAATATTAATTAATAAATTTGTATTTGAATAAAAAATTAATATAATGTAAATATTAATTAATTATTTAAATGGTAAATAATATTTAATTAATTATTTTTGACTAAAAATTAAGTAATGAGTATAATATAATAAATACATTTTTTAAAATGGTAATTGATATTTAATGAGGAGTAAATAGAAAAAATAATATAATATAAATATTAATTAATAAATTTATATTTTAATATTTTTACATAAAGAGTTTACTTGTCGAATATAATTTAATGAAATGAATTATCTTTTATAAAGATATTGATAATATTTGTCTAAACCTTTTGAAATTGACTAGAAATTAAAAGAAAAAAGTTTTTCTTGTTAAAATGAGAAGCTGGTTAAGTGTGACAAATGAGAGAGAAGAATACAAAAGTGATTTCTATTATTATTATTATTATTATTATTATTCCAATAAATTTGTACCAAACAAAAAGTTTCAAAAATTAATATATTTAAAAATATTATATGTGAAAATTATTTTTTATTCTTAAAAAAATCAATCTAAAACTTGTCAAAAAATGTTTTGAGAGACACTTTAGTATCCATTTGGTTAGAATTTTAGAGAGTGCAGAACCAATCACCTGAGACAAAACAAGACAAATATAGTTGAACAATATTATTCATATATTTCATGTTTGTGTTGGCTAAGATTAATTATGGGTGGATAGAAATGATTCTTATTAAAGTCCTCAATTTTTGGGTCCAATTTGATATGAATTAAAAAATAACAGATTTTACTTTTAAATAATTTAGAGATTTTAAAAAAAATAAAAAGTTGTTTTGTGTTTGTGTTCTCTTTTAAATCATTCATTAAAAAGTGATTTTTATATGAGACAGTTTTTAAAGTTCTTAGATATATCGAAATATTATTTTTGGTCACCATTAATTAATAGAACTTCCAATTATTTTCCTATAACTTGTTAAACTTGATTTTGCATCTTTCTTTACAATAGTAAATACACCACTAGAGAGATAAAAGAGGTGTTTCCTCCTGAACAAAAAAAATAATCAAAGGTTCAAATATAGATAAGACAAAAATCTTAGCTGATAATTTTGTTTCAAAGAATTCATTAGGCTATAAGTATCAAACATGGTAAAGATTTGTAATATTTGGAGTAGCCTTAATTCATCAAGTAATGTTAATTTTCTCATAGTGCCACGAGATACAGGGGAGAAAAATAATATTTAACCAAAACTAGTGAAAAATAATTGTAATTTTCAAATGCACAGCCACAACATATCTGAGAAATGTTGTAAAAAAAAAATCTCTAAGAAAAAGGAAAATAAATGAGAAAATAGTTTCGAGCGAACAAATTTTAGCCATGTGTTTTACCTTAGTAATTTTTTAAATAGAGAAATAATAGATGACAAACAAAAAGTTTTGAAAATTTTAAGGTGGAAAGATTCATAAAAGTTAAAGCAACAGAAATAATATATATATATATATATATATATATATATATAAGCATAAGCCATAACGAAAATAGACAACATGCACTTTGAAATCAATAATTAACTTGTTCATCCAAAAGGACAGCTAATAAATAACTATTGAAGTATAAAAATTGAAAAGTACAATTGCAACAAAAACAGAAGTTCAGAATAAATTAAACTTGAAATCAACTGCATGTAAACAGTTTCAAACAGCCATTATTTCTTACAGAAAAAAAAATAAAAAGGTGTCCCCTGCAATGACTGCAGAACTTATTTGAGCAACAAAACTTCTCTGACAATTGTTTGATAGGGAACCGATCCTCTTCAGTAACCAAACACTTTCGTAGGAGAGAGACCGACAGAAACGTTAAAATAATATTTTAACGTATAAATTTGTGTCTCTCCTATACTCGAAGTGTTCAGCGACCTGAGAAGATCTTTCAACCTGTTTCTTAGAACATCAATACGATGGAATAACTTCATCAACAAAAGCACGATATTCAGGGTCAGTTTGCCAAAGCATTGCAAGATAATAAGGGGAAGTGCAAAGCCTATGAACCTCTTCAACTTTCCAAATGGTGGATTCAACACTGCTCCATTGAAATATAGCATCAACTGGCTTATTCTCATCTTCACTGCAAAACCTTGATTGATCCCATTGCTTACAAAGCTTGAAAGTAAGATAATGCAATGGTTGACCATACAAGGTCTTTAGGGTTCTTGCCATACCTATCCAAGTGAAAACCGCACCAAATGGTACACGACCTCTTGGTATAGGAGTTTTCTTCATGAACCTTTGATACTCTTTTGCCACCTCCACCAAATCAGGCCCTACATTACAAAAAAAAAAATACTCATTTTCTTTCACATGGTAACTTTTCATTGTCTCAAAAATCATTCAATAATAATCTTACATTGAGTAAAAAAACAGCAAATTGAGTTGAATTTACACCAAAGAGTATCCACCGTCTTTAGGGAAACAGCTTATAATTTATCTATAAGTTGTTTTCGACTTCCTATTATAAGTTTTTCAAGAGAACTAAAAATAGCTTATAACTCGAGAACTAAAAATAGCTTATAACTTACATAAAAGCAGTTTAACTTTATTTTATCTTTTATGTTAAAAAAACAACTTATACATAAACACTTATATCATACGTGTATATGCAATAAGCTTTCAATTAAACGGTTAATCCAAACAAAACCTATCTATCATGGCAGTTGAGAGCAACGGCCATCCTTAACTAAAACATTAATTATGTTATCACCATACCTATGTTTGTGAAGGTGTATGAGATTACCAATATGACAAGTTATAGCTAAACATTTTTTTTTTCCTGAGAAAATACTTGGAAATAAGATTCTCATCGTTATTTTCTAGAAAGAGGGGTACTGAAGTTGTTCTTCAAACCTTTCTATCTCACCTTGTAAACCTTAACCAAAACCCTTCACACACCGTTTTTTTTTGTATATGCACATAAATTTTTGTAGATATTTTCTAACAACCAATGGATTTCAAAAGCTTCATTATTTTGCTACTATAGTGATAGTAATCAACAAGTATTTAAGGTAAATGAGGTTAATAAAGTTCTTGAGCTTGCAACCTCAAGAAGATTATACCGTTGAGTGATGTTCTTTTTCATTGATCTCCAGCTTTAATATTTTCAAAAGATTTCTAGTTGTAACAACTAGAGGAAGTAGTGTATAGATTATACCATTTCTGAAAACATGGACCATACTAAAATCACATGCAAATTTGGAATCATAACAATCAAATAATGAAGGTGGAGAAATAGAAGTATGACTTTAATGAGAATAGATTCTCTCCTGTCAATGGTATATGATATATGACAATGCACTTCTATAAAATCTTGTATAATATACTTTTTAGAATTTACTTTCTATAATCAGTCCACCGTCAAAAATTTCTTCTCCTGATTTGATTTCGCTATTATCGGTTTATATATATTAGTTGATTTGTGTCCTTAAGGAAAGTGGATTATGACTGCACTTCACTCCACAGGAAAGCTACGTCACTTGTTTTTTGTCTTGAGACGGAGTGGCAAGTACCACCCATAAATTTGTATACACAAAGTAGGGATCTCAGATTCAAATCCGAGTAACCAACAAAAATATCTAGCTTACAGATCTGCTCGGCTCTAGATCTAAATCTTCACGTCCTTAACTTCATATATAACTCCATCAACCAATTGTGTTACGCCTTACAGATCCGCACGTCTTTTGATCTAAAGTTTTGGGGCTCATCATTTATATAAAATCAAAACCCTAATTTAAACTTTGGGGATGATCATTTAATAGAATTAATCAAAAATTCTACTTTTCATAAATCAAACTTTTTGATGATATCAAAATTAAAAGAAAAAAATAGAGTAATTGAAAATAAAAAAAATAATCAAGCTTCCAAGAAATGGATATATAGGTTTTGCTAATTACCTCGATGATCAACACATGCTTTGGACTTCAAAGCTTTTGCAAATTCTTTTTCTGCTGAAAACTTCTTTCTCTCAATATCCTTATCGACCATTATCTCTTTTCCTTTCTTTTTCTCAATATCCTTCTCGACCATTATCCCCTTTCCTTTGTTTCTCTTAACATCATCGATCATTATCCCATTTCCATTGTTCTTTTTAACTCCAACCACAACAACATCATCATCTGACTCAGTATCAGCGTTAGGCATCAACATGTGTTTGTAACTTGCAGGAGACTTGCGTCGTAACATTTTCGGACTTTGTTTGATATCTTTTTACTTTTTCTTAAAGAAGAGGTATAACACATCACTATATATAACCGTTTTTGTTTTGAACAAAACAGCTGGTTTTGAACAGGACAGTCAAGATTTAAATTAAATATATTAACTTATACATATCTTTTTATTTCTTTTCTATTAATATAATTAACATAAATATTAATATATAGTCATAATTTAAAAATTGGAAGAGTAATTGAGTATAAGAGTCAGAGGAGCGTAGTCTCTCATTTTTTTTTAGATATAGGTCTTTCTACCTTAATTGGTAGTTTTTAAATGATAAATAATATTTAATTAATTATTTTTGACTTAAAATTAAGTAATGAGTTTAATAAAATAAATATATTTTTAAAAATGGGAATTGATATTTAATGAGGAGTAAATAGAAAAAATTAATATAATATAAATATTAATTAATAAATTTATATTAAATTTATATTTTAAGATTTTTATATAAAGAGTTTACTTGTTGCATATAATTTAATGAAAATAATTATCTTTAACAAAGATATTGATAATATTTGTCTAAACCTTTTGAAATGACTAGAAATTAAAAAAAAAATGTTTTTTCTTGTTAAAATAAGAAGCTGGTTAAGTGTGACAAATGAGAAAGAAGAATACAAAAGTGATTTCTATTATTATTATTCCAATAAATTTGTACCAAACAAAAAGTTTCGTAAATTAATCTTTTTATAAATATTATATATGAAAATTATTTTTTTAATTTTAAAAAAATCAATCTAAAAATTGTCAAAAAAATGTTTTGAGAGACGCTTTAGTTGCGGGATTCTAGAATTTGAAGATGGATTGCATTAGGCAGAAAAAGATCACACAGCGTGAAATCTTGCATAATGGAAGGCCTATAATTAGGGCGAGGCGAATAGTTAGGAAATATTGACAGTCCCCTCTAGTTCTTCCATTAAATCCATTCCATATTTCTATGCATAGAGTGAAGCATCAACAATTGGATTTCTTCTCAAGGGAGCAATATTCTCTCTTCCTCTACAACAATAGTTGTTCATAAGCATTATGGCCTTTGATCAAGGTTGAGGGAGCGAGGTTAGGGATTAAGAGTGGAAGAGTTATTAATTTTTGGTGGTGGTGGTGGTGGCTCGTCGGAGAAGACGAAGATGAAAGTAGTGTTTGGAGGAAGAAGATGAAGGTGTTTTTTGTTTTTGTTAATTTTATTTTTCAGTTTCAATTTGGTCCCTTATGTTATTTTTAAGTTTCAATTTGATGCTTTATGTGCCACATCACTAAATCAGTTCCAAGTCAGCACTAACATTTAAGACGTCACGTCAGCAGCTAACTGCCAGCTTGGCATTCGTTAGAAAAAATTAACGACGGGGACCAAAATGACACAAAAAAACAAGGTCTCTCTTAACTTACATTTCACTTTGCAAACGGGTAATCAAACAAGCTATAAAAGTTCTTAGATATATCGAAATATTATTTTTGGTCACCATTACTTAATAGAACTTCCAATTATTTTCTTACTAGTATACCTGGTCGTGTAATGCACGGGAAACATTTCGAGTACATTGGTCATAAAAAAAATAAAATTTATTAGCATACTATTATAAATTCTTAAATTCCCTTTGGTCAAAAAAAATTCTTAAATTCCCCCCCCCCCCCCCCCCCCCCCCACACACACACACACACACACTCACAGATATGTATATATATATATATAGATACAATTGTTTAATTGATTTATATTTATCAAATAGATTAAAGACATTTTTTTTTACCAAAAATGTGTGAGGAATCATGATTATAGTGCTTTAATGTATTAATATTATAAACATTTATGTTTTTATCTTTTGACGTTAGTACGATACGTTGTTTCATATTTTACGGTTATTAATATTGTCATTTATGCCTTATGGTTAATAATAGTAATTATGTATTTGTAGTATGTAATATATATTTATTTGAATATATATTACATAATGATTATTCTAGATATTATGAATTAGTCATGAAAAAATATCTTAAATTTTTTAATGGCGTGCCTAAACAAAGTGTGTCAAAAATAAGTCACTGACAATAGAAAAATATGTCAACAGAGTATGAATAATAACCGATTCGTTTCTAACAAAATTAAATTAGGTTGAACCCATTGACATTGTGACTCGAAACCAATAAGATTGGGATATGTGTATAGCCTTTTTTTTTGTCAAAGAATGTGTATGGCTATTTTTTTAGGAAACAAATGTGTATGGCTTGATTCATATATTTTTGACAAAAAGAATATGTACACTATCCAAAAAAAAATATGGAATAATTGTAGAATAATTAATCAACAGCGTTGATTTGTTTCATATTATATTTTCATAATAGCATGTGTCTTTATTAGGGTATATTTTTGCAAAAACTCTATGGTGGACATTGACTGAAATGTTAAAGTTTTATGAGCATATCCAACGGTGAACTCATTGCGAGTAGGAATGACAATGGGGCGGGGCGGGGTCGGGGAGTACTTCCCCACTCCCTGCTCCCCCCTCCCATATTGTCCCCATTCTCATTTCCCGCTTCGGGGAGTTTTCCTCCCCCATCCCCATCCCTACGAATATAATAAAATTGAAAAAATGTATAAAAGTAAGATTAAAAGAAAAAAGTTTAACATTAAATATAAAAAGAATATAAAATTTAGTATTAATTTGATATTTTAATATTTAAAAAGTATAAAGGTGAGAATAAAAATCTAAAATTACCACAATTTATATTTTATTAATATTTTCATTTAAAATCACATATTAAAATACTAAAAAATATATTACTCAGAATATAATATATATAATAATAATAACATTTATGTAATAAATTTGGGGGCGGCCCGCGGAGCGGGGGCTATGGACCCCTTCCCCATCCCCGAATTGACTGCGGGGGGATTTTCTCCCCCATCCCCATCCCCATGGGGGAAAATTTCCCGCCCACAGGTCCCCAAACAGGGTAATCCCCGCGAGGATCCCCACTTGCGGGTAGAAATTGCCACCCCTAATTGCGGGTTCTTAAAATAAACTCCGCAATGCCACCTATGATTTAAGCAATCGAAATTTTTTTTATTCCAATTGCAAACCCACGAAAACATTAATTGGGCCTAATAATTTATCTCACTTAATTATTTTTTATTCATTTTATTTTTCTATGAACTTAATTTATTGATTAATTTATTTTAAAATATATTTATTTACATTTTTTTAACCAAAACCAAATATGTTATATTAAAACCATATAACAGGATGAATTTGGCTATTTTTTTACTAAAACTTTGATGATGTGGATGGAGTTAATATTATTATTATAATTACTATGATTATTATAATAATTATAGCAATTCACTTAATTCTTATTATAACTAGCGGAAGACGGGCGCTCCGCGGAGCGCCCGTCTTCCGCTTTTGATTATTGCGCTACAGTAGATACTTATGTAATTGCGGTTTATTGTGAGTTTCGGACTGGGTTAGCTCAGTCAAAATAGGCTTCGCCCCAAAGGCCCGATAAAGACATTGCAACACATCGTTATTCACACCCTATTGATGTATAGGCCAAGATCGACTTGGCGAGGTCGAAAGGTCAGATCACACCTCATGTTTTCACGTGCGGTTCCAAGCGCCTTTCGACCTCGCCTAGCCGATCTTGGCCTACAGTTCAATAGGGTGTGAATAACGATGTGTTGCAATGTCCTTACTGGGCCTTTGGGGCGAAGACTATTTTGACAGAGCTAACCCAGTCTGAAACTCACAATAAACCGCAATTACATAAGTATCTACTGTAGCGCAATAATCAAAAGCGGAAGACGGGCGCGGGAGCGCCCGTCTTCCGCTAGTCTCTTTTGGGAACTGTGATATTGGTTGGCTTCAGTAAATACTTGCATAGTCGTAGGGTATGTGTTTTTTTATGGAGCGCAATAAATGCCAACATAAGTTTATCGAATGACCACAAATCCAAATATAAATAGCAGTTTGTAGGTGATTCGAAAAAATAATCGAAAAAAGAGCAAGGTATATGATCAAGGTATCCAAGCAAGGCGTCTGCATACCGGTGAGCATAATGAAACTCTTCTATCCGTGAATGAACGATGTATAAGAACTGCTGATAAGTATTAGGGCTAAAAAGAGGATAAGTTACACAAATGAAAATAAAACCAAAAATAAAATATGTTTTGGCTACAAATGTTATGGTCTGTTCATGTTAAATCATTGCTTCAATGGTAGATCAAAAAGTGGTTCAGAATTTGGAGTTTTTTGTGTTTCCCTACATTTAATTACTGCGCTACAGTAGATACTTATGTAGTAGGGGTTATTGTGTTTCGTGTCTGTCTTCCGCTTTTAATTATTGCGCTACAGTAGATACTTAAGTAATAGGGGTTATTTTGAGTTACGGACACCCTCCTTATCTAAGGACCAATCTCGGATCGGCGAAGTCGAAAGGTCATGATCACACGTCATCTCTTCATACACACTTCCATGAATCTTTTACTTCAAAAATAATAAATTGATGTTTATAATGGTAAACCTTGTTGTATTGGACTTTTCTCATATGCAAGGCTACTTGAGACATCTTCCAAATATTCCTTTCAGTAACGTTGACTGATTCAGTCTCTTAGTTTGAGGTGTGTGTCTAAATTTTGGCTTTCACCCTCTCCAACTGCAAAACAAAAATCAATATTGATCATAATTTCACCATCCAAAACTGCATAAGCAAGACACAAATATTACAATTTTGGAGTAACTCTGTTTCAGCAAAAGAAAGCAATTAATCAAAATAAGCATAAGGAACTGCTAAAACATGGAAGATGAAGATGGCACAGCAAAGCAATACATCATGTTTGAAATAGATGACATATCTGTAACTTTATCTCCAAAATAATAATGCTAAAAAATTATTTATGTGATATTTGTTTCAAAAATTTATAACATAAATTCAGGTTAAGATAGGAAACATATATATTTAAATCACTTTGATCTAGAAGAGGCTGAGATGTTGGGCATGGTAGGAGTTCTTCGTTAACCAGGTAGTTGAGACTACCATGTGTGTGATCCGATTGGTTGTATTCATGAGTTGAGTGAGACATATTGTATGAAGAAAGTGCTAGTTTCTCATGCCTTGTTGATTCTTGAATTTTATTTGGCAGTTTCCCATAGTATTATATTTGAAAGAAAAAACAGCATAAAAGCACAAAATTAAACAGATTTTGAAATCTGAAAATTCTTACCCTATTACATTATCCTACTACATAATCAAAGAGTTTCCCCAAATCCTATCATAAATTTGAGGCAGAGTTGCATAAATTATTAAAGTAAATGAAATGTAAATTTGGAAGGAAATGGAACATTACTTCAAACAACACCACTGCCGATAAACTAAACGTTGAAACGAACAATCTGAAAACAAACATGAAGAACCATAATTTGAAAACCAGAAGAAGAAACGGAAGCAGAGAGAGGGGATCAAACATGCAGGTGTAAAACGATAACAAAGTAGCCTTCTTCACGGGCCATATTTTTTGAATATAAAATGGGGGAGAAACTCATATATGGCATCTGAGATTTTGCGGTTAAAAAACCCATTGAAGAACCCATCAAGGAACACACCTATGTTAAAGTATGGTACACTCTCTATCTATCTCTTTTACTCATTTTTGGATTGTTCTTATCTTATCTTCCAGGCAGGAATAAAACATCCCTTAAGACTCAATAACTAATATACATCGTATTGCTCATTTGGTTGCCTTGAATATCTGATTTCCTCTTTCTCTTATTTATTGATGTATTGATGGTGATTATGATTTCTGACAGTGTCGTAATGGAAAAAGAATAACTTGCAGGAAGTTGTAACTGAAAATATAACTTTTAGTGATGTGGGTATGTGGATACACGTAAGTAGCAGGAGTTTTTTACGTTAACCGCTGGCTGGGGTTTTTTTTGCAACCGTCCTCCGTGTGTTTTAGTAGGGGTATATGTGGAAAGTGAAAAGTGGACACCAAAAGACAGTTTTTTTAGTGAACTCTCTTTATAGATTAGTATAGAAGTATAGATAGATTAGTATAGATTATAGCAAGTCACAAAAGTTAAATAAATGCAATCTTATTGAAAATTATATTGAGTAATATATTATTCAAAGAAATTGTAAGTTAAAAACTCTTAAGTGAGTTTTAGTAACTTAAAAAAAATTGGTTATGGTTGATAAATAATTAAATCGAATTATATGATATTGTAAGATATTATAACATAAAATGACATTCGTAACATAAAATGACTTATGGTTCAATTAATTGAATTAAAACACATTGATAAGCTTTATATTACAATATATTATAGTACTAAAATACTCTTGTACACATAAGAATCTATTAATTTAAGTTAAGATTTTATTACACAATTTTAAATAAATTTACTACATTGGAAAATTCTATTCAGAAAAAATAACTAAAAACAAAAAAATAATAATTTAATATGTAGGCCCGTCTACGCATGGTATATAGTAGAAAAAACTATAAATTTTATATTTTTGAAAATGTCAATTTTTATATTATTAAGTTATTTTAATAATATGGATAGTTATTTAATTGAAAATAATAATAATAATAATAATAATAACAACAACAACAACAACAAACATATAAAAAAAATTGAACAAACACGATGAAATGAAAAAGAGTAGCCCACAACCAAAGGACCCGTGAAATGAAAGAAAAAGTGATAAAATGATAGAACTATTTTTTGGGGATTTTATTTAGAGCTTAGAAAAATAATAAAATTAATTATTAGATTTAAATAAACTTAAATTATATTTTTTAATCAAATATTTCTAATAATAACCTTAGTAATTAATCAAAAAAATAACGATTTTCCTAAAATCATTAAAAGTTAATTTTTTTTTTAGTTTGCATCAAAAGACAAAAACAGAAAGAAAATAATTTAATTAATTAAGTAAATGCAATTTTAATGTTTTTCAATATAAAGATTCTTCACATTACATCGTGACATTTCAAAATGATTCACATGAACCAATATTGGATCTTGGTTAATTATTTCTAGGGATGGCCAATGGGGCGGAGCGGCGGTGGGGAGTAGTTCCCTGCTCCTCGTTCTCGCCTGCCAAATTGTCTCTCATTCGCGTCCTTGATTCTCATTTTGGGGACTTCTCCTCCTTAAATCCCTTTCCATACGGATCCCCATGATTACCAAGGACACCAGAAATTTATTAAAAGTTAGCAAAAATATGAACTAAAATATAATAAAATGGAAAACAATATAAAAGTAAGGCTGAAAGTAAAAAAGTTTAACAATTAGGTGCTGATGGGAAAAGAAATTATAAAGTGCATAATATTAACCTCTCTATCAATGAAAATGATTTCGACAGAAAATAGTTCAATTGGTAGTGGAATGCATTGAACTTAGTAGGCTACCCAAGAGTGCACTCATGATCTTCTCTACCCCCCATGTAGAGTTTTTGCCTTCCCTGGGAATCGAACCTTGTACTCTGGGACTTAAGTACAAGTTCAATGCATTCCCACTACCAATTGAGCTCAATTGGTACAAGTAGCTCAATTGGTAGTGGGAATGCATTGAACTTGTACTTAAGCCCCAGCATACAAGGTTCGATTCCCACGAAAGGCAAAAACTCTACATGGGGGTAGAGAAGATCATGAGTGCACTCTTGGGTAGCCTACTAAGTCAGAAAAGGGCCTAGGGTGTTACAGGGGAGCCTGTTATTGTTCATATCAGGGACTTCTCATTTCCTTTGATGCCCACGAGTAGGTTGCATTTGCCATTGCTGGCATTGAAGTCATATATCATGTCATACTTGGGAGGCATATTGTAAAATAGGACTTGGAATGATAATCTGTAGAGTTTTGGATACTTGGGTATTGTAAAATGGGATTTGGAATTATGGTGATAGATTATAACTGATATGGAGTTGACCATTGGTATTAGAAGATAGTGTTGCAAATCAATAGTTCAAAATGATTTGGTTCAAAATAAACGTTAATATTGTTTTTACTGATACAATATTAGTGATAAACGTGATTATATTATTATATTATTTCCTTTGATCATACATTGTAAATAGTTATTAAAAATAAATTATATTATATTTATTAAATCAATGACGTTTTGAAAGTATAATTATTTTTAATTTATAAAAAAAATTGGATATTAAAATATTTTATTCATCATTTAACTGTCATAGATATATTATAAACCATACATTGTAACTGTCATAGTTATATAAAAATAAATTATATTATATTTATTGAATCAATGACGTTTTGAAAGTATAATTATTTTTAATTTTGGTGATAGGACGTTTTGAAAGTATAATTATTTTTAATTTATAAAAATAATTTGAATATTAAAAGATTTTATTCATCATTTAACTATTACTTGTACCAAAAATCAAACATTAATTTAAATATTTCTAACTTATAGTTCTAATATAAAATTAATTTGATTGTTTGCAATTATACTGAAAAAAATGTAAAGATTTGATTTACTTTTAGAGACTAAATTGGAGAGAGAATGTTAAATGAGGGACTGATTTGACGGTTTCTTGTATAACGTATAAATGAATATACTTACTCTACACAAAAAGATTACTACTAAATCTACTAAAATAAAATTAAACTTTTAATTTTAAAATCAAATTACCTATAATTTCTAAGTTGATTACATAAGAAACTTGTTAAACTAATTTCACAAAACGTTATCTATATTTAAATGAAAACACCATTTATCTCAAGTAATATAATGCACAAATTAATTGAGACAAATAATCTTTGGCTATTTCATGAAGATGTGTAAGCTATATATATATATATATATATATATATATATATATATATATATATATATATATATATATATATCGAATATCATTATATTTATGTATAGTTTGTAATTGTTGATAACAAAAATGGGATTTGTATAGTTTGATATCAAATTGCAATTACGTTTTTAACTTTACTTATACAAAGTATACATGTACTTACAATAATCGACCAAATTTACTGATACACTCTATCTGAATCTTCAAAACACTTATAAGAAACTTGTAAATCAACAATGTGGCTCGTTCTCAGTCCTAAGATCCATTATGATCGATGGCTAGTTAAAGAGTGTATTGCTATGGACAACATAAAACATAAGCCACTTACCATATGCTGTGGAACTTAGGACATAGAACATAAGTCACTTACCATATACGATATCTTATTTGGATTTATTGCTATGGACAACATAAGCCACTTACCATATGTCAAAGTTTTATTCAACTCAACTCTTTCAACATGAAATTTCCAAATGGGGATTTACACAACCCAACACCCAACGTTCACATACAATAGAATTCAACTCTTTCAATATGAAATTTCCAAATGGGGATTTACATTACATTTGATATGGTGATTTACATAACACGAGGGACAAAAAGATCGAACGAAATAGACATATTATGGAAAACCTAATTGACAACATGTCATATAACTATCTAATAGCAATAAGATGAATTTATAGAAAAACCCATATATCCCCTAATAGCACTATTAGTATTCACCTGCTTCAACATGAAATATCCAAATGATTAAGAAGAACTATCCAAGAAAAGTGAAAAGAACCGTGAAACACAAAACGATGGTGAAGATGAGGTGATGGTGTGGAGAGTGAATCAAACCATCACCCAACCTTGGCTATTTATAGCCATATTTTCTTGGAGAGTTGTAATTTAAAATAAATCATTTTTTTTCATTTAATTCTCATAAACAATTTGGAACGTTACATATTTGAAATCATTATTATTGAGTGAAATATGTTAAAAAACAATAGAAATATATTAAATAATTAATTTATATTTAATTTAGAGCTAGCATTTATTGCATAAATGCTATTAGAGTGCCATGTGTTAAAAAATTTAATGAGGTTATTCTCAATTGTTAGTTATATATATATATATATATATATATATATATATATATATATATATATATATATATATAGATTATAACTAATATGGAGTTGACCATTGGTATTAGAAAATAGTCCTGCAAATCAATGGTTCAAAATGATTTGGTTCAAAATAAACGTTAATATTGTTTTTACTGATACAATATAAGTGATAAATGTGATTATATTATTATATTATTTGCTTTGATCATTTACTCGAAATTATATTATTATATTTTTTTATTTGGTGATAAACGCGATTATATTATTATATTATTAAATATTCAAATATAAATGAATTATTGTCAACTATCAAACCGATTAGCATATTGCACCGTTTATAGAAATCGATCAATAATAACGCTAGTTTATTACCATTTAATTGGTAAGATGTGATGTTAAATAGAAAAACCATAACTGATGAAAACATTATAAATTGTATTATTTTAAGTTACGTTACAAATTTAATTGGTATGATGATGGCTAAATATTAAAATCATAACTGATGAATAAAATATTGTAACTGTCATAATTATTAGATATATTAAAGACCATACATTGTAACTGGCATAGTTATATAAAAAAATTATATTTATTGATTAAGGGACGTTTTGAAAGTATAATTATTTTTAATTATGATTTTGTTTAAATATTGTAACTGTCATAATTATTAGATATATTAAAGACCATATATTGTAACTGTCATAGTTATATAAAAATAAATTCTATTTATTGATTAAGGGACGTTTTGAAAGTATAAATTATATTTATTGATTAAAGGACGTTTTGAAAGTATAATTATATTTTTTTATTCATCATTTAACTATTATTTGTACCAAAAATCAAACATTAATTTAAATATTTATAACTTATAATTCTAACATAAAATTATTTCGATCTTTTGCTATTAAAATAATAAAAATATAAAAATTTGATTTAGTTTTAAGACTAAATTGGAGAGAGAATGTTAAAAGAGGGAATGATTTGACGGTTTCTTGTATAACATATAAATGAATATACTCTACACAAAAAGAATACTACTAAATCTACAATCTACATATTCAATAAAAATTTTAAAATTTTATTTTTTAAATCAAACGACCTATAATTTATCAGTTGATTACTTATTAAACTTATTAAACTTGTTAAACTAATTCGACAAAATGTTATCCCGTGATGCTTAAATGAAAACACCATTTATCTCAAGTAATATAATACACAAATTAAGTGATACAAATAATCTTTGGCTATTTCATGAATATGTGTAAGCTATATATTTATATATATCGAATATCATTACCTTTATGTATATTTCTTAATTGTTGATAACAAAAATGGGATTTGTATAGTGTGATATCAAATTGGTAATTGAGTGTATTGCTATGCACGGGGACTTGCCTTTAATATCAAATTGGTAATTGAGTGGTAATTGAGTGTATTGCTATGGACAACATAAAACATAAGATGAAAATCGAGTAACAATTGTTCCTATGAATAATAGGAAATAAGACAATCAGTTCTTAGATATATCGAAATATTATTTTTGGTCACCATTAATTAATAGAACTTCCAATTATTTTCCTATAACTTGTTAAACTTGATTTTGCATCTTTCTTTACAATAGTAAATACACCACTAGAGAGATAAAAGTGGTGTTTCCTCCTGTACCAAAAAAATAATCAAAGGTTCAATAATTATAGATAAGACAAAAATCTTAGCTGATAAATTTGTTTCAAAGAATTCATTAGGCTATAAGTATCAAACATGGTAAAGATTTGTAATATTTGGAGTAGCCTTAATTCATCAAGTAATGTTAATTTTCTCATAGTGCCACGAGATACAGGAGAGAAAAATAATATTTAACCAAAACTAGTGAAAAATATTTGTGATTTTCAAGTGCACAGCCACAACATCTCTGAGAAGTGTTGTAAAAAAACCATCTCTGAGAAAAAGGAAAAAAATGAGAAAATAGTTTCGAGTGAACAAATTTTAGCCGGGTGTTTTACATTAGTAACTTCTTAAATAGAGAAATAATAGATGAAAAACAAAATAGTTTTGAAAAGTTTAAGGTGGAAAGATTCATAAAAGTTAACGCAACAGAAACAATATATATATATATATATATATATATATATATATTGCAAGCATAAGCCATAAAGAAAAGAGACAACATGCACTTTGAAATCAATAATTTACTTGTTCATCCAAAAGGACAGCCAATAAATAACCATTGAAGAATAGAAATTGAAAAGCACAAATGCAATAAAAATAGATTTTGTTTTGACGACTTCATAGTAGATCTTCAATTTAATTAACAGTGTAATAACATTCTAACTTATTTTCCAAAACATAATTTACATTTGTAGAAAATATACAATCATAAAAAGTAATATTATAAATTTATAATCATTACAAAAGATTCAGATTCTATTTCAAATACACATACATGTCAAAAAGAAGTGAGACGTTAAACGTTACTTGAAGTAGCGATCAAAAAATGTCAAACACTACCTAAAATACGCTAAACATTAATGCTTAAAAAACACCTATCATTATCACTTGTTAGTCTCATTCACAAAACACAAATCAAATAACACGTGAAAACGCGTCCGATTTCTCAAACAGCTAGATCGATATATGAGATTGAGAAGTGAGAACCATCTTTTGCTGCCACTGATACCTTTTCTCTTTATTTTGTATTTTTGTATCACCCCATTCTCGTTCAGAAAAGATGCATCATGTTCACGCTTCGTGACATTGGATTGGATGAATATTACTTTTTTCTCCTATCAGAATATTTGTACTATTTTTCATATTATAAAAAATGAATATTAAATTTGTCAAAAAAAAAAGAATATTAATATTTTTTAAATAAGGGAAAATCTAAAGTGCTTTTGACCCCCACTTGAAGTGAAGACGACATATTGGAATTCTAAGATTTTAGTATTCATATTTGAATCTGATTCCCAAATCCCCACCAGAATCACAATTTCACCATCATCATAATCATAATCAATTCATGGCGTGACCCTTTCTCGTGGGCTATTCGTTTCTTTCGTTTTTAACCCAATTTCCGCAGCCGTTCAAGTTAGGCTATTCTGCTATGCGACTTTACAACGCAATCTATGGCTTCCTTTTTTTTACTTTTCTAACCTCCTCGTTACGTTAAATTTACACCACCAAACAAATCATTTCAACGCGTTATCTCGAGCAGCATAAAGAAGAAAATATTATGCTTCAAAAAAATATATTAATCAACATATAATTTAGATTTTAAGGATTAGCACACTATATATATACTTCAAGAGTCAAGACGTCACCATCTCATGAGTCATGTCGTATGACTAGTCTTCCAAACAGAGATTGTGATCGCATCTCATCGCATTATCTATGTTAAAAAAACTTCAACTCATATCCTAAAAAACAAAAAATATTTTATTTGGTTTCAAGTTCAACGAGTTATCTTAACGTGGGGCATCCACTTCCTAGCTCGCAAAGTATTCGTACTTACTCAACACAAATATGCTAACTAAAGAGATTTTTTTAAGTCTAAACTGGCACATAAGTTTTAATCAACACATAATTGACTCAAAGTTATTTTTACTCCAATAACTATTGTTTATAAGAAACCATGCATATATGGTCCCATTTTTCTACAAACATGAAAGAGAAAGAATGACTAAAAAACAAAAAATGAGAGAAAACGAATTATAAAATAATGTTTAATTGCATTGTGTAATTTTCTTCGCTCGTGCTTAGAATCAAATCTCACACTAGCCAACACCGATTTTGTCTTCTGGGATAATCGAATTCGGAAGCACATCGTCGACTTGAGTGTCTTTTAATGATATTTTCTACTACAAATTAATGCAATTAATAAAATTTAATATTTTTTTAAAATTAATGCAATTATTATTAGTTTTTTGATTATTCACTATCCACCTTTCCTATTTCTCTCTACAATAAATAATTAATAATATGATTAAGAAAATCATAGTTAATAAAATTAATAGTTGTCCAATTAATAATATAATATAACTAATTGTTAGGTGTCCAATTTCAATTTCTTTTTGGAAAAAAGTTGTCCAATATCAATAAAGTTTTCCAATTAATAATATAATAACCTCAAAAATTGTCCAATTTCAATATTGAAAAGAATATAGATAATAGTTTTGTAAAAATAATAATGATAATAATAAATATAATGTTAAATATCTTTTTGGTCTCTATTAAAAATTTCACTCAATTTTAGTACTCGCGTTTCCCTTCGTAAAGACTTTAGTCCCTCATGATCACGACTTTTAATAGCACTTAAAAGCGCTATTAAAAATATCAAAAAACGCTATTAAAAGTCAAGACAGACTAGAGTGTTGACAGAAGAAAATGTAGGAACTAAAAGTGAGTGTAATTTTTAACAGGGAATAAGAACAAATTTTTTAAATTTTATAGGGATCAAAAACATATTTAATTTATAAGGCTCTATTTGGAAAAGAGAGTGCATATCGTATAAACTAGCAGATAGCGGATAAGTTAGCTTATAGCGTATGAGACTATGAGCTGATAGCAGATAGTTGAAAGTGGATAAGCTAGTGGATTGAATTTAAAGTCTTTAGTAAAATTAACGGTTGAACTAGTTTATAAATATAAAATGACATAAATGAACATTTATAATTGACGCTAAAAAATGAGAGAGAAAATTCATTTAATAGAAGGTAAATGAGAAATTTAATTAAAATAAGGTTTAAATATTTTAAATATATAACATGTGGTGCAGTGGCAATTAGGAGTGTTAGTCATGTTGGGGTCACTGGTTCGAGCCTCATGCTTGACAAAATTCATATTTTTTTAGTAACACACAATACTCACTTTGCCACACAAGTGCCACGTGGCAGCCATCTATTGGTTGCTGACGTGACACATTTCATTGCCACATGTTTCTGATGACATGGGATGATGACGTGAAGTTCGATGACACGTGGCATAATGGTCTAATGAGATGATGACACGTGGCAGTGATATCATTGATGATGGCATTATTGATGATGTCATGCTGACGTCATCTTCGTTAGTCACGACAGTTTTTTTGGATGAAAAGTGTTAAATGGATTATGATCATATTTGTAGAGGCTGAACATTTATTTAAACCTTAAAATAATAAGGATAGAAATAGAAGAAAAGAAAAATCGACATAAACTATAAGTTTAAACACTATAAAAAACACGCTAAATTAAAAAAATACTATAAACCAGTTATGTGAAACACGTAAAATAAAGCTATCTACCGAAAGATAGCGGATAAGCTGTGAAACAAAGCCTAAATATATGTAGATAATAAAAGAGAGAGCGAAGAGCAGTCTATTTATATTAATTTATTTACGCGGCTATTAATTTTGACCAAAGGTCCTAAAAAAGGACCCACCAAGACAACACAACCCCTAAATCCTCAACGTGTGTGTTATGTTGCTTTCCAGCTCTATCTATATAAACACCACAAACGTAAGATAATTAAGACACAAGACCGTTGTATCTCACCTGTTACGAGAAAAACAATGGCCACCACCGCTAACTCAACCCTTTCACCTTTCCTTTTCCTTTCCCTTATACTTCTCCAGCTCGCCGTCACCGTTAACTCCATCGGCGTTAACTACGGCACCTTAGGAGATAACCTTCCACCACCACAAGCGGTAGCAAACTTCTTGAAAACAAACACAATCGTCGATCGTGTGAAGATCTTTGATGTGAGTCCACAGATCCTTCAGGCTTTTGCTAATACCGGGATCTCGGTGACGGTAACGGCACCTAACGGTGATATTGGAGCTCTTACGAAGATTGATTCGGCTAGACAATGGGTTGTGAGTCGCATTAAACCTTTTTATCCTCAAACGAAAATTAATTATATTCTTGTCGGTAGTGAGGTTCTTCATTGGGGTGATGGTCCTATGATTCGTAGCCTTGTTCCTGCCATGAGAACCCTTCACGCCGCTCTACTCGCTGAGGGTATTACCGACATTAAGGTAAATCTAGCTCTCTTTTTTGATTTAGGTCTTTTTCTTTTTTTAGCTACATATATTGTTTTTATTCATATTTTTATAATATAATAAATAAAAAAAAAGATATGTTGAAGGAGAGAGAGGAAGAATGGTCTAGAAAGAGAGACGTAAAAAAGTGTTTTGTGAGAAACCGTGTACTTTGCAGCTTCGCTTATCTCATGTTTTTTTTTTTTTGCATATTCACGTGTTTGGTAAAGATTGCGTTTTCAAATATGATTATTTATTTGCTAAAATAAGACATAGTTTTTCAAAATCACGATTTGATTTGGTTGGATTGGGTAAACATGATCATGAATTGGAATATGATTCAAGCATTACTTTAATAGGAAAATTATCTAGCTATATATCTGTTGCGTTTTCATATTTATCTTTTTTTATTTTTTTTTATTTTTATAATCATATTTGTACCTAAAATTTTAAGGTCAAAAATTAAGGTATTATACTCTTTATTTTATTTATTTATTCATTATTTGGCAACATGAACTATTTCACACTTTAGATAACAACAATATCTAATTACATAAAAAAAATAATTATAGTAAAGTTAAATAAATTATTCCACAACCTTAATTTTGATATTAGCCAAGGTAAATAAATAACAAAGCAAAGCTAATTTTGATATGTAAAGTTGTGAATTATTGAAGGTGAAGATGAATTATTTGTACAATTTTCAGGTAACAACAGCACACTCATTGGCAATAATGCGATCATCATTGCCACCAAGTGCAGGTGCATTCAGACCAGGGTTGGCAAAGCGCATATTAGGACCAATGCTAAAGTTCCTAAAAGAAACTAGAACACCTTTCATGGTTAACCCTTACCCATATTTCGGTTACAATCCAAAGAACGTGAACTTCGCGTTGTTTAGGCCGAACCGCGGGTTATTCGACAGGAACACAAAGTTAACATACACAAATCAATTCGATGCGCTTATGGATGCTGTGTTCTCTGCAATGAAGGCAATAGGATATGGTGATGTGGATATTGCTGTTGGTGAAACTGGTTGGCCTTCTGTTTGTGATGGTTGGGATGCTTGTAGTGTGCAGAATGCTCAGTCTTATAATGGACAACTTATTAGGCATTTGGAGGCAGGGAGAGGAACTCCTTTGATGCCTAACAGGCGGTTCGAGACTTATATTTTTGCGCTTTTTAATGAGAATCAGAAACCGGGTCCACTTGCTGAGCGTAATTGGGGTCTCTTCCGTCCCGATTTCTCTCCTGTTTATGACTCTGGAATCTTGCGCAATGCACAGGTTTTTTCTCTTTCCCTCTAAAACACAATATTTTCATATTAATATCATAAGTTTAATTGTTATACACTGTCGGTGTAAAAGTTTACACCGTCAACAAATCACACTCAACCATGTGTGACTTTAGAAATCGTTACGATGAAAATCAAATACTTTTAAAAAATTGTTACACCGACTATATATAAATTAAATCCTAAAATCATAGTGCTGTGTGGATTCATATACAAGAAAAATTGCACTCACCTCTTCTAAAGAATGTTTAATGCTTTATATAATATATTTGTCACTCTCCTCTATTTTGTAAAACTAAAGGGTAGTATGTGTCATTTAAACACAACTAAGGGAGCTTAATGTAATTGCTTAACCAAATAAGGGTGGAGTGTTTATTTAAAAAAGCAGAACAGGTGTTTGCTTTGTTTAATCATACCCAATTGAGTGTAATTTTCCCTTATTAAAATGTTAGCATCAAATTACTAACTTTTTTGAAAATTACGTAATGTTTTGTCTTTATGCTTTATTTAAATTAAAACAGTCTGGTTTGCTGCTTTCTCTCTGGCTTTCACATGGTACTTGATATCAAATTTCAATGCATTTTATTATCTTTTTTCAGAAAAGGTGTTTTGTTCGGAATTGGATTTAATGCACTCGGACTGCTTGTGCAGTCGAGCAGTTAGTTAGTTGGGAGATGTCCGATTAAGATAAGATCGGACGGTTTAGATTTTAATAACAGTTTTTAATTTTTGTTTGATAAAAAAACCGACTTTGAAATCTAGACTGGCCGATCTTAATTGGATGACTCCCAACTAACTGACTGCTTGACTGCACAGAAACTGCATCCGTTTAGTTCATTGTTAATTCACGTTAAGGTTACACGTATTTGATGATTGGTTTGCAAATTTTAGATTTATTTTTCTATTATCTACTAGAGCCTTATTTTAAAAAAGGGTTTCGACGGAGTAGCTAGCAGTGGTTATTGGTTGCAGTGGAAGTCCACTGTGACTCCAAGACTGTGTATCTGGTTACTCCCACATCTATGTCTATGGTGATTCCCTCTCAAAAGACAAAACTTAAGGGGTGCGAAGCGCGTATATAAGTTTTCACATTTTACGATCAAAGTCCTAATTTCATAAATTTATAAGGCTTTCTGATTGAATAATGCAGAGACCAGTGGCACCAGCAAGAGGAGGAAGATTGCCAAAACCAGCAAGAGGAGGAAGATTGCCAAAACCTGCAACAGGAGGGCAGAGATGGTGTGTGCCGAAAGCTGATGCGAGCAACGAAGCATTACAAGCAAACATAAACTATGTTTGCAGTCAAGGAGTTGATTGCAGGCCAATTCAACCAGGTGGAGTTTGTTATGCTGCCAACAATGTTAGAGCCATCGCCACATATGCCATGAATGCGTACTATCAAGCCAAAGGTCGACATGATTTCAACTGCGACTTCTCTCACTCCGCTGTCCTTACTGCTACTAATCCAAGTGAGTTTATTTCAATCACCAAAGAAAGAATAGTAATTTAGTGTTCAAATGATGATGTGATTTTGTAGTATTGTGAAATCATGTGGTTTATGATGTGTGTTTTGTTATTGTTATTTGCAGGCCATGATAATTGTAGAATCTAAGCATGTTTATAGAAGGTCATAATCAGAGAGGCAAGGGAGGAAAGAAATTGAGAAAGGCCATTGTCATTTTCATGTACTCGAGATTTAGTTTGTATATTATTCTGGAAAAAAGGATGTTTTAACATTGGCATGGCATTTCATGCTTGATTAATATCTCTATGTCTCCTGGTTGGCCATGGCTATTTGATTAATTTATAAGATTGATTTGGTTATTTTGAATAAGTTATTTCTTTTTTTTAAAAGATTACAGCTTGCATCAACTCAAACCAGAAACATTACAAAGAGATTGATTGAACTAAGGTGGGGTATACCCCCAACCAAATTCTAGAATCTAGTCCTTCGGCTATAGACCAACCAAATTGAGCGTTAGCATTCATATGTCTTGTATTATGGACCACCCAAGAGCATCTTGCTGACTCTAGGTTTTTTTAATGAGAGAAAAGTAAAAAATGACGAAAATAAAATGAAAGAGAATGTGTGTTAGAGGAGATGGATAGTTATGATATGGTGAAGTTTTTGTCAAAAAGTTAGAGGGTCCCTACCATAGTAGTCCCCCAGCATATTTGTTTTTGCGGTCATAATTCAAAAACCTTCACCGCGGCGTATCTAAGATGAAGCTACACACGTAGCTTCCACATCAACGATGTCTCCACCGTGATTTCAGTGTATTCCCAAACCGATATACTTTTCTTCAAGAACTGGTCCTATTGCAATGTTTTCTTTGTTGCAAGCTGCAAATGAAACTTCACCAACCTGATTATAAACAATCAATCCCTAAACAGCCAGCATCCACATTATAAACAAATTCCTCTGCTGCCCCAGTTGATAAAAAACAGCTTGGTTTATGGCATACCACATTTCCCACATGATTATGCAGAAGAGTTGAGCTCCAAACTAATCCTCACAAATCAAAACATTTCAGAAACCATGAATTGAGGTCTAAAAACTCATGCACTTGCACATGGGTACCAGCTAAGGGAACCAAATCAACATTCGACACAGCATAAATAGATGGCACGGGGGCACAGCATTTCAACAACGCTAGAGTTTTCTCTACTTCAGGGTTAAATGACTAGCCTGCTAATAATAGCAAATGTCACTCAATTTTGTATGATGGTAGCAACCAATGCAGCTGACATAAACTTCGCACAAGAGAATTAACTATCAACATATACAATAACACTCTTTCTGAAGTATATAAGACAACTACCAAAGTCACATACTGTACACAATTTCAGAGAGAGTACCAAGACTACAGAAACTAGTCATCAAACACTGGTAACATAAATTTAAAGTTAAATTAATCGGTGACAGATTAATCAATTAATTAAAACGGTAGATAAAGGTAACTTTTACCGACAGAAAATTGCATGTCCAAACATGTTTTTTTTTATTTATAAATTGGATATTCTTTGCGTGTAATTGCAGAGACTAATCATTCGAATCAGGTATATTCAGAATGTGAACGGTTAAAATGAAATAAACAATTAGTAGAAAACTAATGTCATTCTTTTGTGAGCAATTTTTGTTCTCTTCCCCAAATCCTCTGTAGCAAGCTCTTCCTCAAAGGTTGAGCCTTGCATCACCAACACTCTCACACCACCAAACATCACAATGATAAGGTTTTTAGAAAGAAAAAAACACATGCATACAAAAATAAAGCTAGATAAATTACGATGAAATTATACAGATACAATGTAATCAATCACTAATCACATAAATTAAGTAGGCATTCATTTTCATATTCATAAAATCTACAACTTGCTTGAAATTATAACCAAAATTTATGAGTGGAAAGCCTTATCTTAACCTACCAAATCTGTCATCAACCTTAATCTAATAAAAATTAAAATAAACTAAGGACATCATTTATTAATTTACCATATACTCCTAGAATACTAACTAAAGAACCAATAAAGAGGCAAAGGTTCATTATTAAAATAATAATTATAATATTAAGCAGAGATAACAATTGATTCAGCAGAATCATTTGTTATTGCAGTAGTCATCTTCTTCTTCTTCAATCCAAAAGCCTTTTTAATCCTAGCCATTGCTTTCTTCAAGATTCCACGGTTAGATTTAACTGGCTTCATTTCTAATTCTAACACCAAAGCTTTCAACGAAGGATCCAACGAAGCATCACATTGCTCAAACGCCTCATACATCTGACGGTAAACACCTTCCAACGTTGCATACAAAGAATGCGAAACCTTCACTTTCACAGACCCCGAAACGGCGTTAGTATTCTCGTTACGGTTATAAAGCCCAACCTTCACGCGCCCATTAACATACTCCCTACACGCGCTAAGAATCACTAACCCTCTAGAACGAAAATGTTGATTAACAAAACCTTCAAAATTCTTCGGTGGCTTGCGAATAAGAATAAGAGAAGTACGGCACGTGTAGATGAAAACAGATTCATTATAAGCACGTGATTTACCATCAAACATACGACGATTAAGCGTGTTAATCATCGGTTCATTGAAATAAGGCTTTTCATTAAGTACAAGTGCTTGAATAGAAAGCAAAACCTGAAGCAAAGTAGAATTTAATGGGTCCCACATTTCTTCTTTTCTCCCTGACCACGTGTTAAGAAGACTGAGACAAACTTTTCCGTTCGGGTAGAGATTCGGATTAAGACGGAGCCCGAACGAGTGGTAATGAACTTTCGGTGGTTTGTTTGGGTAATCGTTTGGAATTGCGATGTCAAAGAAGAAAAGACCGTCGTGGTAAGGTGTACCGGGAGCACCGACGATGACGGCGCGTAGTAAATCGATGCGGCGTTCGTAAGCACGAACGTAGATGAATTCTGAAGGTAGATTTTGTTCAAGGATTTTCCATTCTTTCATTATGCGTCTGTATACTGCATTCTTTGTATCGCTGAAACAGTTTCCACTAGCATGAGTGAAATAGTGATGATCTGAATCATCTGCAACAACGTCGAAGCACTTGAAATCCATCACCGTCTTTGCAATTCTCAGCTGGAGTATTCACTCTTTGCCTCACTCTCGCTAACCGTTTAACCCTATATTTTTCAGGGAAATCTTTTCTTCTATAATATTATTTTTTTGTTGAGATTATTCTTGATTCAAACTTAACTTTAAATAGATGTTGATTCCGTAATTCTCTCGTTTTTTGTTACATTAGGTAAATATCTCCTCTCAATTCTCTGTTTTTTTTCCGCAATGGGAAGGTTCATATTTCAATTCAAATTTCCTTAATTGCAATCGTTTTTGTCACCACCTAAATATTTTGTCCGATACTTAATAAAGAAAATACAATTAATAAAGCAATAAATATCTATGTCATCTTTTTTGTTTTGTTTGTTACAAAGGAGAAAGAGAACAAACTTAATGGGTGTCGAGCAGCTTTAAATCTTTGGGTTAGCTTTCTCACTCTTCGAAGTGCCTCGAATCTAATGAGGAGATTAGTCACTGCATTCGGCGGTGGATAACCTGATATCGACAAAAAAAAAAGGAGAAAGAAAACCAAAAGAAGGATTTGATTGGCTTCATTTCTAATTCTCACAAAAGAAGTTCATATTTGTTCAAAAAAAAATTCATAATGGATGAAGTTCATATTTGCAAACCTAAGTTTTTGATTTTTTAGAAAAAAGGGGAAAACCCGCAACCATCAAGCAACTACAACAAGCTAACTCAACCTTATCCACACGGAGAAAGTAATGGATGACGTCAGGGGTAGAGTTGTAAATCAAACAATTACAAGAAAACGGATAACTAAACTTACCTAAGGCAGCACCAGCTACCTTATTATGCTCCCTAGGAAACTTTGACCAACTAACATTAACAACCCCATTAACTGTTCCTTTAATATCATCAATGAGTGGAGACAAGTTGGAGCATTTGCAACCAAATGAAAAATATGTTGAGAATCTGATTGCAACACAAGCTTATCCCATTTTCTATCTCACGAGATGCATTAGCCATGAAAAGAGCGCCCATAGCTTAGCCTCAATTAAAGTACACAACTCCAACTTCATCGAGAAAGCACAAAGGAAACCGCCATGGTGATCATGATACACACCACCAGATCCCTCCTTGGTTTCCCAACTCCCTGACAGAGGCGTCAACATTGATCGCCACCGAATCTGCGGGCGAAGGAGACCAACAGATAGCATGCTCCAAGGTTTTATTTCTATTTAGAGGATGAAGCACCAAAATTGAAGCTTGGGCTTATATCTTAGCTCTGGTCAATATGGATGTGCAGGAAGAATTGGTACACGCAACGATCACATCATTCCTCGCAAGTTGAAAGCAAATGTGAGTTGTCAAGAGAATACTGTGCATCGCCTTCCACGGAAAGAGTCTCACCCTCTTAGGATCGGGCCATTTCGAGACCAAGTCGAAGTTTCCAGAAGTAGTAAGAGGATTCTGCTTCTTGACAGCAATATAAGCAGATCTAGTGTTGAAAGTACCATCAGAGTTATGTCTCCAGAGGAAAGTATCATCAAGGCTCATGATACTAAGAGGTAAAAATTCTGCCCAAATATTCCTATCCCAATTACCATTTCCATTAACTAAATCGCTTACTATTTTTTGACAAAGATTGTCATTAAGGGGTTGAGTAGTATTGTTGATTAAGGGAACTTCATTGAAGTTACGGTGATCATCCCAAAATCTAGTTGTTTCACGATTTCCAAAAATCCACATCAGGTTACTCCTGAAATGATGTTTTAGTTTGTAATAATGCATTCATGTACTACTTGAGTATTTACTTTGTATAACATTGTTGGCATGGCATTTCTCATGCTTGATTAAATAATTTAAATCTATGCCTCCTGGCTGGCCATGGCTATTTGATTAATATAAACGTTAGTTGTGGCTTAATCAATGCCTATGGTTCCTTATTTTCATGGAAACTAGTAACATACGCATGGGCAGCAACATGTTCTTTGTATGAATAGATTCAGACGAATTTAATTTATTTATAAAATTGATTTAGTTATTTTGGATGAGTAATTATTTTTTCTTAAATGAAGATAAACAGCTTGCATAAACTCAAACCAGAAACATTCCAAAGAGAATGATTGAACTAAGGTGGGTATGCCGTATGTCCCAACCAAGTTCTAGAACCTAGTCCTTTGGCTAGATCAACCAAATTGAGCTTTAACATTCATTATTCAAATGTCTTGTAATGTGGACCACCCGTTTTCACTATTCAATGTATAAACAAACTAGCTATATCCTACTGCAATGCTTTCCTTCTCTTCTTTCTTGCAAGCAAATGAAATTTCATCAAACTGATTATAAAAAATCAATCCCTAAACAGCCATTATCCACATTGATATTGTTGCTCACATTATCAGCAAAAGCTTCATCAACTTAATTGGGGGGTGGTTATAAGCTCCAGCTTTTGCAGTCTTATGTTGGCTTGATTGAATTCATGAACAAACTCCGCTGCTGCCCAATTCCAACAGGATGATGCAGAAGAGTTGAGCTCCAAACTTATTATCAGTCATACTTTTCAGAAACCATAGATTGAAGTTCAAAAGCTCTTGCACATGGTATCAGCTGACTTGAGGCCCCTTTTTAATATATAACACTTAATTTGAGACCCTTTTTAGGCATACAAAAAAGTTATTTTTTTAGGCCCAAAGCCCTTGCTTTGGTTGCTTAGGCCTTGGGCCGGCCCTGCATTTAACACAACATAAATAGATGGCACAGAGAGTACCAAGACCAAGACTACAAAAACTAGTCATCAAATAGTGGTAACAAAAAATTTAAAGTTAAATTAGGTTAGAATTAAGATAGGAAAGAGTACAGAATTGAGAGGAAACATCATTAAAAGAACGGTCTGTCCAGTGGTTGACACGGACCGGGTCAGTATAAAAATTTTCAGCCACGACCACCAGAGACTAACACAGACCATGTGGAGGAGACACAGACCGTGTCAAATTAACATAGTGCAGATTTTGTTGTTGTTTTGTTGAGTTTTCTTCAATCCATTCTCAATCCAACTAATCTAACTCGAAAATGATTACCAAAGCAAAGCACATATACAATCCAATAGCAATTGTGAAGTACATTAAACACAGATTAAAGTTTCATATCAAGGCACACAATAAAATAGAGCATGTAACAATATAGGAGCAGAATTTAATATGCAAATAGAAAATGGAATCACCAAGCAAAGCCTAATCATAACCACAATACTCAAGGTTACAAGGTATCACATAAAATAAGTAGGCATTCATTCATTTTCATAAAATCTACAACTTGCATGAAATTAGAACCAAAATTTATGAGTGGAAAGCCTTCTCTTAATCTACCAAATCTGTCATCAACCATAAAATAATATAATTAAAATAAACTAAGGACATCATTTATTGATTTACCATATACTACTACTAGTATCTACTAACTAAGGAACCAATTAAACAGAGACATGAGTTGAATCATTTGTTGTTGCAGTAGTCTTCTTCTTCTTATTCAATCCAAAAACCTTTTTGATCCTAGCCATTGCTTTCTTCAAGATTCCACGGTTAGATTTAATTGGCTTCATTTCTAATTCTAACTCCAAGATTTTCAACGAAGGTTCCAAAGAAGCACCACATTGCACAAACGCATCATACATCTGACGATACACACCTTCCAACACCGTATACAAAGAAAGCGGAATTTTCACTTCCAGTTTCACAGACTCCGAAACGGCGTTAGTATTCTCGTTACAGTTATAAAACCCAACCTTCACGCGCCCATTAACATACTCCCTACACGCGCTAAGAATCACTAACCCTCTAGAACGAAAATGATCAGTAACAAAACCTTCAAAATTCTTCGGTGGCTTACGAATAAGATTAAGAGAAGTACGGCACGTGTAGAAGAAAGCACATTCATTATAAGCACGTGACTTATCATCAAACCTACGTTGATTAAGCGTATTAATCATAGGTTCATTGAAGTAAGGCTTCTCATTAAGAACAAGTGCTTGAATAGAAAGCAAAACCTGAAGTAACGTGGATTTTGATGGGTCCCACATCTCTTCTTTTCTCCCTGACCACGTGTTAAGAAGACTGAGACAAACTTTTCCATTAGCGTACAAATTAGGGTTAAGTCGGAGCCCAAATGAGTGGTAATGAACTTTCGGTGGTTTGTTTGGGTAATCGTTAGGGATTGCAATGTCGAAGAAGAAAAGACCGTCGTGGTAAGGTGTACCGGGAGCGCCGACGATGACGGCGCGTAGTAAATCGATACGGCGTTCATAGGCACGAACGTAGATGAATTCTGAAGGTAGATTTTGTTCAAGGATTTTCCATTCTTTCATTATGCGTTTGTATACTGCATTCTTTGTATCACTGAAGCAATTTCCTCTAACATGAGTTCTTAAATAGTGGTGATCTGAATCATCTGTAACAACGTCGAAGTACTTGAAATCCATCGTCTTTGCAATTTCCCCTTCAATCTTTACTTTCTATCTATCAGCTAAAGTCTTTCACTCTTTGCTTCACTTTCCCTAACTGGTTAACCCTATATTTTCTTAGAATTTAGTTTGGGCTTAACTCATCCCTTAAAAAACGAGTGCCCGATAGGGTTGGGACTAGGGGTTTTTTTATTTTATATTAAAACTAAATCAAATAAAAACCTAAAACCAATCTAGTCCAAATTGAAAACCGTAAAACCACTTTGATTTCAATGTGTTTTTCAATCAACTGATCTGTTCGAGTAACGATTATTTTTCCCACCTACGAACCAAATCAAACTACTCGAATTACTATATATTATTAAAAAAATAAAAAACTAATTTAATTTAGTCACACTAACACTCATGTCATCTTAGTCTGATACAAACTCGCGAATTATGTAATCACACACACCAAAATTTGGAATTTCCACACTTAAGTTACGGTTCATTATATATTTTTAATTCACTGTTACTTTTATAATGCTGTAAGTGTTATTTATACAACTTTTGTATATTAAGTTTTTCCATTAATGTTTAGAAAATTGGCCCAGTCATGGTTCAAGGTTTTTAACTGTGTTTAAACTGGACTGATCATTATATCGATGAAGAAACTGATTATATGATATATATTAAGTGTAAACTTGATTATAAACTAAGATAAATAATAACTATTACTATATATATATATATATATATATATATATTTGACAATATTACTATATATATTTTATATGACTAAACATTAATAAAATAAATAATAATAAAAACAATGTATAAGTAATTTTATAACTTGACATGGCCCTTTTATTTCTTTTTAAAAAACTCAATTATTTTTTTTAACCGACTAGTTTTGAGCAGATTTAACCGGTTCTCACGGATTTGGGCCGGTTCTTGCCCGAGTCCCATCGGTTTTGAGATAAGCTAGTTTTTCCGATGAACCGTACCGTACAATCTGACCTGTTCTCGGTTGAACCGACCGGATCGGTCCTATTTTCTAAACCATGTGTTTTTCATTTTGCTTCTACTTTTAATGTTACAAGTTTTTAAGTTTTTTTTTGTCGAGACCAGGGTATCCACCGGCGAACGCTGTGATTATTCCCCTCGCTGGATTGGAGGAACCTCGAAGGGTGGGACAGCTGGCCCAGGGATTTAAAGTTGCTCCGTATCTAAGGCGATGATCGAACCCTCGACACTTGGTTAAGGGGGAGGATGATCCCCAACCGCTCAATCACACCCTTGGGTTACCAGTTTTTAAGTTTGATAGTTTATATGTGAATAAAATAATAATAATGTTAATGTTTTATTTTTTAATATTTCGATTTATAATTAAACTAACTAATTTAACTTTACAAGAAATTTCCCCCCGCATTTGTTCGTCATATTGATTCGAATTCTTTTAAAGAAGCCAATAGAATAAAAATAAACTGCATGTGCAAGGCTAGGAAGGGCAGGAGATGTAACGTGACATGGTCGGACTGGTTTAACTGTCTGTTGGGTTGTTGTAATTTTTCATGTTTCAAAATTTGTAGACAACTGTGTATGCGGGTGTTTACCTTGGATTTTGGTAAATGCCGCTAGTTTGAAATTGCTTCTGTTTGCAGGATCAACTAGTAAATCCTAAGACCATTTGTGTTAAAGTTTTTCCCAGAATTGTACGTGTTCTTGCAGTTTAAAAGTAAAAGAAGAAGATAACCGTCGATCTCGCGCGAAATCATCGAGTTTCCTCAATGAGGGAGAATAAAACAAAGGAAAAATTGCAGAAAAACAAAGAAGAAAACAAATTAAAATTGCATTAATTGTAAAGAGGGTTGGTGCAGATCATACATTTTTCTCTTTGCTTGTTTTCTCTATAATGTGTTGGAAGTTAGAGCGTGAGAGTTCTGTAACGAAATTGTGACTCGTTTTTCCTATGAGAACTACTATTTATACAAATAGAAAATAACTGTACAAAGTTTAAAAAATGTAACTGCTACGTGCTCTTGATAACGGTTACTTGATCCTACTTCGTCATCAGCCTCCAACTTCTTCTTGTCGAAATATCTACTTTCAGCCTCTTCGACTTTGCCAAATCTAAGGTCGAAATCTGCTTGATGCAACTTGATAACTTAACTCATTTCAGCGTCGAAATTAATACTTGTCTCTTGAAATACAAGGTCAAACTTTAGAATAAGTCAGACCTCGTTGACTGCATTTAATTTAGCCTATCGAAATTACAGGCTAACAAATTGCCCCCTCAAAAATGTCTTTTTTCTGACTGGAGCTATGTGAATGGCAGAAAAAGAGTATTTTTGAAAACCCTTTTCAACTGCTCTGATGACGTCATCAGGTCGAAAATACTTTGTTCTTTCCAGATTTCTCCTTTTTTCGACAACGAGCCAATCGACAGGTATAAGGAGGTCCTGATTTCAATTCTGCAATATTAACCTCTTCTTCGACATCTTCATAAGATATGTCGAATTCTTGGTCACTGTCATTAGTTTCGACATAAGCAACCTTTTCTTTTTTATTATGGAACCTACTTATTCTAGCTTTTTCAGCTTTAAGTCTCTCTATTTGTCGAACTCTATCAGCTAATTGCGCCATATCTCTTAAATGTAGTGTGTCTAGTTTCTTTCTTATAGTGTAATCTAGACCACCAGCAGCCATTTCGACTAACTCATGTTCAGGCACTTGGATAAAGCACCTTGCTTTGAGTAGTCTAAATCTATTGAGATAATCATCAATAGATTCTGCCCCCTTGCGTCAAACGCTAGCCAATTCTTTAAGACTAATCTTACATTGGCCCATATAGAACTGCTCATGGAAGGCCTTTTCTAATTGACTCCAATTAAAAATTGAATTTGGAGGCAGTGTTGTGAAGCATGTGAAGGCGTTCTTAGTTAGAGAATTTGGAAAGTATTTCATCCTTAAATTCTCATTGTGTGCTAGATCGCCAGCCTCAGTCAAATAACGAGCCACGTGTTCGACGGTTGATTCACTAGTTTCTCCAGCGAACTTTGTGAACTTGGGAATTTTCCATCCCCTAGGTAGCTCTGTTTGTAAGGTGTATTCTGACAAGGGCGACACAAAATTAGGCCTATGTAAACCTAAGTTAAGGTCATTCTGGGCTAAAATAGTTTCGACCATATTAGCCAGATTGTTTTGTGCTCCAAAATTGTTTTGTTGCACTTGTCTGACCACTTCGTCAGCATTTTGGTTTCTATTCACCAACACAACTTCAGGGATTGCCTCTATCCTCATAGGCTCTTCGAAAATTTGTTGTTGTCCTTGGTTTCCCTGATTCATAGGAATTGCAATGTTAGGCCTTTCTACATGTATCTCTACAGGCCTAGCATTTTGGACTTGGGGAATTTGCTGGTGATGTACTGGTGGAGTACCAAAGAAATCAGCAATTCTTCCCATTTGTGTTGCCAACATTTGGTAACTGTTATTAGTGTTTTGTATCAAAGGATTAAACACAGTACCAATTTGTTGTGTTAACATATTGACCATATCATGATTGCTATCATCCATTTGTTGTCTTAATGCCAACAAAGATATTGTAGTCAAATTAGTTTGGGCATTTCGACTATGGATACCCTCCGTTGAGCTATGAATAGGAGAATACCCTGTACTTGCATTTTCTGCAAATGTAGACGAATTTGTCTGAAGACCTGCCATGCCATACGGTAAAACCCTTCAACTCATAGTAAATGGCATATTTCCAATCATAGGATTTGCCATCAAAGGACTCGTTGGTCCTATTATTGGTGGCACAGAAGCCATTGTATTAACATTTGTTAATGCTGCAGTGGTCATCATTGACACAGGAGTAATTATGAGAGAAGTTATAGCGGTTACTCCCATTGTTGTTGAAGAAGGCATAGCGACGGTTATGCCTGCGATATTTGCAGCGTTAACGTCACTAACTGACGCTTGTTCTTGTGTACTTTGTGCATTTGATGCAGAAGCATTACTTGTACTAGAGCGTGCCATCTCTGGAAGATGTTTGCCACTCCTTAATTGCATGCACAGACAAACACAAAGTTTAAGAATTCAACGAAAAACTTTTAAAATTAGCACAAACGTCCCACCGGGCGTGCCAATTTGTTTACCTTGGATTTTGGTAAACACCGCTAGTTTGAAATTGCTTCTGTTTGCAGGATCGACTAATAAATCCTAAGACCATTTGTGTTAAAGTTTTTCCCAGAATTGTACGTGTTCTTGCAGTTTAAAAGTAAAAGAAGAAGATAACCGTCGATCTCGCGCGAAACCGTCGAGTTTCCTCAATGAGGGAGAATAAAACAAAGGAAAAGTTGCAGAAAAGCAAAGAAGAAAACAAATTAAAATTGCATTAATTGTAAAGAGGGTTGGTGCACAGATCATACATTCTTCTCTTTGCTCGTTTTCTCTGTAATGTGTTGGAAGTTAGAGGGTGAGAGTTCTGTAATGAAATTGTGACCCATTTTTCCTATGAGAAACTACTATTTATACAAATAGAAAATAACTGTACAAAGTTTAAAAAATGTAACTGCTACGTGCTCTTGATAACGGTTACTTGATCCTACTTCGTCATCAGCCTCCAACTTCTTCTTGTCGAAATATCTACCTTCAGCCTCTTCGACTTTGCCAAATCTAAGGTCGAAATCTGCTTGATGCAACTTGATAACTTAACTCATTTCAGCGTCGAAATTAATACTTGTCTCTTGAAATACAAGGTCAAACTTTAGAATAAGTCAAACCTCGTTGACTGCATTTAATTTAGCCTGTCGAAATTACAGGTTAACAGCGGGGTACTCTTTTTCCCTCCTTGGGTTTTTTTCCCTAAGGGTTTTGGCCATTGGAGGTTTTAACGAGGCCCATTGATGTAAGGGTTGGCGCACCCCAAGTGCGTCCCGTAATACAATTGCTTATAAAAAAAACTGCATGTGCATGCCATAATGATGCTGAAAATCGTCAGAAGAAGCCAACTTTGGATAGTGAAGGTGAGAAGTCCACTGAAACTAAGACTCTCACGAACTGGGGCGGATCTTTGTTTGGACTGGGGAGGGTCACGACCCGCCCTAAAAAATCACGTGAAATCACCTAAATACCCCAATCTTTAAATATCAACTACTATATGTGAGTGCTTGTCCTAACGGTTGAGATGTCTGGCTTTGGCTTATCGGTTGCGAGTTCGATTCCCTCTGTAATAGTTTTTTCTAAATTTCTTCTATTTTGTCTCTTTAAAACAAGGTAATCAAAACCGGACCAGACATTAAACCGGAAGAGGTAGCAGTTCAGGGGTTTTTGGGTTCAACCGGTTGAATCGGGGGTTGAACCGGTTTTAATTAAATAGATTATTTAATATATTTTTTACAATATATAAAGGATAAAAAACAAAAAAGAATCATAGTATGACATAATAAAACTATAATATTCAACCATCATAGATAATTAAATGTAAGTACTCTCATAGTAATATTAGTGTACACATTTGTTTTTTAATTATTTAATTATTTATTTATTTATTACATCAATTTAATTATAAAAAATGTTAAAAAATATCTCATATACCAAAAATCAACATCATTTATCAAACCCATTTCTAATTTCTAAAGAATTATTTGCACTACAATTTACCACTAAGCCATCAAATGTTAATTCTAAACAAATATATTAGATATATAATATATAAGAAAAATATGTTTTTCATGCATTAAAAATAATATTCTTTTTACTCAATGTATAGGTCATATGTAACTATATATAACCTCACCAAAAAAAATGTAACTATATATAAATGTATGGTATTTTTTATATTTTTTGGAGTATAAATTGTATTCATATTTTTAATATTATCATAGCTCTTATATTAGAATTAGAAATTATGAATAAATGGTTGATGATTTTCGAAAAAATATCTTTTGCATTTTAAAATTAGAGTCGAATAAATTTAAAATTATACTTTTACAAACAACTTCAATTAGCTCTTTATATGAAACCAATTTTATATTTTTAGCCATTTAATTTTGTTTATAAATAATTTTATTTATATTTATCTATTTTAACTGCATTTGCATTTTTACGTATCTATTTATGTGTTTCTGAGTTTCCACGTCTGTTTCATGAGCGGTCCTCCCTGACATTTTGTTCAAGATCCGCCACTGCACACGAAGAGCAAAGTCCAAATTGAAAACATTAGAAAATCCTCTGCACCTAAGATCGAATAAATGATTTAATTTATACACACTATTGGTGTGCATTATATATTTTTTACACTATTGACCCATTATAAATTGACATGTCATTAAAAAGAAGAGAGACAATCCAAAACCACCTTACATATCACTCATATCATAAATTGTGATTACTTGTGAGTGTCAAAAAAATTACACCAACGGTGCGTACTATTTAAACTCATGAAGAAATATGAAGATTGTATTCACCGAAAAAAAAAAGAAAAAAAGAAATATGAAGATTGTGTTTAATTTTTTAAAAAGGACGAGGCGTGTTCTGGTGCACAAAATTGATGAGATGATGAATATTCAGGAAAGGCGTGGTAACTTTCCTGCGTGACATTTCAAATCTATTAAAATTAGGGTTTAAAAACCCTAAAAGCTCCTTATAATACCCTCTCCTATTTTTACTTTATTTATTTTATTTTTAATTTTTTTTCTTTTAAAACAATAAATTTTTTAAATTAAATAAAAAATATATACAAATTTCTCGGACCACTACTTACACTCCCTTTTTCGAATTCACACAACCACCTTTTATTTCAAGTGTTGGGCTGTCACTTATTTCTGGGTTTGTTCCTTGGGCTCCTGATTTTCATTTAAGGTCCATGCTTCCTACAACCCCCCTCTATTCTCGGCACATCCTCTAAACTTGTGAAAAGATCAAAATGTAATTAATGAAAATGCAACTTCCAAGCATGTCCTTTTTTTTTTAGATTCAAACGCTACGACACTTTGGTACCGAACTGGTACCGGTACCTTAGTTTCGTAACTTATAATTTACTTCACAACCCAGTACAATACTATAGTACCGTACTTGAAGTTTGCAAATAAGGTTACGGTTGCTCTCTCTTTTCCAATCCCCATCACCATCTTTCTTCACCTTGAGGTTATAGATCTTTATAAATACAGGCTCACATAGCCACATAAGGTACACATTACTCTCTAGCTTACATACTCCATGATTCTCTACTGACTTGAGCGTCAAAGTTTCTTTCCAGGTACACCCCCTCTCGCTCAAAACACACGGAGATTCGACCCGACAGGAGTCCTACCAATTGCAGTCTCGGACCGATCCGGAAAGACAGCAGGGTACAGAACACTAACAAGTGCAAAAATAAATAATCTTCATTAAGTCACTTTTTAATCATTCTTAAAACATAATAAAAGGGAAATTAATTTTTTTCAAAGATAATATAATTTTTCCCAATTAATTTGAGGTAACATTTTTCGAAAGAATGTCGTGGGGGTGCTATGCATAATCGTTTTCCAAAACCCAAATCTTATTTTTTTTCAAAACAATTTTCTTTTTAAATGGGTCTTTTCAATGTTTTCTCTAATAATAAAATACTGATAGTGACATCATTGACCACGCGGAATCCTTCCAAATTTTTTGGATCGCTACAATTGACATACAAAACAACTAAAACAAATTCACAAAATATATGTTTTTATGAATTTTGACTTTTTTAATTTGTTTGTGATTTTACTTTGGATTGGTTTGGATGTGTAACTCTGGGCGGGCCTACTCTCTAATGTGGGGGTCAAAGTGCACATCGTCGAAAAACAAAATTATACCTACCCCTATAAAAAATTTGCACACCGTGAACAAAATAATTTACACCTAAGCCCCTAATACTGCATCTAGTCCACAATCACACAATCATTCATGTCAGTTCCTCTCTCTCTCTCTCTCTCTCTCTCTCTCTCTCTCTCTCTCTCTCTCTCTCTCTCTCTCTCTCTCTCTCTCTCTCTCTCTCTCTCTCTCTCTCTCTCTCTCTCTCTCTCTCTCTCTCTCTGAGTTGTGTAATACATTTAATTAAATATATTAAAGTTTTATTTTATTATATTTTAAGTGATGTGTGATTTTAAATTTTTTGACTCCCTAACTCGGGTCTTAGATCCGCCACTTCTCTTAATTGAGTCTCAGTTACCCCAACACGCCATTAGGATCGACAAAGTCAGTATACACATGGTCAGCCATGTTCCCCGACGTAGATTAGTCACCACCAAAGTTGGTGGATACTGCGCACTAATAATACAGTAACCGAAAAAAGAGAATTAAGCATTTATTCCATTAAATAATTGGTGACTTATATTATATGATAAAAGGAGATGAAAGATACTAAGTTTTTTGTAAAATAAATATATATTTTTTTGACAAGATTGTAAAGTAAATATTAAATATAATGATTATTTAACAATTTTAGTCGGTGCGGTTACCCATGGTCACATGTGCCTCTATGCACCTTGTTAAGAAACGGGTAATATACCTACCCGTTTATTTTACCCTCGACTACCTGTTTATTAGAAAAAAACTTGATATGATGCTATTTGCAATTAAAACTAATATTTGTAGCAATTAATCCTATGCAAGACCTTTAAACAAATGGGTTGCTATTATGGCTGTTGGAAGCAGCTCAACTTCCGTCCTTTCCCTTTGAGACCATCATTAAGTGGTCCCAATAACCTTTATTTGTGTGTTCATTTGCAGGGTAATTATGATTAATGAGCACAATCCCATGTCCTCACATGCTAACTACTCCCTAGTTAAGGGTTCCTAAGATGGCTTAGATGGCATATATAATTGCATTCAACCATTGGTAACCTACATATATTGGAAAATATTATTTAACAATATTTCACTAATAACATTTTCTTATAAGTTGACAAAATGATATTACTAATATTGTTTACCAATAATTAGTTGAAGTATAAGAATGACGTTTCTTGTGCAATTTGATAGTTATTCATTATCTTTATATTGATTGGTGGATTGGTTGGGTTAGACGATAAGAGCAAGTTAGCAATTGATAGCTATGTGTTTTCTTTTATGGGTTGGTACAAACTTATTTATGGTACAATGATAACTTTTTGTTTGGTGCCCGCATGATAGGTGTTATTATCTTCTTTCTTTTTTCTTTGATAAAAAAAAATCTCTCTTTTTTCTTCTTTTTACTTGTCTCACCAGATGTTTGTATATAAGTTCAAAGTAAATAAAATACTTCTTTAAATGATAATTTATGATTTAATTCTTAATCCAAGGGGCGACATAATGAAATATGACATTATTTGTATTTAACATGTAACAAGTTCAAATCTCCACAAAGCTCTTTGCATTAAGGTAAATGTAATTCTTTTTGTAACCGCTCAATAGTGTTGGGTATGAGAGAGTGTATTAAGAGAAAATCAAGTTCGACATTGACTATAGATGTATGATTTCAGTATATAATGAAATGACATATCTCACCTTATAGCCCAATTTTTTAAGGTTCAGTTAGGTAAAACCTAGATTCTTAGACTAACAATAGGATTAATGACATCTACCTATTTAATCTCTAAAATTTTGCGAAATCCATACTCTAATTTTCATAAGAAACAACCTATAAAACTTTGAAGGTTAAATATATGGATTTTGCAAAATTTAAGAACTATAGTATTTTTACAAAATTTAGCGATAAGATATTTAAAAACTAAATTTGATAACTTTTATTATATATTTATTTCATATTCAATATTATCTTCTGGGCAGAACTTAGATGTGGCATGCACGGGTGGCACGTGCTATGCCATTTTTAAGGATGAAAAAACAGAATACTCACCCAAATCTTGCATGTATGAATAAATAGATTAATTGTTTGCATCATTTACAAAGTTGAACAATTGCTGAAAAAATCTAAAAGTAAAGCGGAACAATATATTAAGGGTCCGTTTGTTACAGATTAAAATATGAGTAATTTTGTTGTTAAATAATTTAGAGATTAGTTTTTAAAGATTTTTAAGAAATTGAGAAGTTGTTTTGTGTTTGTGTAACATACTGAAAATCACTTATTTTAAAAAAATCCTTCTTTAAAAAATGGTTTTCATAAGAAACTACTCAAAACAGATTCTCATTTTAAGGATAAAAATGATTTTTCACAAAAGCTAAAACAAACACAATTAGAATCACTTAAAATGATTTTTTAATTAAAAAAATGATTTTCTCATAAAAAAAACCGTAAAAAACAGGCTCTAAATATGTTTTCCATCCTACAAAAACTTCTAGTCAAGCTCTGAATTTGGTTAGAAACATAAATTCAATTCTTGTACTTTTTAATTGTCAACAAAAAAAAATCAAATTGTATTTCTTATTTTTTTATGATATTCATCCGTCATTTTTTTTATACCATGTTAGTAGTACACAATATCCACCAATTTTATCGATTACTAATCTACACTGACTCATTAAGAATCTGGCTGACCAACAACTAGTCAACTAACTTGGAAATATATATTTTGTATTATCTATTTAATTAAAAAAAGTTATCTACATCCATGACATCTTGCAAAAGTTTATTGTTTATTTATTTATTTTTAATAAAAAAAACTATTCAGCTACTTAAAAATTATTTTCTCATTTTTTCTTAGATATGTTGTGAATCAGCATCTTAGATATCTTTAACTAATTGATATTAGAATAATCATTGCTCTGTTTTCTTTAGTAAACAAAAATGGTTGAAATTTATTTTTTCCACCTTTTGACTACAATATACTCTGTCATGAAAAAGAAAGAAAAACATGACTAGTAATATATCCATTAGCATATCTACTATCAAACAAGAAAACCCTTCAAATCTCTTCACCAAAACCCCTTCTTCTTCTTCTTCTCCACCATTCTCCACCCACTAGTTATGGGAGAAAAAGATAAGAACAAGAAAAACAAGAAGCAAAAACACCAACACCCAAATGACCAAACAACAAAACAAACCTCAGATTTCTCTTTCAAACCAAGCTCAGATGTAAAAGGTATCAGATTTGGTGGCCAATTCATAGTAAAATCATTCACAATAAGAAGAGCAAAACCATTAGAACTTCTCAAACTTCTCTCTTTTCCAATTCCACCAACCAAATCATCTAAAGATAATCACAAAATTCCTTTCCCTTCAACCACAGCATATTTACCAACAAATTTCACTATCTTAGCACATCAAGCTTGGCATACACTAACACTTGGTTTAGGTACAAAGAAATCAAAGATCCTTCTATTTGTGTTTGAAACTGAAGAAATGAAGATTTCTGTTGATAGAATTTGGCCATCAGAAATATCACTTGGTGAAGTTAACAAGAAACTCATAAAAGGTCTTAGTGGTTGTGAAATGGCTAGGTTTAAGTTTAGGAAAGGTTGTCTGACTTTCTATGTCTATGCAGTTAGACAAATTGGTAACTTTGGTTTTCCTTGTGCTGAAGATCTCAAAACTGTTTTGAAATCTGTTGTTGAACTTAAAGATTTCTTGGATCATACTGTTATGCTTTCTATGCCAAATCAAAGAAGTCTTAACTACTCTCACTCTCACAACAACAATCAGGTTGCTATGGCTCATTAGACATTTTTCTGGTATCCGGCGCAACTGCAGAGACTAATCTTTCGAGGTACTGAGAGAGCTTATTAGATATTAATACTATATATGAATATAAATATATTGTGTATGTGTGTTTCTATGATCTCAAACATTGACATCATTGTTTTTCTTTATTAGGATCTTGATTTGTTAACTTGTTACTTAGTTTTTTTTGGGAAGGTTTATTATTGGTTTATTTGTTGATAATTGTCTTGTTAATTTCATTTGTATTTTTTTTGGATTTGTAATGTAGCATGAATAATTAAGGATTCAATCCAAGTTTATACAGTGAATCTATCAGGTTGCTAACGTTTTTGTTGTTACTAGCTAGCTTGATTCTCTTTATCTATTTCAGGCAAGAACACTTTCTAGAACCCCCTGGTTTCATGACATTAGATATATTCCTAATTTATCTAGAACTTGAACTCCAAAAATATGGAAAATGTTTCTCCTGAATCCCCTATTAAATGCAACTGTAATTATATGTTTAGTAAAAAATGGTAAGTATTTGCAAAGCACTAGTATGTGCATTATATCTATATCTATTCTGCAAATTATATTATCTAATAAATTTTTATATTTTACATCAGAAACACAGTACTAGCATCTCTGCAAATTGTAACTTGAGCCAAGTTCATTGCTTTTTTTATGGTTAGCACAATAAAACAGGTAAAGTGGTTGAAAATTTATGTTGGTTGTAGTCTGATTTAGGATCTAGACATAAGTATCTTGAGGCATTGATTAAATAGCATTTAATGTTTTCTGTTAAGTACTTTTAATTAATATTTAAAGCAACTAAATATAAGTATTAAATACTTTTATATTTTAATGTCATATTATTATCACCGAATTTACTCCAAGATTTGGTGCGAGTGTTTAGTGTACTTCATATAAAGGGATAGATTCGACTAGTACAAAGGTTCAAACCTCAATGATGACATAAATTTAGGTCGGACTTGGAGGTCAATTCTGTTTTATCTCCTTGCCGAAATCCATGTTCGAACCACTTTCCCTTGACACCGAAGCGAGTTTGAAGATATGTAGACAAATAAAAACCGATGAATTCATTTTTTATTCCTGCAAACCGTTTTAAGGTGAATTATGAACCTGCACTTTCTGTATAATATGAGCCTGTAATTTCTGTATAATATTAATCTGGGGTACAGATACTGCTAGATTCAATAGTACTATTTTTTTTCCTGCAAACCGTTTATGGTGAATTGTGCCATTGTCTAACCCGTGATCCATGAACCGGCCTAGCTATTACAAAAATATTTTATATACAAGTAGCAAAATGCCAAATATAATCTTAATCTTGAAATGTTAAAAGAATCCCTCAATATACTATTCTAGTTCTAGCATTGGAAAAATGCATCTATCTAGTAAAATATTCTAAGTAGAAATGTAACTGTGACTATGAGTTATTATGGGGATTATTATCCTAATATTAATTAAATATGGTAAAATAGTACACTGTCTGGTACAACGTAATAGTCATGATGGGATCCATTAAGGAGCCAAGAGTGGCCAACCTTTTCCACTTCATAAAGTTTCTAATTGTTAAGAAAAGTGAAGGAAAAAAAAGGAAAGAGACCACATTTTCTTTTCTTTTTCCTCTGTGTTGTGCCCACCTATGTTATGGCTTTAATCATGGTATGAGAAGGACCCCATGTCAAGTTACTTTAATTAATCTTTCACAAGAATCATGGACATCTCTGTCTGTTGATGTAAAAGGTTGAAGGTGTGTGTGTAATGTGTGTGTGAAGCTTTGACTGATTAATAATAAATGTGTAGGGTTCTAGTTGGTGCCACCACCATATGAGTCTGTGTATTATATATTGTCAGAAGTTAGAACTTGCAATTTGATAAGAAATGCTACCCAAATAATGTCTTGCGATTAATGCTATTTGACTCTTTGATATATCATAGACAATAAAATGTGAAATGATGTTAGTTAAATATAAAAAATATAGATCACAACCAGCTAGCTAAGTCGGTGAGCTAAAGAGTATCTAAGATGTATAAGTAGGAGGTCTAGAATTTTTTTCTTGAACTGAAAATAACGTGTTCAATCATTCAAATCAGTGGATTACATCAAAAACAATACAAATTTCATGATGCTAAAACTGAAACGGATGAATCTGCGAACAAGCTTACAACATTCAAGTTAATATAATAAAACGACAAGATGCCTACAAAAGTGGCAAATTAAAGCCACCATAATACCCATGCCTCTGGAGCTGTAGCCTTGACAGCCAAGTCTTCATTAGTTGAATCTGTAACGAGTTGAAGCTGATCTATCAATGCGAATGAAACACACACCGTAATAAGCGGAGAAAACCAAACTACTTTGCACAAGACGACGAACAAAACAACGACATCGCACTTAGATGATGAAATAAAAAAGCTCAAAACTATGGGGATAACACTTATTTAGATGAAAGGAGAGAAAAAACGATGTTGAGGGTGCTTATGGGTCAAAAAATGACCCAAAACCACCCCTCTCCAATGGATGATGAAGAAGAAAGGTTAGAGAGAAGATGAAGCTAACAATAGGAGGCCATAGTTCATACTTTATAAATTAACAATTCTCATTTCTCATAACTATTAACTACTTCACGTAAAGAAAACTATTAACTATTAACATTTGTCTATTATAGAATAAAACCTCGTTTTAATTCCTTAAGTATCAACATCTCTCTAATTTAGTCTTTAAACTATAACAACCTATTAAATAGTCCTTAAAATTTATTTTAATCCATCAATTTAGTTCCTAAGAAGCAAATTTAAGGGACCAAATTTGATGAAAGAAGATAAATTTTAGGGACTATTTATCATGACTTCATAGTTTAGAGACTAAATTGAAGAGTGCATAATAATTTAGTGACTAATGTGAGGATTTATCCTAAATTATATATAGACGTATATTATTTTTGGAGATTTGAAAAACTTAATAATTTGTTTTTCAATCAAACCATTATAACTATACTTACACTTTTTTTTTTGTCAAGATGTATTGATTACCAACATTTAACGTACATAAAGATGAAGACATTTTCACAATAAGCAATAGAACTCATGATAGGTAATCCCATGCTAGACAGGGTACATGAGCATCAAGACCATGTTTGGACAAATAACTTAATTAAGAGTTTGTAGCATAATAGACATAGTTAATTAATAGTAAAAATAATAGAGTAGTTAATGAGATTAACTAACTAAACTAATTTTCTTAATTCTTGTGAAGTGGTTAAAGGAGACTTATAGTTTGAGACGAAGTGAGTATTTCATATATTGTTTCTTTTTTTTTTACTCAATCCTTAAATTATTTCTATATGCTCTCCCAAACAGTTTTTAAAGTGCTTATACCAATAGATAAATCGATTCAAATAAGCCGTGTAATGCTCTGTGATTCAAAACATTTGTTCAATGCCTCAAATAGATCATGAGTTTGAGGATGGTAAATCAAGCTCATAACAAGTGTAATGCTTTGTGATTGAAATAAGTGTTGTGTTGCGAAAACATGTAAATACTGTCTCATACAACCAAGTTTGGGAAGCCATGAAGTTTCACAAGTATGTCATGAATGCTTCAGCTACAAATTAGCTAGAGTATATATTTGGATAACCTAAGAACTTGTGCAGCCATAGAGATCAGTCCATCAAAATTTTGAGGCCTTGATGATAAGTTTTGATGATAAACTTATGTCCAAGTTGGCAGTGTTTGAATTTGACTAGATCCTGTGTCAAAGACAAAACTAGTGTTATGGCGATAGCCTATATGAGTTTCATAAATGCTCAAACTCACTCCAAACAAAAGCATCATTTTTCAATAAATTGGCTAGTGGTTCAGCTATTGAAACATAAGACTGGATACACTTTTTGTAGTATCTTGTCAAGTCAAGGACTCCTTTCAATTGTTTTCAGGTTGAGTGGTGTGGGCCAATTGAACACATTTTGAATTTTCTGCTTGTAATTGAGACTCCTTGTCCTGAACTTTGTGCTCGAGGTAATCAACTTCATGTATGGCAAATGAACATATAGACAGCTTCACAAATAGGACTTGTTATAGTATAGCCAGAGCCCAGAACAATTTCTAAATGTTGTAAGTATTCATGCCATGTATGTAGAACTACACACTAAAATATCATCAAAAAACTAAAACAAACTTTCATAAAGTCTCTTGAATCATACGATTCATGAGGCATTGGAAATTTGATGATGATGCATTAATAAGGCTAAATGGCATGTCCAACCATTTTTATGAGAAATTCCTCAAAATAGATTCTCATTTAAAGTGTTTTTTAGATTTTCATTTTACAAAAGCTGTTACAAATTGATGATAAACTTCAAAGTAGATTATGCGCTCGTTTGTTATGGATTAAAAAATAAGTGATTTTTTTGTTAAATAATTTAGATATTAGTTTTTAGTGATTTTTAAGAAAATGAGAAGTTGTTTTGTGTTTGTGTAACATACTGAAAATCACTTATTTAAAAAAATCATTCTTAAAAAAACTGATTTTTTTGAGAAGCTACTCAAAACGGCTTTTCATATGAAGCAGTTTTTACATTATTTTCAGTTTTTTATTTTTTAAAAATCTGTAACAAACACATAACATGTCGTCATAAGTGATTATTCTTTTTTAAAAAACTGATTTTTTTAGAAAATAAGCCGTAACAAACAGGCTCTATTTTTATCAAAAAAAGTGATTGTTTTCCAAAAAAAAACTAATCCAAACAGGCTCTTATTTTTTTTAAAAAAAGTAAATTTTATTATGTTATTCAAATACAAGTTTTGCTTTTCTTAAAAGTCTCTAAAAACTAATGTTTTTTTTTTATAAGCAAATGTTAGTGGGATGGGGGAATGTTAATTTCCGGGGTTTGAACCCTTGACATCCCTTTTGCAACTCTGCAACTCCTTCATGTCCCTTAGCTCGCCAACTGAGCTACCTTCCTGAGACTAGCGTGCTCCGAATCAGTTCAGACTATTTTTTAACAACAATATAACTTATTTTTAACAACAATCTCTAATTATTTAACAACAACATGACTTATTTTTTAATTTGTAACAAACAAAACAAATTTTTTCCTTTATATTTTATTTATTTTATATGTTTGACAAAAAATGTTTTTTAGAAACTCCCAAAGACATGGAGTCTCATAAAAATCATTTTCCAAAGAATGATTTTTTTATTTATGAAAAGTGATTTTCCTCATGACATACGAACACAAAACAATTTCTCATTTTCTTAAAAATTTCTAAAAACTAATCACTAAATTATTTAACAATAAA